>JAHVAK010000112.1:0-600000 GCA_019845155.1 Luehdorfia chinensis
ACCATCAGTAACCTGATGGTAAGTGTAACGTCTGCCCATAACAAATGCTGTGTCACCCAGAACATTACTGTGTGATACCACACTGCGCCCGTCACCCTGAGACATCAGTTCTTAAGTCTCATATGCCAAGTGATTACGCTAGCTCTCAGTGCTCTTCAAACCGAAACACAGTAATGTTTGCACACTACTGCTTCACGGCAGAATAACTGGCCCTGTGGTTGTACCTGCCTAGACGGATTCCTGCATAGGAATCCTACGACCAGTAAAATTAACCACCAGTAAAGTTAAATTAAACGTGACAAAATCTGAAAAATAGTTTCATTTAAATGTGTAGTATTCGCGTAAATGTAAGAAACATTATATATATTGTTTTAGTGAAATTCATTTTAAGAAAGGGAGAAAAGAAACAGCCTCGATTCTAGAACTTCCAAAATGTATACGTGCATTTTTTATTTATTTACTTTACCTTACTTTACTAAGATGTAATATGTAAAATGGTATATATTACCTACTTTTTGAAGAGCACCGCCTGATCTCCCTCAGAAGTGTGCACAAGCAAACCAATACCGCCACCGGGAACCGCCACCAGATACCCTTCACCACTACAACACTACCACTACGTAATATATACCACTGAAGTCAAGACCACTACACGTGCTACATCTCAAAACAAAGCATAATCAGCCGCTGGTGGCTGTTTGTCTTAGAGTCTTTAAGATTTTTTGAACTTCCTTTCCTTAATTATAACGATTTCCCGCAACACAACAAGTAGATTAAGATCAGACAACAGATAACATACCTCTTTAATATTTTCATATATTTATTACTAAAATACACAGTCAAAGTGTAAGACTTAGACTGTGAAAATCCGCAATAGCAGTAATGTGGGGTTGTCCGAAGGTTGTTCCCTATACCTTGGACTGCCATGAGAACCAACGAGTCCATTCTAAAACAGCTTAAAATCACCACACGGCTCTCTACAATTTGCCGACAAAGAGCCCTTAGCTTCTTCGGAGACATTATGCGGTCTTCAAAGCACTGTCTAGAGAAACAGATTATTTTAGGCAAAGTGGACGGCAAACGCGCTCAGGGTAGGGCGCCTACAAAATGGTCTGATTCCATAAAGAAAGCTGTGGACGGCAGCAGTCCACTCCGCATATGATCGCAATCCACAGCAGAGAGGGAACGGTGAAGAAGCTCATTCCTAATAAAGAGTTATTGTTGCTAAAATATTTATTATAATCGAAACGTCTTAGTTTTCTTAATTACAGTTAGTATTAGCTTGTACATTGTTACCGACGCATTTAAAAGCATATGGGGTTACGAATTCTATGTCAAATATTAAAAGACAGAAACCACAAGACTTTTTATGCTATGAGAATTTTATAATTGTGAAGCAATCATAAAATTCTCAAAACTAATATCATAAAGTCCTACTCCCCGATGAACAAATGCAAGAATGCTGATTGTTTTGCTCGTTGAATATACGCACAAGTACTTAGTTCCTGATTATACTTAATGTTTGTGCGAGCAAACGATATATTTTTCTATCTATTTTTTACTGTAGTTTATGCTTAATATATAATACATTTAAGCAAATGCTTTATGATATTAACAGGACATTCGACATTTAGTAACTCTATAGAAATGTTAATTACTTTATATATCATTTATTACATATCGTCCTAATATTACGTCGATAGCTTACAATTAATTATAATATAAATTTATAAATTTAAGAATAAAAGTCTAAAACAATTACCAACGTTTCCATAAATGTTAATAATCAACATGCGACAGTCAATTATTATTGATTTTATTCAATGACAAGATAAGATCACAGAAAGAGGATAGACAAGACAAGACAACAGCAAAACTAATCTAGATTTAGGACAAGCAAGCATGTACTTACCTCGCATCAGATGGTTTGTACGTGACATCATACTTTTCTACAAGGTTCGCGGCGGTAGACCACGAGACCCGCACCGTGGTCGGATTTAAAAAGGTAACAGTTATATTCTCAGGCACACCGGGGCCCATTGATCCTGCAAATTAGTTATATTAAATATGTTTGTAGTTAACATCATTATCATAGTCATCATCATAAGAATATCCTTCAAAAAGTCCTTAAAAAGACCAGTGTCTTGAATAGAACTGCTTAGAAGTTCATAATGATGGTAGTAACAATGATGATATCCACCTGGCTGATTCTCGACTATGGCGACAACTCGATAGTTGTCGACGAACACGTGGCGATCTACGAATGTACGCAAGTGCGGATTTAGGCTTCGGCCCACGAGCTCCGGGTCTAAGGAAGCGCAATATGAGGACAGAAAATATATGGAGGTGACCAAAGTTTTAGAAGCTACTATAACTAAATTTACTCTGAATATATTTTGAAAACGCCTAAAATTAAATATTAAACGCTAACGCAACCAATCGTTATAAATGAAGTCTGATGGAAAAAAAACTACTAAAAATATTATTTTACGTACAAGAAGGGCATCATATTAGAGAGGGCCAAGGGCTCCATTACAATAAAATCCTACCTGTGCCCACGTATAGAAGCATCCGTCCTTACCTACCTGCCCCCAACGTAACGCTCAATAACTTCGGAAGTGATGCCCATCGGAGTCAGATCCCAGCCTAAGTTTGGTGGCACCGGCAATGTCATCTCGCCAAAAACAGCAGTGTTACAAGCTCTATGCATGACGTAATGGAGAAAGCCAGTCCGCTAGGTCAATCTATTTGTGTCCAACTCGATTCTCGATGACAGGGGGAACTCACCGCCGACCATCCCTCGCAGTGAGTGCTTTATGCCGGACGTCCGATTTTTCCAGAGAAGATTTTTCAGAAATTGTGTTGAGGATGTGTGCCCCAGAGTTGGCACCGTTGCAACGCATTATTACCGGTATTCCTACTCTCTAGGCATTGTCCTGAAATCATGGAAGATAGCTTTAATGCATCCGATTCCTAAGAAAAGCGATCGCTCGGATCCGTCCAACTAAACGCCATCACCCTTGTTCTCCGAAATAATGGCGTCCACTGTAAACTGCCACCTCTTGAGGTACTTAGAGGCGCACCAGCAGATTAGTGACTGCAACTACGGCTTCCGTCGGGGTCGCTCAGTTGTCGATCTTCTAGTCTACCTCACTCATCGATGGGCGGAGGCAGTTGTGAGCAAAAGGGAGGCCCTGATAGTTAGGTTGGACATATCGAAGGCCTTTGATCGGGTTTGGCACTAAGGGTTTCTCTCGAAGCTTCATTCCTATTCTTCCGGAGAAATTTCGCAATTGGGTCCCCACTTTCCTCATAGACCGAAGCATCAAGGTCGTGTTGACGGTGCATGCTCGGACTCCAAGTCTGTGAATGTTAGTGTCCCACAAGGCTGTGTGCTATCGCCAACCCTGTTTTTTCTGTATATGAATGTTATGTTACAATTTAGTAACATCCATTGCTATGCAGACGACAGCACTGGGGATTATAGATAACAGCCTTATACACCGGCCGTCCCAATATTTCTCGGGAACACCTTGACGAGTACCGTAACGAACTTGTGCCTGCAGTCGAGACTTTTAGTTAGACAAAATCTCGGATTGGGGCCGACAAAATTTAGTCAAGTTCAACCCTAATAAGCACAGGTTTGCGCGTTTACCGCTAAAGAGAATCAATTTGTCATATAACCTCATTTTGAGAACAATCCCCTCGTTGCCTCAGCCAGTATCGGAATCCTTGGCGTCGCCGTATTGAATGACAGGCCGTGGCAAGGGCTCTAAAAAGCTTGGCGTGCTCAGTAGAGCGCGATAGTACTTTATGCCGGCCCACCGCTTGCAACTTTATAAAGCGAAGGTTCAGCCGCACATAGAGTACTGCTCTCATCTCTGAGTGGGCGCCCCAGTGCCAGCTCCTTCGATTTGACCGCCGTCCGTCCATTGGCCGACCGTCCACTGGCTTTGCGAAGAGATGTTGCATCTCTTTGCATTTTTATCGCATATACCACAGAGACTGTTCCGAGAAATTGTTATAATTAAATCCAGCCGCTGATTTTTACCATCTCACTCTGCGGCACAATACAAAATTCCTTCGTCACCTCTGGTGATGGCTGGCATTCCTCCACAGTGTGTTTTTCACAGAATTTTCTGTCACGCACAAGCACTTTATGGAATCTGCTGCCGCCAGCGGTTTTTTCGGGTCGATAAGACTTAGGGACTTTTAAGAAAAAAGCCTATTCCTTTCTCAAAGACCGGCAACGGATCTGCTATTCCTCTGGTATTCTAGATGTTCATGGTCGGCGGTGATCATCTACCATCACGTGAGCCACTTGTTTGTTTGCCCAAACTCACAAGGCCTCACTCCAGTGTAAAATACATATATATGCAAAGGAAAACAAGCAGACGCACAAAGATTTCGTGCAAGCCTCCGATCAACAGTAGATACAATGATTTGAGGCAACGAAGATGATGAAATAAGTAAAAGATTGATGAATGTAAATTAACTAACTTTCGTCAACATAAAGGTATAAGGTAGTACCGTATAAAGAAGCTAATATCAAGTAATAAGAAACGGTGACTTCATCAAAAGATAGGCCAAATAAAGGTTGTGGAATAGGTCAGTTTACTTTATCTGATAATTTGATCGCTACCCTATGTACTTAGCGTAGAGAAGCAAAATAACTCGAAGAAAAAATAACCTTAGTAATTCAGTGGCAAACACTATTCTAACTATTCGCATTTCTACCCAAAAGTTTAAAGTAATAATTTACCACGTGCTCTAAAAACATATCCTGAGGTACTTTGTATTCCTCAAAATAATATACAAAATTATATAAATTCTGTCAATCAATGAACAGTGTTGCAGATACATTTCACTCTTCTCTCATACTAATGAATGAGAGAAGAGAATGCTTATGTTCTGTCTTTAAATATTGTTTAAGTAATTATTTATTATTAAAATTAATTACAAACCAGCGTTAACGAAGTGCAAAAGGACAAAGAGCGCAAGGGCGACGGCGGCGGGTTGCGCGAGCGGCGCACGCCGCATGTCGCGCTTACCCAGCCACTCATGCCATGCTGCTTCTGAAACAAGCAAATTTGATAGTTATTTATTAATAAAACGGATTTCCGAGCAGTAGCGTTAAAATGCGTTATGCGAATTCATAATTTCGATGATTTTCTCATTCAAACTTGGCCAAATTTATATAGAAATTCCAAATAAATAGTAACATTTCTATTAAAAAAATGATAGAAATCGGTCCACGTAGAAAAGAATTATCGCTGAATATATTAAAAAAAAGTTCCGTCGAATTGAGAATTTCCTCCTTTTAAAAGTTGGTTAAAATATATATTAATCTAAAATAAATAATAATCGGTTCCTGTCAGTTTCGTAAATCAACTCCAGTAATTAAATTGTCTGAAAGTATTTATATCTACCTGTTTAGAGTCTTTGTTCCCCATTTATTCTTGTCGTTCGTTATAATTACCAATTTTTTTTTATAGAAGATAATGACAAGACGAGCAAAATATACACCTGATGGTAAGTGCAACTATCTATAACAAATGATGTGCCACCCAGAACATTTCTGTATGGCTCCACACTACGCTCGTCACCCTAAGACAACGGTTCTTAAGTACCATGTGCCCAGTAATTACACTAGCTCTCAGTGCCTTTCAGACCGAAACACAGTAGTGTTCATGCTACTGATTCATGGTGGAATCCTACCAGCAAAAAATAATAATAAGACCAACCTTAAAATTTTTCACGGCCCTCCTCTTATTAAGAAAATGTTTATGATGTCGCTTTCTTACTACCAAAGAAAACAAAACAAATGTGTCCATACTAACATTATAAACGCGAACTGGACGACGGGACCACTACGCCAAGACGACGACCAAGCGGTCTATTTAACATTACACACATCACCGACACAATCATACCACCCCCGCCATCGGTGACGGCGTATCAAACAAACTTATTCGTTTTTCCTTAGCAATATCATAAGTAGAAGCGTTGCTACAGTTTCTTGCGCCGTTTTTTCCCCAACGGAAACGCATTCCGAATTGGTGGTAAATGTAGATAATTCAGATAATACTGTAAATGGCCTCTCGAATGAAGCAACTGACTCAACCGAGGCCGACCCCCTTGGGCACTCTCGAGTCAGTTACTCGTCCATAAATAAAGAATTCGACTAAGCGCCCTCAGCGCTCGGCCACTTTTCAATCCGGTGAAGCTGTGAAATCCTACAGGCTGCCCGTGTCATTCTGTCGGTTTGTTACCTTTTTACGGAAACCTTTCAACCGCTGAACCAATTTTGACAAAATTTGGCACACCGATAGCTTGCATCCTGGAGATGGACATTATTTATTTCGGAATATTATGTACTTTCCGCGGGGTATTTAAAAAAGTTATCCACGTGGATGCAGTCTAGTAGTCTATGCTAGTTGTCTATAAATGAATTAAGACTTGTTGGTTTTCAAATAAACTTTCAAGAAACATTTTTCTAAATGCTTTGTAACAGATATTTTTTATTTATTGTAATTAATTTAAAATTAATGATATGCGTACTATTGTGTTCCATATTCACACCTGATGGCTGGGTCGTGTTTTTTATTGATCAATTTGTGTCCAATCAAGATAATTTTAATAAATTCAAACGCAGTTAATACGGGTTTGGCTTATTTAAATAAGTACGGGACGAGCAACTCGTTAACCTAATGATAAGTGTAACCTCTTCCCATAACAAATGCTGTGTCACCCAGAAGATTTTTGTGCACCACACTGCGCTCGTTGCCTTGTGATATCAGTTCTTGAGCCCTTTATGCCCTGTATTAAAAAAAACACTAGCTATCAGTGCTCTTCAGACTGAAACACAGTAATGTTTGCATACTACTGCTTCACGGCGTGACAACGTTATAAATTATAAATAAAATTAATTAATTACGACTTGGATTTTAAAGTCGTCTAAAACCATTCCTAAAATTATTTAATAAAAGAATAAAGACTAAATATAAAGTTAAAATTATAACATATTTCGACTTTAGAGAGTACATTTCGTAACGAATATTAGGTTGTATTAGGTTTATTGGTTAATTATCACGGACTATACAAATAGCTCAAAATAATTCAAATATCTTAGTTCTTTTTTTTCTTTCTTTTTTCTTTGTTCAAAACAGATCAATTATCAAAAGTACAGTGCAAATTAACTACAAATATGCTACGTATAATTATATATAAACAGGGTCATTCGTAATGTCCTATACATCCCGGCAGGCTGGGCTTAGGGCGATGTGTACATGCCTCAAAAAATAGAATGAGCCTCGTAGCGTGATACCTGTAGGAGACATCTCGACTTTAAAATTTTCCTTGAAACTCTGATGACTACCCTGTTATACAGCTGATCGAGGTAATGAACCCGTAAATTGAATTGGGCGTTTTTCCATTGAACTGCCATCGAAAGAACTCGCAAGTACTATGATAACATGTAGCTTAAGGAAATCTGTTGCGAAGTAAATCTGTTAGTATGACGCCGTAGTAGAGTAACATAAATGAAATGGAGAAGAAATTTATTTTGAATTTGTCTAGTTCGGGGCAACGACTTTCTGAGTTAGGGTTGCGTAAAGTTTTACAAAACAAATAATTTTAAAGTTTTTTGTGGACATTTTTAGTGTTCAATTTTGTCATTAAAGCCTCACCGTTGTGTTTATCAGCAGGGTTATTGCGTATCCAAAGTGATGATCACTTATAAAAGTGTTGAACGAATATCTGCTAAATAAGTGTCTGCATACTGGTTATGATTAACAAAAAAAAGACGTCACATGAAAAATAATGGTCATTTTCATAAACCGTAACCAGTATGAAAACAATTATTTGAGAGAAATTCGTTCAACACTTCTATAAGTGATCTTCACTTTGGATACGTAATAGCCCCGCAGATCAAAGTAGCATGGGTAGGTGCCGGGATGTTATATGAATTATAAATAATATATATATACATATGTATATATATATAAATATATACTTACATATATATTATTCAATATAAACAGTTTTTGTAACAACGAAAATAGTACATATTTCTCAGAGTGTTTGTGTATTGCACAAACCTTATTACTTCAATAAATACAAAAAGTATCGCTCCAGCAATTTTAATAATAATTTTCTGTAGAATGTCTTAAAAGGTATACCGCCTATGCAAAGTTTGATTAGAATTCGTGCACATAACATTTTCAAGCGGCGGAGGCACATAGCTGTCATCAGCGCGACGAGCGCGACTCAGTACCGATATGAAGATGAATTATAAGGACGTCTCAAAGTATGGTCTTATGTCTCAAAGTATGTTCTATGATATAAAAGCAATAATACAGAAGGTCTCTCAGATGTAAAAGCATTATTATGATGAACTTAAGACTTGAAAACTATTAAGATAGAGTTGTGTAAGCTTTTATACCGAGACAGGAGTCTGCGGTTAACGCAGTCTTGAAGCGATATGTCTTCATCATCATCATCATCATCATTTCAGCCTATCTAGTCCACTGCTGAACATAGGTCTCCCGCAATGATTGCCATAGTTTGTAGCTCTCATTTTGGGGTGATTTTGCCATAGTTGACACGCTTTGCAGGCGGGTTGGCAACCGCAGTTTATTGCCGTAATCCGAGTTAAGTTTGGGCGATGAAAAATTATGTTTTTAAAAACTATAATATTTATTAAACAAGTATGTTACAATGTTAAAGCTAAGTCAAGACTGATAAATGAATTATACAATTAAAATAATGAAGAAATGAAACAATGGATATGCATACTGCTGATGCTACGTGAATAACACGGGATACGCGGAACGTCGATGCGCCGTCTGCACGGCGCCGTAGCGATACATGTGTTATACCGCGGTAACTCCTCCCTCCTTAAGATGAAAGTGCAATTTGCAACTTTCAGTAGCGTCCTCGCTACTTTCAGTCCTTTTTTTCGTTCTTCCTGACTTCCATTTGTATATCTTCCAAACAGCTAATGTAATTCCGATGGCGTACAGGAATAGGGTCGTCCAACTTGGAGTAGCCATAATAGTGGACCAGTTGAGATGATCTTCCTCATTTATGGTTTCAGCTTTATTAATCAGTTCATGTATGCTGTCCAGAGATATGTCTTGTAGTTTGAGATCATATCTAACGGATTCTTGAGGTATGTCTTGTCCTTTAGGTACCGGGATCACTTCGTTGACAAATACAGTTTTAAAATGGGTTTGAAGAGTTGTATTCATTAGATGAATTCGGCAGTTGTCTGTCAGAGTAACTAGATGAACTCCTGTTATTCTTTTATATTCGGTTCTAGTTCCGCATTGTGTTCTTAATACTTCTTCTTTTGTGGTAATTACTAACCAGGTATTTTCATTTATTTTTTGAATTTTACCTCTATTTAAATCCATTCGGGCATACGCGCACTTGGCTTCTTGATGACGGATCAACGAGGTGATGCAATCATCTGAAGTATCTACTGTTCTTGTTGTAAGGGATTTGCACAGCTGCACTTCATCGTTGATGCGACGACAGTTTTCATCTAGGTAAGTGTACTCTTCGCTTCCAAGTACTAGGTATTTGGATTTTGGGATAATTGTAAGGTTATTTTTATCTGGGATGGAGTACAGGTGGATCAGATCATACATATTGGGATCGACCGAAGGGATTTCTAGAATAAATGTAAGTGAGTGTTCTGTGCTATATGCTTTAACATTAATCGATCGTTCTAACGTATGTATGTTATTAACACTTATATCTGCCACGGGTTTAATTGAAAATATTTTTTGTAAGTTTCTCATTTCTACAAATCAATTTTGAGGGCTTATAATACTAGGGTGCATTACACCTAACTGAGAGAAGGACATAGAATCTTCCAATATCATTAATTTATCTAATAATAATTGCAAACTAAAATCTATTTGAACATACATATCTAAGAAATTTAACTGAGTCGTAACGGTGTTAGATACACTAGATGCATTTTGTAATGCTCTTACTAATTTCTTTTGATTTTCATTTATTTTATTAAGTTGACTACTAAATTCTGTGATAGTACTCTCTGCTAATATGAGCGATTGCCTTTGTAGAGTTCTAGTTTTACTAACGTGATTTCTTAGGTCATTAATTTCGCTTTCAAATTTCATTGCATCCTGACTATCCAGATTTCCCGTAATGGCTTTAACTACCGTACCTAATCCGTTAATAAGACCTCGCTTAGTTCTAATTCTAGGAGTTATAAATGTTAATTTCCTATTTATTATATCTAGGGTATGGCTAATTTGGTCTCTATATGCCTTATGTAATTCGTTAGATGCTGCTTGTGTTTCAGCTGTTATAACACCAGCATATAATGCCATAAGCTTAGTTGCTGTAAGGTGTAAATCTGTTAAGTTATATACACAGGCTATGCTAAAGGAGTCGATTTGTATTTTAATCTGTCCTTGCCTTAATAGGAGGATACCGTTCGTGTTATCTACGGGCTTTATATTTACGTTGGCTGTTGTGTAGAGCAGGAAGGTTCCTGTGACGACGGCCCTGCAACAAGATGAGGTCTCCGTAGTAATTTATAATGAACTCTAATAGACTTAGAGTTAGGGTGATTACCTATAATTTCAGCGACATTGTTCGGGTGTAAGTGAATTATTTTGTATGGTCCTTTAAATACAGGCTTGGTTTTGTCGTTGCGTGCTGTCTTGGCTACTTGCTTAAATACTACTTCACCTACCTTAAAACTTATACTCTCAGCATCCTGGTTGCGTTTTGCTATTACCTGTTCCTTATTTTTAGACGTATGTGCTGACACACACTCCTGTACCGCTTCTGCGTTCATGCGATGTTTAAGGACATAATCTTGGTAAAATTCCTTTGTATAAGATAGCTCTAAGGGGTTTCGTGAAGCTGTATGACCGAAAAGTAGTTCATGTGGAGTATATTCTGTTGCTGAATGAACAGCATTATTATAAGCTATAACCGAATATCTCATGAGAGTTTGTATGGGGTCATCCTTATTTGTCATTCTTTGTATACGAATAATTTCTGCTATTGTCGAGTGAAATCGTTCAATTGGAGAGTTGGAGTTAGGATTGTACGGTGTTGTAAAGTGTATGTTAATACCATGGGAGGCGCATATTTCCTTTATTACATCGTTATCAAACTTACTATCTGAATCAGTGGTAATCTTATGAGGTAAACCTAGTATTGAGAAGAATTGTAATAGTGAGTCTGCTATGTGTACACTACTACACGCTGATAACGGTATGGCTTGAGCGTATTTTGAAAAATTGTCTATTATGGTTAGGAAGGTTGCTCCTCCTGTAGAATATAAATCCATGAAAAGTTGTTGCATGGGTTTTGTAGGTGTCTCGGTAAGAGCTAGGGGTGGTCTTAAGGGGTTACGTTCGTATTTGGCCTTGAGGCAAGTTTCACATTGGTTTATGTATGTCTGTATTGTAAGTAGCATATTAGGCCAGTGATAGTTTTTATGTAGTTGTTTATAAGTTTCCTGTATACCACGGTGTATAGTTTTACCCTCGTGATACTTCTTTATTAACTCTTGTTGTTCGGTTTTATTTTCTACTAATGTTACACGTAACGTACATTTTAATAATTTTGGACCTCTCTCATTGAAAACGGTAGTGTAGACTCTAGCAAATGCATGATATAATTCTTCGTTATGGAAATAACAATGGAAAACTCGATCGGCTATTGTATGTTCTTTTAAAAATCGAATAATTTCTTGTTCCGTGTTGTTTATCGGAATAAAAACGTCTTTAATAACGCATCGAGAGTTGGTGGACCTATTATCGACTCTATATGTAGTTCCAGGTGTAGATCTTATGTGAAACTGTTTCAATTGTCTATCTATTGCCTCGGCTACAATGGGTATTCCGCGATTCTCATTATCAGGTTGAGTGTGATTGGTAGATATTAGTTGTTCCCGATCTATCGTAACCACGCTCATGCTATCGGACTCCACGTCTGTCTGCGAGATTGGGACACTATTGCTCACATTATCGTTATTTACTTGTCCCTCAGCTTCCCTACGTGCATTATCAAATATTCTGCCTATTAATTGGTCGTCTTCATTATCGTCAAAGTTTACAGCTAAAGACTCTATGCTATTATGGAATATTTTGACCCTTGATAACGCATCTGCGTTGGTATTCTGTCTACCCTTCTTGTATACGACTTTATAATCATACTCTGCTAATTTTAAACGCCATCTAGTTAACTTTGAATTTGGATCTTTTAATGACATTAACCAGGTAAGTGGACGATGGTCAGTGTAAATAGTGAATTTACGGCCATAAAGATAAGGTCGAAAATATTTGATAGCCCATATAATGGCGAGTAACTCCTTTTCGATGGTGGAATATCTAGATTCTGTATCTGAGAGGGTTCTAGATGCGTACGCAACTGGTTTATCGGATCCTACGGTCCCTTGTGATAAAACAGCGCCTAATGCGACGTCTGAAGCATCAGTCGTAAGGATAAAAGGCTGATCAAAGTCTGGGTATTGGAGAATTGGGGCGTTCGTTAATATCTGCCTACATTTATCGAAGGATTCTACAAACTCCGGGGTATGAACAACTTTATTACCCTTTTTTAAGCAGATGGTCATTGGTTTTGTAAGTTTGGCAAAATCTTTGATAAATTTACGATAATAGCCTACTAGACCTAAGAAGGCTTTAACGTCCTTTTGTGACTGTGGGAGGGGGAAATCTAAAACTGTCTTAATTTTATCTTTATTTGGTTTAAGTCCTTGGTCCGTTAATTCATGTCCCAAGAACTTAACATGTTTTTGAAGAAATTCTGATTTGTCTAATTGAATCTTTAAGTTATGTAGCCTAAACCGTTCAAAGACTTGTCTTAGTTTATCTACATGGTCTTGTAACGATGTAGAGATGATGATGACGTCGTCTAGATAGGTATACACATTATCTATGCCTCTTAATATGTGGTCCATGAGTCTTTGGAACGTGCTTGGGGCATTTTTTAATCCGAAGGGCATTCTAAGAAACTCATAGTGCCCTTTTTCGGTCGAGAATGCTGTTTTCTCAATGTCATTCGGGTGCATCTCTACTTGATGGTACCCGCTTGCAAGATCGAGTGTGGAAAAGTATTGTGCTCTGCCTAACCGGTCTAAAATGTCATGTATATTGGGGAGAGGGTATTTATCTTCTACAATACGATCATTAAGTCTCCTATAGTCAATAACTAAACGCCATTTGACCTTACCGGAAGCATCTGGTTTTTTTGGAACTATATGAACAGGGCAGGACCAAGGAGAAATACTGTCCCTTATGATTCCTTGCTTCAACAGTTTGTCTACCTGGTTGCCTATTTCTTTACGCTGCTGAGGGGCTTGTCTATAACTCCTAACGAAAATAGGTTTATCATCGGTAAGCCTAAGTTCGTGCTTAACAGCGTGAGTAAACGTTAATGGAATGTTTTCTGAATAGAATAGGTCTCTATATTGAAAGCATATTTTATTAATTTCCCGCTTTTCCTCTTCGTTCATATGTTGTGTCCTAATTTTCTTTACGTTCTCCTGTAACTCTGCGTCAATGTTGGTGTGTACGTTGAGATTGTTAAGTCTGCATCTGTGATTGTTTTGTACAGTATTTGCAAATGGTTCTAAGTTAATATGGGTCTTATTAGATATAACTTTCTGATCATCTGTGTAATTTACTACGCTAGTTTTAAAAATACCGTTCTTTACAGAGACTATTGCGGCTGGTGACTCTAAGCCGTTCGACCAACAATAATCGTCGTGAAGATATTGTCCATCTATATAATTAGTCTTTACCGTAATTAACTTTTCGCATCTTGGTTCTATTTTAATTTTTCTAATGGGATAATCAAAGTATATAGGTATACTCGCTGTTGCTGTATGTAATATTTTATTCTTTAAATCTATATTACTTGACAACGTTTTTAATAAATCTAAACCTATAAGTCCTTTATACTTAGGGTCAAAATCGAATAACAGGAATTTATGTGTGATATCGCTATTAAAGGCTGGTGGTAAAGGAAGGTGTGCTACGTATTCGTGTCTGGTTTTAGCATGTGCAGTTTTGACTTCGAAAGGTTCGCGTTCTACACAATACTCGAGAAATGTACCAAAGATTACGTCTGGTGAAATCATTGACCGTGATGCCCCAGTATCAATAAGAAACTTACCTTTGTATTCGGGCAGCTGGATGTAGGGTAAGTGGTCTTTGTCGTGATGGTTGAGTTTGACTATCCTTGGTCGTCTAGCTCGCTGTCCGCGATAAAATTCTGATTGTTACTTACCGCTGTGTCATCTTGATTCTGATAGTCGTCGTAATATTCGGTGGCGTTGAAGTTTTGTTGCTCTCCTTCACTAAAGTATTCCTCGTTGGGGGTATAGAATAATTCCTCGGACACAAACTGTGGTTTTTGAGGTTTACCTACCGATCTCATGGTGACATCAGATACTTTCTGAGGAGGATTAACTTGTTGTTGTGGAATATTCGGCTGAGCTCTAAAATTACCAGAATTTCTAAAATTACCTGTGTTGTTGGAGCGGTTCTTCCATGGTAACATAGATTGCACCCACTGCTGGCGTTGTTCTGGGTTTAGATTATTTTGTTGTGGTACGAAGTTTGGTGTTATCAGATGTTGTAAGGGTTGGTTAGTATATGGCCTAAACGGGTGGCCTTGTGAACTAGGTTTATGAACTTCAATTTTATTCTTCGGTTGTGACGTAGATGGAAAGTTGCTACTGTAATTCCTATTATATGCTAGTCTAGCTTCCTCCTGCCTAGCAGCTACTATTGCTAATTCTAGCGTTACTGGTTTTGCTATCCTTACACCTATCGATACATTAAAATCTAATTGGTTCGTGTATTGTTCTATAACCATGTTCTCATAATAACTTTTGTCTGAATGTTTGCCTACGGTATATAAGGTATCTAACATTTCCCTTAATCGTTTTCCAAAGCTATCCGCGTCTTCAGATTTGAGGCGACGCATGCGCGTAAGCTCCTGCATCACTTGAATCTCGTTTCTGGGTTCGCCTAGCCGTCTTGTTAACGCATTTTTGACACTAGCCCATGAAGTTAGATTTTCCTCGTATGCAATGGCGTCTATTGCTGGACCGCTTAACCTACTTTTAACTAAAGATAGAACTAAAGGATGATGCCTAGCTGGCTCTACCACTAAATTTAAAATATTATCTACTTCTCTAATATAGTAATTCAACGTCTTTGGATTGCCGTCGTATCTCGGCATTAAATCCGTGATGAATTTAAAGTTATCGCAATCTTTAAAAGCCATTTTGTGTTACTAATATATAACGATACTAGTTTATATAAGTAGACACAAGTGTTAATAAAAAAGAGAAAAAAAATTGGTACGAAAGCCAAACGCGATTTTAGCCTATGGACGAACGCACAAACACACACAATAATATGTAAATATAAATAACAAGGAAATATAGCATAGGAAACTTGGAAGTCAATGAGCACTTACCACAGCGTCTTCTGCATCTCCCACCGGGTCTTGACGAGCAACAGGATTCCTTAGCTCCGGAAGTCCCGCGAATATCGCCCGAAGGTTCTCTATTATATAGATCGCGAATTAACGATTAATACCGTTCACCTCGAGAAGAAGAGTTCTATTCTTTCTCGGAAGTGCCGCGATCCTACCGACTGCGCCAGTTAAGTTTGGGCGATGAAAAATTATGTTTTTAAAAACTATAATATTTATTAAACAAGTATGTTACAATGTTAAAGCTAAGTCAAGACTGATAAATGAATTATACAATTAAAATAATGAAGAAATGAAACAATGGATATGCATACTGCTGATGCTACGTGAAAAACACGGGATACGCGGAACGTCGATGCGCCGTCTGCACGGCGCCGTAGCGATACATGTGTTATACCGCGGTAACTTCCGTCATACATCTTCTTTTTAAACCATTACTTTTGTCTTACTTACATTCACTTTAATCCCTTTGATTTTGAGAAAAATATTATAACAAATCAATATTTTTTCTTAAATCTTTAAAATTATTATTACAAAACAATATTAAAACACATACCAGCTATAAGTTTTTTTAAATTAATATGCTGATTTAGAATTCCAATAGACGCATATGAATAGTTAGTAAGTTATCAATTTGCTTTTGATAAAAACTTTGCAACAGAGTTTATGTTTATTTATTTTGACCCCTTTTCAAGTACGTTTGAAACTCAATACGATTTGGAAGATTGAAGATTGATTTCTTGAGTGATGATGGAAGTAATTCTACCGCATTTTCCAATAACAACTGTTATTGTGGCTAATCTTCTAGAGTTTCCAATCTATAGACATTATATCAGAAGTTAGCTCGGCAACTGCGCCGAATCGGTTATTTGTATTGTAATTTATAGTCATTATGTATACTCGTACATATATTAATTGCGACACGAATAACTAAAAATATTTCTTCCACTCGTTGCTCCTACGGTCGTAGAAACCTTATAAAAAAATATTTTCATTCAAAATTGTCAATAATTATCGATAACGGTAAAACACAAAGAGGTTTCAATACTAATATGGAAGATAGAATATTGTGAAAATAAAATGCAATTATTAATAGACGTTTTCAGTCGCAGTCGAGTTTCAGTTCTATAACTTTTAATTTGCATTTGTGCATATATTAAAATCATACATGATACTTCGACGAAGGTAAGAGAAAGCTTAAGTAAGAAACAGCAATCGAGATCAGAGATGTTGATATTGATTTCAATAATATGAAATAATGAAACGGATTGATAGATTTATCACGACAGCGTGGCCTAGAGGTCAGAGTAACTGATTACTACGCCGCGGGTCTTGGTTTCGAATCCTTTTCAGATTTGATTGGCTGTGAATGTCCCCGTGTCTATGACACTACATCTTATCTTGCTTTCGATCTTATCTCTTGAGAGTTATATCGGGCGCTAGTAGGTAAGGACAAGCGAATGTGTTTGTTTTCGCGCATACACTTGTGGGCTAGTGGCACTGTTATATCTCAAATGCAGGTGTTTATAAATATTAAGAGTATGATATTGATGCATGACTTATTATTCCTTTACCTATATATTTTTTTCACTTTTATCACAGCACTTTTCATTACCAATTTAAAAATAACTACATAAAAATCTACAGTAAATTTATTTCATTCCGCTTCAAGTAGCTGCCTGTGCAGTTTCAGAAGAGTGGCTTTAGAACACTTCAGTAAGCTTATACAGACATCTAAGGGTCATTTACAGTTTTAAATTAACGTTTACCTTATGAATTTTGACAGCTTCATTATTATAAACTTAAATTTAAGAAAAATAAACATTTAAACGTCAATTTAAGAATGACATACATATTTTAGAGATATGATCACAGAATGGCTCAGATACAGTTTTTTAAAACACAGTTCTCTACATAGATCTGTCTAACCGAACCTGAAAATAAATACTAATAGAAAACTACGTGTAATTAACAAGTGCGAGCAGGGATGGGGTTCGAACCCAAACCTCGTGTAGAGTAGTCATCCATAATCCATTTTATTCGTTATTTCTTATTTGCTACACTATTTCCGACTGTTTAGTCCGCCCGCTTAGCCTTATCGTTAAGTCTGTTTCGAATATGGACTATCGGCGATCGTGTTTTTTTAATGTGGTAGCCAACATAATCGCTAGATTTTCGCCAATTAAGTCTCCTACATAACTTAGGCACGCGTTTCACATTGCCTTTCGAAGCACGATACCGATCGATTATTATTTTACTGCCCTGTTGCTTTATTTATCTTGAATGACTTTTGGATGTAAAAAAGGTAACTGTTATTTTCACAATAAACTTTTCATCTACATTTTTTTGCTTATTAGTAAACAATTGACACTTTTGTACGCTAAATATTTCTTATTTTAAATCTCAAAGTTGTAAGTTAGAGAGTATTTTATTAGACAGTTTGACAGTGCTTCCAAATCCTAATCACTGTCAAGTTTAGAATATTTAAAAAACACACAATATGAGGGAGACCTTTTGTGATTGTAGTGATAATTAAGACACTGCGTTATATTTATAAGCGTATTTTACTAGTGGTAGGATTCCTATGCAGGAATCCGTCTAGGTAGGGTCAGTTATTCTGCCGTGAAGCAGTAGTGTGCAAACATTACTGTGTTTCGGTTTGAAAGGCACTGTGAGCTAGCGTAATCACTGGGCATATGGGACTTAAGAACTGATGTCTCAGGGTGACGGGCGCAGTGTGGTGTCACACAGTAATTTTCTGGGTGACACAGCATTTGTTATGGGCAGACGTTGCATTTACCATCAGGTGAACGTTTTGCTCGTTCCGTCACTTTTATGAAATAAAAAAAAAAAAACACTGTTCTGGGTGACACACCATTTGTTATGGGAAGACGTTGTACTTACCATCAGGTGAACGTTTTGCTCGTTCCGTCACTTTCATCAAATAAAAAAAAGCGGGAACCAATTATGATGACTATAATGACGTTCAACCTATTTCACCATTTTAGCTTCCTACTAATAATCAGAAAAAGTAACTTGCGAAGAAAAAGTGTAATAATATTATTTTCTATCTTAACATTATTTTGTAACTAGCCAAATTTCTTACTTGTCAAACCCTAATGAAAGTGTTATTCACCTCCACTAGAACATCTTTGTGATACGGTCAAATGATCATTGACAATATATCTAGATACGAAATACAATTATATTTTAATGTTATTAAATTATATACTATATGATATAATTTTATGACCGCCAGAATTGGTGCAGTCACTAAACGCTACAAAACTGTACTACATTCAGGTCGCGTTACAAAAATCCATTATTAATTGTTTGTTTTGCAAATGCAATGTTAACTCTCACATTAAACAAATAGCACACAACGTTTGAAATAATCAAAAGCGTATGTGAGCTTATTAATAATATATAGGAATTAGTGCTAAAAAATCTGTTATTAGCAAAGAAATTTACATAAATTATCATTGCTTCTTGTTTGACCGCTATTCCTTTTTAACAGTTTAAATAACGTACTGGATTTGCCGCGATTCATGTTAATATTTTATGACTTAAAATGAAAGCTAGTGAAGTAACATATCATTTCAAGCGATTTTGCTAGCCCACTGTTGAACATTTTCCTCGCCTATAAACATTACATATATACATACATACTTACAGTCACGCCCTTTTACTACCTATGGGATAGGCAGAGGACAATCACGTAGTCCACTTTTCGCCCTCGCGGGAAAAGAGACTTAACCGGTGGCGAACCACGTCGCCGCCATTTGGTTACAAATCAAAAAAATACTTACTCGCTATTGCGTTCCCACGAGCAGTATAGTGACAGCATTGCATATTATGATGTTATTGTTCACTAATGAAGGCTGTCTGTACAATCCTTTAGTCGCCTCTTACGACACCTCGGTAATTGTACTCTGCCGGACACCTATAAACTTATGTGGGGTATTAACACTGACAGGGGAATTAACAACCACTGTCTTAGTTTACACGCAACCATTAATATATTCTTATAACCGCCACGACCATTGTGACGATAATAGGTAATTGATTTCATTACGTCTCAAACTAACACTTTCGAAAAAAAAATTAATCTGCATTACGGCCCTTTCCATGTCCACTGATGTCCACTTGCTTGGTACAAAACCGTGTTTTTACGATTTTCTACGATTACTATTCCTGGTTCTCTGTACGTTACTAAAGGAACTTGATACTCTATACTTGCTATAAGAATTGTACTGATATCAAACCACGCATCGCAATCGATTTCTAGCATTACACTGACCACCGACACGGTCAAACCCATAACCCCTTGTGAATTTTATGTCGCTCCAAACGCTGCCGTTTGATGGCGGCTTAAGAGAATATACCACCTCATATCATCCCGTGGGTGTCGTAAAAGTGGACAGAGGGAAAATGAAAACCAGCAGATGTGCAGCAGCAGCTTCCTGAAACATCTAAATAAATAAACTGTGGTTATCAACCCGCCTGCTAAGCGTGGCAACAATGGCAAAATCCCCCCAAAATGAGAGCTACAAACTTTTGTAGCAATCTATCGGGAAGGCATATGTTCAGTAGTGGATTAGTGATAGTCGGAAATGATGATGATGATGATGAAAGGCGAACCATTCAAATTATGGTGATAATTTTAATAAATATAACACAGTGCTGATTAACATTCAATGCTTACTAAAATATTTATCGTAAGATATCTTACCTATATTGTCTAGGTCGAACTTATCTCCTATGTAATAAAAAATGAAAATAAATTCTGTACACTTATTACTTGCTTATTAACGCATGCATTCAAAAAAATAAACTCTCTCGAGGACATTAATTCACACTTTAAATGGAATATAGGTCAATAGAAAAATAGACAGTGTCCTAGTTTCTATTTTCGTTTTAATCGATCGACACTGATCTGTTGTACTAAATACCTTGTGTGTTTGTAAGTCTGCCTAAAAATAATAAAACATTCACAATGCCGCATTAGCTAGGCATGGTTTCAAATATGCATGAGGAGCCATCACGCGAAGTTAACAGCGTGCCGAATGACACACTTTTTATGAAATAGTGACAAAGCGAAACACCTCCACATCAACATCATAAACGATGAAATCTGAAAGAGTTTCATGAAAGAAAATTAACACTGATATTTTCTTTCGTCAATATCACAACTCACTTTGAATAGAATATAAAATACAATTTGACCAATAATGAATAATGATTAACTTACTGATTATAAGGTATGTCAGAGATTTAATAAATACATTACTTGTGAAGAGATTCTTGCACGTTTTGTCGGTAGGTACTGAATTATGATGTGCTCGGATGTTAAATAAATCGGATTAGTTTTAAGGTTTTTTGGGCAGTGAACTCCACTCCACTACTAATACCAAGACTACACTTCCGGTACGGAGAGGTTCCCCGTTAACCAACTGGAATGCTCGTGTAATTAGTTCGACGGAAGTATTGAATACAGTGTCAGAGACATTGAGACAATCACAACTCATCCGAAAAAAATTAGTTGCAAGGACTTAGGACTTAGGACTTAGAACTTAGGAAAGTTTCATTTGAATTTTTGTCCCAGGCTTAGAATTTAGGTACGGTGAGCGCAGTTCTCCGCGATTGTTAAATATGAAACAAAAAGGCTTACTCTGTTATTTTAAGTAACAAGTTACGTCATTTGAAATGTAAAATTAGCTTGCAAACTAGCAGTATTTTATGAATCATTAAATAGTATAAAATGTAAATTTTCCTTTTCTACTTACAGTCAAAGAAAGCAAATGAATTGTTTTATTACCCATGGGCATAAAAAAATTATTGTACAAATGTTAGTTTTGAATGTATCTTCTTTTTAAAAGTACTTCTGGCTTTTCCGTACTCCATAAATAGGTTGTTAGTTAAATCAACAACATCGCATCGGAAATCGCTAACACACATGCACCACATTGTCCCGCTTGCAATCCGATAAAAGAAACACTACAGTCGAAAGAAATTGAAGGAAATTGGCATAGTTATAATACACCTAGCACTCTTTATTCATTGAGATTAATACCAGAATATGCTATGCTGTTATTATACTGCTCGTGGGTAGGCACGTAACACAAGTAAGAATTTTTTGCAACATCTCGTTTCCTGCATGGGGCAAAAAGTGAGCTATGGATGTGGTCTTAGCCTTCTCTTTTGTGGGAAAAAAGCGTGACTGCATGTATAAAAAATATCTATGTATATTAACTAAAACTTAAATGAAAACTTTACTGGTAGGTTTTCTATGCAGCAATCCGTGTAGGTGAGTAACACCGCAGCGTCTGTTATTCTGTCGTCTAGTAATAATGTGAAATACGACCAACTTGTTGTATCTACTTTATAATAGAATATTCACGTTTTTCATTAGAAATGAATACAGTTTTTATTTGGTGTCTCTTTAAAAGTCTTAACAACAGCCTGTAATTTTGAGATATTACGCCTCAGGATATAAAAGCAAAATCTTGTTAGAAAAAAGTAAAAAGACATCTCAAGAACTGAGCAAGCCGTAAACTCCTAATTTAGTATAATTACAAAAGTGCTAGCGGCTTAAGAGGATCTACCACCCCATCTCATTCCGTGGGTGTCGTAAAAGTCGACAGAGGATAAATCAAAACCAGAAAACGGGCAGCAGCATCTTCCTAGAACATCAGAATAAATAAACTGCGGTTGCGAACCCGCCTGCCAAGCGTGGCAACTATGGCAACCCCCCCCCCCCCCCATGAGAGCTAATAGTAACTGCAATGTCTACCCATAACAAATGCTGTATCATCCAGAACCATTTTATGTAGCGCTACACTGCACCCATCACCCTGAGACATAAGTCTAGTAATTACACTACCTCTCAATGCCCTTGAGACCGAAACACAGGCCGGCAACGCATCTGCTATTCCTCTGGTATTGTAGGTGTTCATGGGCGGCGGTGATCACTTACCATCACGTGAGCCACCTGCTCGTTTGCCTCCTATTCTATAAAAAAAAAAAAAAACAGTAATGTTTGCACACTACTGCTTCACGATAGAATAACTGGCACTTCAGTGGTACCTGCCTAGATGGATACTTACACAGGAATCCTACCACCAGCGTAATGGTAAGTACCTTTCCTACCTTAATACAGTCCGGCGTCCTCCAGAATTTTCTATTGGAATGTTCTATGTAGCAATCCACTACTCTCGTCATCATGAGACATCAGTTCTGAAGTCTCATAATGCTCTGTAATTTCAACAGTATAGCATTCAAATAGATATAAAGTGGTATTTGTACCCCACTGCTTGACGGAAGAATAACTGCCAGGGCAGTGGTAACTAACCTTGGCGAATTATCGCATAGGAATCCTACTACTAGTAGAACTAAATAACCAGTTTTTTAGTAACTGAAATGCAATCTCATTCGCAACAAATTTTTCGTACGTATAACGCCAACATATTACAAAATTTATTTTCCAGCTAATCGTTTGATCTTGACGTGAAACTCCTAGCTGGAACAAATATTTGTGCTAACATTTATTTTCAAGTTTTCGATATAATCTTCTCGGAAAATGTAGGCGGGCTTAATGCAGAGGGGTATTCTCTTCCAATCTGTCTTTGGATTCAACAGAGATTTCGTGGGTGCAGAGTGAAAAAGAGACCAGAAGTTACTTAAAAAATTAAGCACTAAAAATCTTATTCATACAGTATACGTGACAATAAATAGGTACAGTAAATGTATACATTTTTTTTTGCAACGTCTGCCCATAACAAATGCTGTGTCACCAAAAAAATTTCTGTGTGACACCACACTGCGCCCATCACCCTGAGACATAAGTTCTTAAGTCTCATATGCCCAGTGATTACGCTAGCTCACAGTGCCCTTCAAATCGAAACACAATAATGTTTGCACACTACTACTTCACGGCAGAATAACTGGCCCTGGGATGGTACCTACCTAGACGGATTTCTGCAAAGGAATCCTACCACCGCATAAATCCATACATACTAATGTGCACATACAAATATAACATACATAGCAACCAGCTTTAAATGTTTAAGTAAAACAATCATAAGAAAATCATGTATGAACTATAAAGTGTATAGCATGGCATAATTTTAAAATAACTTATATACCAAAAAGGCAGCCGTTTAAGCTGAAAACATACGAAGAAATATTGTCAAAATAACCACAATACAAGAACTGCAAAAAAACTGGAAAGCTAATTCCAAGCGTCTCATTCAAAACTGGGTACAGTGACATTAGGTTCGCTTTCCTATTTTATCTTGCTCTTTTGACATAAGGAATTTTCTTCCCCTTCTCGCGCAATAAAAAAAAAGTAAAGTAAAGTTTCAGCCTATAAATGTCCCACTACTGAGCACAAGCCTCCTCTCATTTCTGAGAGGGTTTTTGGAGCTAGGAAGAATCCGCCACGCTGCTCCAATGCGGGTTGGCGGACTTCACATGTCGTCGAAATATTTTTTATTTTTGAGACATGCAGGTTTCCTCACGATGTTTTCCTTCACCGTCGAGCACGTGGTAAATCAGCACTTAAAATGTATCGCAATAACCGTCTATTTATTCTTAGTTTATGGTTTAGTCATTATAGTTAGTTTTAGTTTATAGTAAAACGAAACAAAAATAGGCTGATACCAATTTCAGTTTTCAATTCAATACCGAAATATAATCAGAAAAAATAATTGGTTTGTATTTGTATCACAAACTCAAAGATGTACAACTAAGAGCTACATTACTGTTTTAAAATATCTAAAACCCAAAGAGTACTCGAATTATTCGATCAGATAGTATCTTAGTTATATTCACGTCAAAACAGAGATTTTACTTCATTTGAAATTCATTTATGTACTGAAAATATGCTCATTTCGTTTTGTGATGCTACGGAACTGGTAACTAAAATTTTAATTTCATTTAATTATTAGATTGTTTTCTATACGCGATAGTGGCGTATCCGATTAATCATAAAGCATTCTTCAATTCAAATTCTACTGGAAAATATCATGTTACCAAGTAACTTGAAACAACCGAAATTTGTTTTAATGAACTTATTACTTAGTTTTTAATAAAATCAGACAGTAAATTTAATTAGACTTTATAGGAGAGCAAAATTAAGATGTATAGAACTACGACTTAGGGTTAAACAACCTGTCCCACAGCGCTTTCGATAGACAAAGATATGGGTTTCCTGTAGACTTGGAACTTATTGAACAGTTACCTTAAAAAAATAGATTATATGAGGCTGACATTACAGATTTATGTTTCAAACTGTAAATAGCGCGATAAATAGTACTTTTCTTAGATGATATTAAATGTAATAATAAAAGAAAACAACTGATGCCGTTACTGATTGTTTTTTTGATGTAAAATTTTAATCAAACGCTACAGCAAATGACAAATTAAATTGTAATAAAGCTAAATTCACGTTGAATACCAGCACACTCGAAAAAAAAAATGCTGTATCGTACATTAAAATAAAGCAACAGTTATCAACTGCCATCATCACAATAAGACTAACATTGATTTAAAAAGCTAATTAGTCAGAAGAAATAATGTATATAAAATAAAAACAGAATATACAGTGATAGCATGAAGTAAGATTAAGTGTTTAAACGTCACGATCATATAAAAGTAACAGTCTATAATTTGCAAATTTTGAGAGGATAAGAGCCGGGAAGTCTGCTCCAAAATCTGTTTGGCGGACATCTCGTTAAAAGTTATTATATTTTTATATTATAATAATATTATACTTACAGGAACGCAGGCTTCCTCAATCTGTTTAATACCGCTGGTTTGCCTAACGAAGACGTTTTGAATTCTGTTACGAGATAAACATCATTTGTTATGACTTTATTGTTTTAAATAATCTAGATACTGAATTTATTCAACATAATATCCAATTAACTAGCATACACATTAGTCATCAAAATTTAATTAGTCGGTAAAAATACTTATTTTCTTCCGGATTCAAATTAAAGGAAATATGTGAGTAATTATTCTATAATTATAAAAAGTGCCGGTTGTTAGTTATATCTGCAAGATCAGAGCCATAGCAATATCATTTAAGCCACACACTGTTCTGCATTCGGAAGGTACGCTAGAAAATGTAGGTAACTAATGTGTATGAGTCTGCTGGCTGGCGGGCATCATTAAACCTAATGTTGGAAGTAATTTCGACGTGTTTCTTATTGTAATGTTTTCTATTATTAACTATTGTCCCCATGTAACTCGAATGAAAATGAAACACATAAAAAAATAACATAGTTTATTATTCATACAATCTTATTCGAAAATACTACAGTACTCAATAAATAGTACTCAATGAACACACTGTCTGTGTTTATCACTCCATAACCTATTCAAATAAAGTTTTATAGCCAGTAGGTGTCCGGCAGAGTAGAAGAGAACCTAACTCTTACGAGGAGTAGTAAGAAGCGACTAAAGTATCGTATGAACGTTCTTTCCAAATTGCGCAGTGGTGTGGTTAGTCGCCCGTCACGTCACGTTTTTCGCGAGGGCGAAAAGTGGGCTACGGGTACGGTACGGTGGTATTTACCTACCCCTTACGAAAAAAGGCGTGACTGTATATAAAACTTGTTATTTCTTTTCGCCTTTTGTACAACTTTGTTTAACGCCTTTGTTACAACTATTACTTCCTACGAATAACTAGAATTTCCCCAGAGGACATTGCTCAGCTCCCATACAAAGTTCTCCCAAGAAACAACAGTCACAAAACATTGAGGTCAAAAGAAGACGTGTTCACGTTCATGTATACGTGAAAGAAGAATTTGGATTTTGTTAATTACCTAAAAAACTTTCGATTTTGAGATTATTCTAAATAGCCTTGTTGTTCGAAATTAGTGTTATTCCAAAATGTCAGTTGTTATAATCGGGTTGTAGAAAATCATAAGGAATAAAAAACACTGAGGACACCAACAAACAAACGCAAAGATCGCCAAAATTACGAGTACATTAAACAACGAAATCAATCAAAGATTGCCGCTTCCGTGTGATTTTGTGTAATGTTCATGTTTGTCAACGATCTGTCATTTGACATTCAAAATCTCTCACTCGCACGCATATACTAAATAACTCAACCACGTAATATAACAACTTAAATACGTAAATTTAATTATATTTTGTTAATCTGAAGTGTCCGTTGAATTTTAGTATTTGGAATAAAGAGCATAAAATAAGTCCACGACCGAGAATTATGTTATATGCTCTTTGAAAGTCAGGTAAAACAAGAATTTACTAGGGAAAAGGTTCGAAATCTGAGTATATGTAGTATATGTAGTATATGTATAAACAAAATATACATACACAAAATATAATACGTGACAAAAATGGAACAACTTAAATGTAAAAGAGAATTAATGGTCCTTTTTTATATTGAAGACAGTAATAATAATTGGTATACATATTGATTATTAACGTAGATTGGAAGTTAAGATGCTTCATTTAAACAAAAAATTTAAATTAAAGTCATTCTACTTTGTTTAAATTCATTCATTCTACTTATGATTTCGATTTCAAATTTAATATAGTAAGTAACGATTATAAACTCTCTTCAGTAAGAAGAGAACAGTGCTGAATCCCGGACCGTTTCAAAGTCGTTAAACGGTGACATAAAAGAATAAATTGAATTTTGTCCCCAATCACTAAACGGGTACAAAAATACGATTGCTCCTTTTACTGTAGAAATCTAAATATCTTTTTGGAATATTAGATCTCGCATATTAGTGATGATTATTCCGCTATCTGTAGGAGGTTTCCATGCCCTTCTGTCATTCGATCGATTGTTATTCATGCCACACATACTACACATGCCGCCACAAGAAAAGCACAAATAAGAAGGAATCTTATTTTTCGAAGCAGATGAAATTAACCGCAGTGATAGAATTAACCGCCCCTAATTCAGCACAATTATCCGTAGAAATTCGTAAGCCAGGTGCTTAATTAAAATATCATACAGAGCTAAAAACTGGATAAAAATTATATTCATCATCATCGGCATCATTGCAACCCTCAACCAGTCCTCTGCTGAACATAGGCCTTCCCAATAGATTACCTCAAAAGTTTGTAGCTCTCAATTAGGGGGGATTTTGTTATAGTTGCCACGCTTGGCATGTGGGTTAGCAATCGCAGTTTATTTATTCTGATGTTTCAAAAAGATGCTGTTGTACATCTCCTGATTTAAAATTATATTAAATTAGTTAAATTGTTATGTGTAAATTTATCTACCGACCGGCGGTTATCTAGGCATCTTCTCCTGGTTCCATTGCCCTCGGAAAATGTTAATAGGCATATGCCCCGCAGTAAGGTGCGTAAAGATTTGTACTTTACTTTTCTAGACCAACAAATTAATACTAACATATTTTTAGTTGATAATAATTTATAATTCATATTTTTCAATCCAATTTAACTATGATTATATTACAAAGAGTTAAAATATAAAAATGAATACCAATTTTAATGTTTCCGAAACATAATTACGAGAAATAAAGCTCATTATGGATGTCGGCTCCATTGCTGTTAAACGCACAACAGTAGGTTTTAATGGAAAATTTGATTTTATAAATTCATTTCTTTGAAAGCAGATATGTACGAAATAATTATTGAAGCTCTAAGCAGATTTAAATTAAAATATAAAGTAACTAAAACGTACAGAATATAAAAACTTTTAACAAAATATAAGTAAAAATTTAAATAAAGGAGCGGGTTGGTTAAGATGAGTAAGTGCCTCTGTCTTTGAGCTATACGCTCACTTAAGGCACTATCTTCTGCGCAGTCGATAGCATCCGACAGTATTCGGGAATTGTCGCAATGATCGTCCCTGAAAGCTGTAGAAAAATCTTATAGCGTTCAACACGATGCAGAATAACTATTCTTAAATGTGCTAGACCAGTAACGCAAAGCTAACTATGCCAAAAGTTACTGTACCAGACAGAAGGTAACAACAGCGTCTACAAATGGCGTTACGCTTGGTAGGCAGTGTGATCTATCCGACTGCCTGTCGTGGCGATTACAGGAAGTCCACCATTCTTTGAAGAAACCTGTATGCAACTCCGCTTCTTAGAGTTGGGTAATGATATTTATGAAACATGTTATAGATTCATAATCATTTGAATACGGCTTCTGTGAATAAAATGGTAATCGCATTTGTTTCCAAGTCTGTGCCGTACCTACGTGGTTCTAATGTGTAACATAATTAACTATTGTAGTGTATTCTCTTTATTTAAAATTTTATTGTTTTACTACATGATATTAATAATTGTAAAATCTGACCGAGATTAAAAAACATTCATTTGAACAATATCGGAAATATAAAAAGAACATTGTGTAACGCGGACACAAAAACCAACATTTTCACAAAGCAAAGTTTCATCGGAACTCCAGCGTTTATTTAAGCAATTTCCTTTCCCACTGAGCACACAAAAGACTAGAAACTAGAAATTTGGATTTCAAAGACCCTAGCCATCACCGGCACAAATTACTTTATAATAGTGGCGCCGTAATGTTTTTCGTTTCAGTGCTAATATTTAGTTTATCCTTCATCTTATTCAGTATGGTCACAATAAATCCATTAAAATAAATAAAAAACGGTGCTTCACGCTAAGATCTCTCGTGTATCGTGTGCGTTTTACAAACATACATTTCACATGCGCAGTACAACCAGTCCTGAAAATTAACAATTTTCGTTTTCAACAATAGTTGACCCTGGCTGAGATCGGAACCCAGGACTCGCGGCGAATAATTCAGGTACTTTAACCACTAGACCACGCGGTATTATTGATGTAAACACACACTTAAGAGACATAGAAGATCACAGTAGAGTTATCAAACGACAATCAGAAGATATGACTGTAAAATCAAATGTAATTTATGAGATGACTGCTCTGCTATGTGTCGCAAGACAAATAATTTGTCTTATTAGACTTTTGCGTCACCCTAGAAATAAAGTGGCGTTATGCTGTGATATGCTGTGCTGTATTTTCATTACATAAGTAAACTTGAATAAGCCGCAACATAATCAACGAGGGATTAGCGAAAAAGGTAGAAAAATAAATCTTCATTTTTCTATATTTTACTCCGCTAGAAAACGTATCAGCAAATTATTAAAAACACTACAAAAAAAACAACAGTTAGTTATTATAGGAATTTGTAACCATGTCTTATGTTTCTTAAAATACAATACTAGTAATTAATAAATACCGAAAATTGAATTACCAACTGTGACAGTTAAATAAATAAATCAAAACTTAAATTTTAACAAATTATATTATAATCCTTTCATTAATACAATCATAAAGTTCCAATATTTCTGACAGTATGTCATCGTTAAATAAGAAAATAACTTTAAAGAATCGTAATAATGGTGATTTGGTACAGAAACTTTTTCATTATATACTAATGGCGAATTGGGAACAAATTTTATATTGGCGACACTTGGAGCACAATTCAGTTTCCAATCATTTATTCCAAGCTGCAACTACTTTTGATTAAAGACATATTAGTTAAAGGGACTTTGACGTCATAGGTTTAATATTACTACTATTGGATTTCGTTGAATATTTTCAAACAGTGACTAAAAAATTAGAACAATAACACTCTCGATTTGTTAATCGGTCTTAAATTATAGTGGATGACTTACGGACTTAATTTGGAAGCTCTATAGTATTACTAACATTTTCTAGTAGGAATTATTCGTTGATTAAACTTTATCCTGTACATTAGGTCGGGAAAAAGTCTTTTCGCATATAGTATGTATAAACTTCTGATAAAATCTCTTTGGCTGTACTATTTGTATCTGGGTGGTTTTGATGACATTAACAATGATTACTTTTCAAAAAAAGAAACAAATTAGTAAAATGTTGTTTCCAGCGATTTTTCATTTGTTTGTTTCTGTCAAAATAAGTAAATCTAATAAAAAAATTCAATACATTTGAAAATTTTATTACAAAATAGAAAAAAATGCAACGCAAACCGCGAAATAAATTTGTGACGTTTATGGACCTAATGCAGTGTCAGTAACAGTACCACAAAGTTGGTTTAAGCGTTTTCAATCCGGAAATTTTTATATCAAAGATGCACCTCGCTCAGTTACGGATTTTTTGAAAAACTGGAGCAAGATCGGCATATCAGTAGTTACGACATGGCTGAAGAACTGGTAATTGACTAACAGTTTTAACCCATTTGAGAAAAGCTGGACACACAAAAAAACTCGATATTTGAGTGCCACACGAGCTCACTGAAAGAAACCTAATGAACCGTGTACTCATTTGCAATTCTTTATTGAGACGTAATGAAACCGAACCGTTTTTAAAGCAATCTCTTTAAAAACGGTTGTTGAACGGATAACTGATGATGAAAAGTGGATTACATACAACAAGAACTTGCGAAAAATGTCGTGGTCAAAGGTCGGTCAGGCTTCACAGACTGTGCCAAAACCCGGGTTAACTCCCAATAAGGTGATGCTGTGTGTAAGGTGGGATTGGAAGGGCGACCAATCGATTCGGATCTCTTCTGCCAACAACTGATGAGAATAAAGCAAGAAGTTGAGAGACAACGGCCGGAATTGATCAATAGAAAGGGTGTGGTCTTTCAGCACGACAACGACAACACACATATTTCGCCACTGAGCAAAAATTAAGAGAGTTTGGCAGGGAGGTGCTAATTTATCCTCCATATAGCCTTGACCTTTGACCTTCATATTTCTGTTTCTGTCTCTTCAGAATTGTTTAGGTAGTGTCAGGTTAACATCAAGAGAAGACTACCAAAACTACGTGTCGCGTTTTTTTGGTCAGAAGTCCCAAAATTTCTACAGCAACGGGATCATGTACCACTACCTTTAAGATGGCAACAAGACATTGATCAAAATGGCACATATATACTGTAAATAAATGTAAATAAGCTTTGAAAAAAAATTCTTGTGTTTTCTTTTAAAATGAGTAGAATATTTTTCCCCGACCTACTATAAACTTCAGCTTCTATATGAAATATTAATTACTTATTTCTCGTAGGAAGAATTTTTCGACGACGAAGCTACTTAAAATCCGTTAATAATACATAATTTATATCAGTCGTACGTTTAATAATTGTTATATCGGACTAAATAACAAATGCTTAGATAATATTATAATATATTGCAGATTAGTTAATTTCTTATTAAAATATTTCATAGCATAATCTTCATTGACGCCGCTTAACATATTTCAATAATTATTCTACGAAATGAAAACACTTCATAAACATTAATAAGTAAAAAGCCTTATCTTTACTCTAAAAATGGTTATCTTTACTCGTGTAAATAATGGACGTATAAACTTACAAAGAATGATCATCACTTCAAATTTCAAAAGATATTTAGTGGTGTCGGAACCGGGGATCGAACTGAGATCACTCGGGTACTATGAAATTTAAGGCCCCGTAGTAACTCACTACGGCTAACATATTATAACTATATATTGAATCTCAAATTGTAAATTTATTCTTTAATAATAAAAAATACTGACTGTTATGAAGAACCTCTTGGGTTGGGAGACAATATAATAGGCGTAATACGATTTGGCGATCGCAGGAACACTCTTGCAGCCCGCCACTGCTCTTGAAAATTTATCTCGGGCAAATTTAAAATTGTTATTCAGGCTTAAAAAAATTTAATTAATGTTAAACACAGATCAAGTTAAATATTTTTGACTGAATATACGATTCTTGATAAAAATTAAGTGTTAAGCGACCTTTGATCTTCGACCCTAAGTTTAAACCATTTTCTGAGCCACTCTGGACTATTATCGCTTCAGTGATGGCGCTTAATGAAACAATTAAATTGTCAAGGGATTTATCTGCGAACGAGGCTCTGTACAATTTATATTAATCTAAAATTAATTGCTAAACTAACTATTCCCTTATTCAACATTACCACGAATTAAAAAGCTATAATACCATAGAAAATGCTACATAACAACATTACATTACGTTAACACTACATTAGCGTAATTACCAATTCTAATATTTTTAACTGACTGAAGGTTATTAATGAAACTTTAATTTTTCATATTTATGTTATCTTTATAAAATTTAGAAATTACTCTTTTTGAATGTAAAGATATTTCTCCGAGTGAAATTGCTAATAATAGGGCACAAGTGGTGGCCCAATGATCGAAATTCGACCGTTATTCTATCACATTTTTTATTGAATTTAATGTAACTATAATTATATATTTAATATAACTCATATTTTACATACATTTTAGCTTTCTGTCTCCCTTTCCACAGAAATTTTAACTTTGCCAAAACTGACACTTCTCCGTGTGTGCTAAATGCTTAAAAGGGGTACAAAGTTTTCTCTTCACTTATCAATATAAAGATTATAAAAATTAAAGAGAATGTTACTGAAAATTGCTAAAGAACCTTACTTACCACTTGCTCAAAATTGTATTTTTAATAAAAACATTATTTTTACGCAATTTATAATTATAAATGTATATATTTTATATCAATATATTACTACGTGAAGAGAAAAGTTTTACCCCTTTTTATTGCGCGCACGGAGGAGTGAGATATGGCAAAGTTAAAGTTTGTATGGTGAAGAAGCAAAGAATTGAAAATTACTATTATAATATGTATTACAAATACATTAATTTCAATTAAATAAAACATTCAATAATTACATTCATACTGACAATATCAATCACGTAATAGTCTATCGTTTATTAAAATTCGTACAGCCAATGTCAAATCAAAAATTTAAAATGTTGGCAATAAATCATTTCTCAAACTTCAATAACGTTCATACTTAAAAAAATGGGAATAACAGTCGAACTTCAATCATAGGTCGAACACTAGTAATAATAAACATGGAAACGGAATTTATTAATTGAAAAATGAATAAAAATCGTTAATACATCCATTCATTCATTCGTTTGTTGAAACATGTAAGACTGCCAAATAATTGTACTGGTGGTAGGAGTCTAGGTTACCAGCGTAGTACCAGTTATTCCGCCGTCAAGCAATAGTGTGGAAACATTACTGTTTCGATTTGAAGCACACTGAGAGCTAATGTTATTACTAGGAATATAAGATTTAAGAACTGATGTTTCAAGGTGACGAGCGACGTGTGGTGCCACGCAGAAATGTTCTAGGTAACACAGCATTTATTATAGGCAAACGTTGCACATACATTCACTTGAACAATTTGTTCGTCTCGTCACTTCTTTCTATAAAGAAAAATTATTGATTTGATTTGATTAATATTGTTACTACTTGTTTATCTTATTTTATGTTTACATTATAAAGTATTATTAAAAATTCATTATTTCGGTATCGCAAGATATTTACTGGTGTTAGGATTCCTATGCAGGAATCCGTCTAGGTAGGTCCACCCCAGGACCAGTTATTCTGCCGTGAAGCAGTAGCGTGCAAACATTACTGTGTTTCGGTTTGAAGGGCACTGTAAGCTATCACAGGGCATATAAGATTTAAGAACTCTCAGGGTGATGGGCACAGTGAGGTGTCACACAGAAATGTTCTGGGTGACACAGCATTTGTTATGGGCAGACGTTGCACTTACCATCAGGTGAACGTTTTGCTCGTTTCATCACTTTATTCCATAAAAAAAATTTGTCCACATGTTACAAATGACCTCATTTTCTCGCTCGCGACACCTTCGCCCGTCCGTAAATTTGTTGATTTGTTCGTATCATTCTGTAGGGATTGTTTAATAATTGAAAACGCTTCTTTGTAGGATGACCAAGAAAAAAAGGGTCTAATACATAAGGCTGCCGTGATTTCCACCTCGGACCTTATTTTCCCTTAACACCTCGTGGAATCTTCTTAAAGTATTTAGATTTTGGTCAGACTATGGTCAGATCCTTAAAAAAAGCGTATAAGACGCATTTAGAAAATTGTCACATGACATCAATATAAATAAATAAAATTGAAGCGCCTGTCTGTGATTTCGCAATAAAGACTTTTTCTTAATCTGGTATGGTAATTTGCGGAGTCTGTCGGTCTTTCTGTTTGTTTGTCTGGGCTAAACTCCGAAACGGTTGATTTACTACGGCTACTTTTTAATTCGGAAATATTTTGAATTCCTGCGTAAAATCTGATAAACTGTAGAAATTAGGAATGGACGTGTTACACGCGGCTTTCATTTGCATTTTAGTCATTACTATTTTAAGTCACATTAGTTAAATATTTCTCTTTTTATCTTAAGAAGTGACTTTCAAGTAAAATTAATAGTTCATTTCTTTACGTTTTCATCTACTAGCTGGTCCGGCTGACGTTGCCCTACCCGTTCCGGTATGTGACTAATGATGATTTTGATTTCTGAAATAGATTTAAGTATGAAACTGCCACACGATCACAGCGCCACCTACCGGGTAGTATTTTGTAATTTTCATTTTTACGTTTTCACTTAAATTTTAGAATTGTATTTACGATCCTATTCAGTTATATCGACGGCGATACATTGGATAACCAGTGTTGCCAGTTATAGTCTCCGCCGGTAACTTCGTGGATAACGCTTGGAACACTTGCACACTGCACGCACATCACCCCGCGCGTCCCCCTTAGTGGCATACAGGATTCAGTATAAAAAAACGGATTGTGCACCCATACATATTCAGGTACGGATCCCTTTTTTACTAGATCTGAAAGTCTATCGTGCTTGTGAACTCGCTCATACAACTACATACGCCATCAACGATAAAAAAATATCCAATAAAAAGGACCACTGTGCGAACGCGCTCTTATTTACATTTTTAAACTGTACTGTCAATCATAATAAATGTAAAACTTTTATTGATAAGTCGTGTGATGACGTGAACAATTTTGATAGTACTCGTAAAACATCCAACGGTAAACAGAAGAAGCTTTTTTACCTCCTGCAATGCAATAGGTAAATATGCAAACAAAAGGGAAGGTTCTCGTCCTAATTTTACTGTATCCGATGTACACGCAGACCTAAATGCCTTCAATAAGGTAGTGAACAAACAGGCTTTGATTTGGTTCGAACTCAGGTCACTCGACACTTATACACAAAGAAAGAAGCATATAGACGGTTCATTAATTTAAATAAACATTCGATTTATTATTAATCAAGTTAACCTTACCAACATGTTCAAAGATACTTTGTTAGTTATATAACAAGTTGTAACATGAAGGTACGACTTTTATTTGGAAGAATTGTACACCAGGGAGCTCTACGTAGGTTGCTTACACTAAAATATTCAAAAAGCAGCCCTAAATACAAACAGAAAGTTCGTCATGAAAGTAACTTATACATCTCTCTTTCCGTAACATATACATTTGCGTATATGCATATAGCGAAGTTATTTTTTAATTGGCGAGCCATGTATGTTAAGGTAAACCGAATGCTCGTCTTAATTTTTAAAACAAGATTATTATGATAGTTCGAATCTCGAAACTCGGACCTAAAAATTATCACATCATACTGCAGTCCCATATCCAATACCTTCTAATACCTCTAATATCCTAATAATTAAGGTGAATTTATGACTTTTTTTTAATTTATTTCAATCGGAGAAATGCGAATACCATAATTGGGGGACCAGATGGGGCAAGCATATTCCAAAATAGTATGAACGTAAGAATAATATTTAATTTTTAGAGTGAATAAACTTCTAAACGGTTTACGACTCGCGTGACCACTTTAAGGAATCTTCTGCCGCCAGGTTTTTCCGGACCAATACGACTTAGGGAACTTCAAGAAAAGATCCTACTCCTTTGTAGAAGGCCGGCAACGCACCCTAAATTCCTCTGGAATTTGGATGTTAATAGCGGTGGCGATCACTTTCCATCAGAAACGTGATCACCACCCTCGATAAAAAACTGACGAATAATTTGAATGTGTAACTATGCAATACTTCCAATTATCGGCTACGTACCTTATTTTGCACTCCTGCTTTCCTTTCTAATAAGTCCTTTAAATATTTTAATAATTAAGTTACTGAACGTTCGTATAGTTATAGTATATAACGTTTCTAAGAGTAACACGAGTTCAAAGCAAAAAGATTCGACGGATGCTCCGCGGTGAAGAATATCGTCGCGAGGAAGTCTGTCTCATTCTGTCATTACGTAAATTAAATATTTATATTACTCGAGCATGTTGAACTTTAGTTTTTGATTAAAGAAAGAGACGAGACGAGCAAAACGTTCACCTGATGGTGCAAAGTCCGCCCATAACTAATGCCGTGTCCCTCAGAACATTTCTGTGTGGCACCACACTGCGCCCGTCCCCGAATTCTTCCCCCTTCCTTCCTTACGCCCTTCAAACCGAAACACAGTAATGTTTGCACACTACTGCTTCACGACAGAATATATAGGTTGTGATGACAACTACAAGGCTTAAAAATAGCGCCATGCAAATCCTCTTTTATACTTACTAAACCGGGTCGTATATACTGAAAGAGACCAGTCTCATAAAGACATCATCATTATGAATTAATGAGGTCTATTCATCACTACATTATTGAAAGTACTCGGTTAACACAGTGGCTAATGAGTTTGGGTTCTGTGCTACGGGCCTTGATGTGTAGTATGTAGGTGTAGGTATCGGCAATATCTACACTTACTTATATACTTATATTCCACACCACTAGGCCAGTTTTCGCCATCTCGGGAATTGAGTTGGCTAACCCCGTCGCCGCCATTAATGCAAGAAAAATCTATGTTTTTTTAGAATGAAGAGTAGTAAGCAGCTCATCTGATAGTAAGTGATCTCCGCCGCCGATAAACATCCAAAGGAATTCCTAGTGCGTTGTTGGCCTTTTTGAAAGAAGTAGGCTCACAATACCATGTTTCTAATATATAATATACCCACGCCAATAAATAACGTTCATCAGTTTGTTTTTTTATTTCCAGTTCTTTCAATTCTTAAGTCCAGTTTACACCGAACAGAGTATAATATATCCTAAAGATACAGAATACATGATTAAGTTTTTCATATAAATAAGTTTTTAAATATGACTTTTATGTTTTTTTACCTACCGTCAGGCGACGAAAAAGTTAACACGTTCTTACAATTTAATAATTTTACTTTTTATGGTACCAGAAGAGTTCATGGAGCTTATGTTCTCCATACTCGATCTGCTCGGTAGATTAATGAATGTTCCCGTCCGTTGGATATCATTCAGAAGCTGAGAAGAAGGACTGGAGAGATGGAGTTGAGGAATATCACGGCATATAGCATTGGAGCCTGTCACAGGATTGGAGTAGCCAGCGATCATCACCGACCAATCTTAGTAAGGTTTGCTAGTGATGATTTTAGATCACCGGTATGGAGAGCCAAGTCCAGGCTAAAGGTAGTGTTTACATGCTCTTTGCAGTCATAACACACCTAGGGATTTATTATAACATTAATTGTTATTTATAACCTGTAACGCATGTCAATTTGACGTTTCATCGAAATAACTGCTTTCGGAAACTTGCTGACTGTTTTCGGTTATGTAATATTTTTATATAATTTTGTAGTGAGTTTTTACTTTTAAGGATTTATTTTAGTATTATATGTGTGCTTATATGTTTAACATTCTGCGTCTAGTTATTCTGTGGGTATTAGCTGACGGAAGGTGCAGTGGTGGTCCACCTTCACACTTAGTTATATAATTCTTTTGTTTGCCATATTATTTTAGCTATCTTATAGTACATACCCCATATTTTATATATAATATTGTTAATGTTTATATATTCGTATATAACCAATGATTTCTGTTGATAATTCTTATATTTTTTTAGAATTTAACACATCTTCAAATGACGATAGTTTTTCTACGTGCGTGCGTGATCGGTCTCGTTCTGTATTAAATGTGTGTCATATAAACTCACAGAGCATTCCCAGTCATTATAATGACCTGATCAAAGCTTTCTCTACCGTTGACGTTCATGCTGTTCTGATTTCTGAGAATTGGTGTAAACCAAATCTGCTCTCAACCACTTACCCCCTCCCGGGATTTACTTTGATACGCAACGATCAAGTTGATAGGAGAGGAGGAGGTGTTGCTATATATCTTCGCAGTGAATTCCCATATATAATTCTAGCTTTCTACTCACCGTTCTACGTTCCTCACACTTCAAGAGTTTATTTTTCTTGAACTATGTGTAAAAGGAGTTGAATCTGTTCATGGTGTCGTCAGCAGACGACAGGCAGCAGCCCACATTACTTCATATTGCTTCTCCAGTCTCGAGACGATGCTGGAATCTTTAGGGTCGGAATACTGTCATCACATCATCATAAATTTCAATACTAACGTCCTGGTTCCTCGCTCACATCGTTCTTCTAAATTTATTCAAATTATCGCCTCCAAGCCACTCATCACAATTTGGATGTGGAGGATACTTAGCTGGACATAATCCTTACATAGAACCCCTTGTCTCTTCCCACAGTCATCACCTTGCTCCTGGGTTTTACCATCATGACCTCATTTTTCTTTCCTACGTCCTAAAACCTCTCAAGCCTTAGCTTAAAATTCTGCACATGCGTCGTTTTGGCCGGATAAACTCTGCGAGGAGGTCTCTATGTTAAACTGGTTCAATGTTATGGCTGCCTCCACAGTGGACGAAAAATACGAAGCATTTAATGATGTTATCCTCAAACTATACGAAGAACACCCTCCACATAAAATAATGAAATCAAGCGTTCACCTGCGCTTTGGTTAGGGAATAGATTTAAAAAATATATGGGCAATGAATAATGGACTTTGTTTAAGACTGGAAGGAATAGGTGTAACCAGATTATACGCAACGCCAAACGCCGATATAATATCAGTAATCTCTCTTCTTCTTCCCCTGCTGATATCTAGAATCTCCTCGGGACCATGGGTATCGGCAAACATCAACTTTTTGAACTTCCGATGACAATTAGTTTGGATGATATCAATCGTCATTTCGTCTCTTACACTCCTATGGTCCACCAAATCGAGTATCACACTATCTAACACTTAATGGGTTCACCCAGTTCTAAAATCGATCCCTTCAACTTTTCTCCAGTTACAAATGATGAGATCGAGAAAATAATCCTGTCCATCAAATCCTAACGCTGTGGGCTGTGACAATATGCGCCGTCGTGTGATTATCTGTATCTTAGACAATGTCCTCCCAGTTATTTCTTACATCTGTAACGTTTACTTGAATTCTGGTTTTTATCCTTCAATATGGCGCAAGGCCGAATCCAAATCCTTTATTACCTAATCACTGTCGAGTCATTTCTTTTCCAAAGTACTGGAGGCCTGTGTTAATAAGCAGCTTTCTTAGTTAGTTTATGGTAACAAGTTATTAAGTCCATCGCAATCTGGCTTCAGCCCCGGTCACAGTACTGTTTCCGTGGTCCTCAAAGAGCGGGAATGGAGGACACTAAAGTCACTTTGTAGGATTTGGTTGACTTGATGAACGCTACGACATTCTCCTATCTATCCTTTCCCACTCCTATGATCTCTCCCAAAGTACTGGATTCGTTCCCAACTTATCTTCGGGGACGTCAGCAGTCGGTCCACATAGATGAGACATCATAAAGATGGTATGAAATACATGCTGGTGTCCCTTAAGCGGCTTTCTATCTCCTCTGTTATTTTCAGTATTTATAAATCTCATTAATCAGAACCTTCGGTGTGCGTATCATCTGTATGCTGAGGACTTGTTCACACAGGCGAGTGTCGATTGTGTGTCAACAGCAGTTGATATCAGCAACAGGAACCAAGAATACATCAGCTGGTCTGACAGGTTTGGCCTTATTGTCAACCCAACTAAGTATCAGGCCATAATAGTAGGTAGCCAACGAATGGTTAAAATATTGAACACTGTAAAGCTTCCTCCAATGGTTTTAACGGCACCGCTCTCGAACTGTGTTCATCTGTTAAACATCTTGGTTTACATATTGACTCTAGTCTGAGATGGCAAACCCAAGCAAAGCAAGTAAGCCAGAAGGTAACAGGCACCCTACGAGCCCCGTATCGCCTAAAACATTTCTGTGCAAACCTTATTTTTTTCATTGATTGATGTATCATGATATGTGTTATTTCGACCTGAATGCCGCGCTATTCAATAAATATGATCGGCATCTGAATAACTAACTAATAAGCATTCGAATCATCTACAACCTTTGTAACTTTGGGCATGTGACTTTTAGTATCTTTGCTCGACCCATGATAAAAACCATCTCATTCAGTGTCCCTCTCATAGCTGATCCCTCGTCTATTCATCCTTTCCTGTTCAATCCGTCCTTCTCTAGAATTATATATTTACATGCCTATATTTCTCTACTTTTCCATTTCATGTTACTGCACCTACCCCTTTCAATTTTTGCACCACCCTTGAGGTTGACTGGTATTACTGATAGAATGCCTCAGGCATTAAGTCCGCTTATATACATCTTGTATGTGAAACTGTATAAATAAATAAATATCTCCATGTCAATTAAAAAATAGAGGCCTCTTCTAATTTCTGATAAGATTTTGGTGCCGGGTTCGCTACGCGCCTCCAATTCCTCAGACATGCAGGTTTTCTGATGATATTTTCTTCATCGATGGGCACGTGGTAAATTAGCACTTAAAATTGCAGAACAATTTTAGTGGTACCGGCACCGAGGATGGAAGTCAGGTACTACGAAATTTAATTCGAGTGTCCGGGCCCTTGGCAATTGTTATTTTAAAATTACAGGTAAACAAATTAAATCAAGTTCGTTTCGTATAACATAAATCGATATAAAATGTTGCTAAGCCGTTCTTGATACCACACCAGGAATTATTAAATGAAGTGAAAGAGAACCCGAGAAGGTATCTTATATCCGATAAGGATGAGGTTATATTTAAGCAAATACAGTTCCATTCAATGTGGCTAGACAGAACACAATGCATCAGTGTGGAAGACGGTGTGTCAAACAAGGAGTAATTTTTTTTGTAAATAAAATTTTTAGCTAGGTTTTACCAGCTGAACAGCTGGTAAATCTAACTATTGGTAATCTATCTATTATTTTGAAGAAATGGTTTAAATATTTGACTGATATTTAATCACATTACTATACACTTATGATTTTCCACGTGCTTAGCGGTGTAGGAAAACATCATGAGGAAACCTGCATATCCGAGGAATATAAATATTTCGACGGCATGTGAAGTCCGCCAACCCGCATTGGAGCAGCGTGGCGGACTATTCCTACTCTCAGAAATATGAGGAGGCCTGTGCTCAGCAGTGGGACATTTATAGGCTTATCTTTACTATACAATACACTGTACATAAATATTCAGTAATACGCTATCTGAAAAAGAGTTATTGTTATGTATAAAAAAGGTTAATTATTTCAAGACGATTACAACAAAATGAGTTACGGTTCTTTACCCTGAAAAACAAAGTTCTCTTTAGAAAGCACTCAAGCGTCCTTAATTGGGAGCTCTTTAAATTAGATTAACTGTTTGAATTCATCTTAATAAAGGATTTTCATTAAAAAAAATTATAGTATGCATAATAATAATATATAATATCTCCATGTCATTTAAAAATATTGCGCTATTAAAGTTTCTCATTTTATATGCCCGACGTTTTAAAACGAAATACAAAATTTTGTGTTATTGTAGAATTATAATAGATTAAACTATCTGATCTTTAATATTTTTCTTCATATGATTTTGACTAAAAATATTAAAGTTAGGGATTAGGGTACGTTTGTTAAATTTTATTAATACTCAAAATTGCAGTTTTAAAAATTTTGTTTTATAATTTCAACATTAATTGTTATGGATATTTAATTATAATAAATAATGCCGATTTTCAACCACTAGCACTTAACTGGATTTGAAAACAAAAATTCAGAAGGTACGCGTTATGTATATATACGCGCGTATGAACATTGGCATACTAGGCTTCTTACTTGTGTGAACTACTATTCGTAAGGAAATAAAATATTATCTAGTTTAACCAATTCCATTAGATTTATTAATATGTGTAAAACTTGTCAACAAAACTCCCTACTTTTAGTAAATGAATAAAAAAAAATAAAGTTTTAGCCTATAAATGTCCCACTCCTGAACACAGGCCTTCTCTCATTTCTGAGAGAGTTTTTTGGAGCTAGAAAGAATCCGCCACGCTGCTCCAATGCGGGTTGGCGGACTGCGCGGAATATTTTTTTTTATTTCTCAGACATGCAGGTTTCCTCACGATGTTTTCCTTCACCACCGAGCACGTGGAAAATCAGCACGTAAAATTACAATTAACAATTTTAGTGGGCACCGGGAATCGAACCCAGATCACTCGCGTACTATGAAATTTAAAGCTAGCGCCTAGCCCCTGAGCTACTACGGCTCTAGTGAATGAATGAAATCTTTTATTTACAAAGTATCTTGGGAAATACCTGTGACCTGGAGAATTGAATGGTTGTTAATATAACTTTAATATATTGCACATCATTATTATACTCCGCAACTTATCGTTACTATTGGTGAATGGTTATTTTTTCTATCAGAGTTTAAGTGTAACATTTCAGCTGTGAAATACAGCCAGGCAACCTGTAATATGAGGAGAAGGGTTTAAAATAAATAATGTACACACTACTAGCCAACTTTTTGCCCCATTTTACTTTACATATGAGGGGTATAAAAGCAAATCCGCCACTGTCCATTTTGAACCAAATATTAAGTATGAATGCCATCTAGTGGAGCTCGTTAAAACTAACTTTGTACATTATAGCAGTCAGATGCAATGTTGCCACTGTCTCCAAGAAAACGGTATGTAAAAGGTGAGGTGAGAAGCAAAAACACCACTGTCCCAAACAAATCAGGTGCAAACGCGCCATTGTCCATTTTAGCCAATCACAGACCGCTAAAATCGGCAAGTTCAAGATGGCCGCAGATGGCCGTTGCTGCGATTTCCTTGTGAAACTGTGTCTGACAATTTCGCGATTTAAAATAGCATTTCGTGACAAAACCAGTAAAAATGGAAGAAAATGCAGTGGAAGTGGCTCCAGAATGCGCCCGCAAAAAGAAAAGAGCACCAGAGACATGGAAACGTGCTAGAGCAAAGGTTGAAAGGTAAGAATTTTTTCCTTACAACGATGTCTGATTGTACAATCAGCACGTAATGTTAATATTATTTTGGGATGTGTTAAGCATGATTTTTTTTAAATATTATATGTTTCCGTTTATTACCGTCATTATTTTTATTTTAATCTTTTTAGATAGGATTGTAAGATGGAAAATGCAATATATTTCCCATAAGGCGATCAATCGCAATTTTTCTATACCTACCTAAGTATTGAAAAATATTATTATTATTTATTAAGCGTTTCTCATTCCAAATTTTTTTATAATATAAGTTGCATATGTTTTCGTAAACCTTTTTATTTCGCGTCTCTTCCCGCGGGTGTCGTAACAAGCGACTAAGGGAGTAACGTTTCCTCAAATGATGGGCAGAAGCGTTATTTGAGTAGGTACTATACGTTACTGTTAAAAAGGTGACCGGTAAATGGCAATAGGCTCGTCACCTATTACATGGGACTTATTAATATCGGCGAACTGTGGCTGTACACCTCTGCCTACCCCTTCGGGGATAAAGGCGTTATTGTATGTCTATGTCCCTTTTTTTGATACACAACTCGATGGATTTTTAGAAAAAAAATTATGTGGATTTATTTTGGCGCTAAAAATTTTTCATTTTGTTTTTTAAAATTTTGGTATACCATTGTCACTTTCACAATTAAGAATAATGTAACGATACCTCTCAACCTAAAAGTCATCAAGCCGTTTAGGCTACAGAGCGTGCCAAAGAAATATCAAAACATGCATACATACAAACACTCGAAAAACATAACCCTCCTTCTGGCGCAGTTGAGTTTCATAAATTTACTTATTTTTGCAGGTACTCTGCGAAAATGCTACCAGCTTTGCCACATTGTAATCATGATGCAGAAAATAAACAGTTTAAGTGCTGCAAATTGACAATGCTCGATATACAACATTTTCATGAAGAATTTTATAGGACAAGAAATAAAAAGGACCAAGATGCATTTTTATTAAAGCACTGCAGTGTTACAAGGGTAAAAAGACGACGACCAAGAGTTGGTCAGCGCCAGCCAACTCAAAATATAACTAAATTATTCGTTCGAAAGAGAAATTCAGTGAAGTTAATACGAGTTTGCCAAAAAACATTCATAATTATTTTGGGGATTACCGAGCATAGAATAAGAAAAGTATCTCAAACATTTGTCAAAACAGGATCTGTAGTTCAAGAAAAAAGGGGTGGAGATCATACATCAGCTAAAAATATGTATAAATTGAGAGAAGTGAAAAGATTTATAGAATCATTTCAGTGCTTAGAGTCACATTATTGCAGATCTACTGTTTTGAGAAAATATTTATCATCTACTCTGAACATTCGCAAAATGTGGAAAATGTATAATCAGAGCAACGAAGTCCAAGTTCGTGAATGTTACTTTAGATCAATTTTCAACACAAGCTATAATCTAGGATTTGGAAGCCCTCGTACAGACACATGTTCCAAATGCAACGAACTAAGTGAACGCATAAAAAATCAACAGATCCAACTGAAAAAATAAATTTAATTACAGAAAAAAGGGTACACATGCTGAAAGCCAAAGCATTTTATCGTCTGCTAAAAGAAAAAAGGGACGATTTAGTTGTGTTTTCTTTTGATTGCCAGAAAAATCAGGTGTTGCCTAAAATATCTGATCAGGCGGCGTATTACAGTCGCCAATTATACATTTATAATTTTGGAGTCGTAAAGTCGGTGCCAGAAAATACTTTGAACAGGGAAAACGTCACCCTGTATACATGGACTGAAGATGAACACCGTAAAGGCGCAAATCAAATAGCTTCGGCCATCTACAACACGCTTCAAAATACAATATACAATGAAAATGTCAAAACTGTTCGACTGGTGGCGGATGGATGCGGCGCCCAGAACAAAAATAGCATTATGGTCGGTATGTGTGCTAAATGGTTGACACAGGCACCGCGCCATATTAAAACAGTCGAGCTAGTTTTTCCAATTCCCGGTCACTCGTTTATTCCACCTGATCGGATTTTCGGTCTAATTGAGAAAGAAATTAAACGTATGGAGACCATTTTAAAACCTGTTGAATACATAGAAGTATTTAAAAAATATGGGACTGTTTTGTTATTAAACAACGTTAAAGATTGGAAAACTGCTCTGGGAAATTTAATTCGTCCACTGGGAAACTGGCATTTCCAATTTAATCAATGTAAAAGGTTTTTCTTGAAACGAAACAGAAGCAATGATGTTTACATAAGAGGGGAGCCTAACTACATCGCTGATGTTGGAAGTTACAAGTCAGTCTTAAAGAGAGGAAAAACATTTATTGTCTTAAACCCGGACTTGATAGAAAAAAACAAAGTTGTAGTTAAGAAAGATAAAATAAAAGATGTTAACGCTCTACTAAAAAAACACTTTGGTGAGAATTGGAAGTCTAGAGATGATTTAGGCTTCTACAAACAGATAATGCTGAAGGCAGAAAACGAAACAGATGGAACTGAAGATTGTGAAGATGAAGAAGTCTGTGAAGCTGCAGTCCCTGATTCAGAGTTAAGAATTTAATGACATACCGTATTTGAGTTTTTTAACGAACTAACATTCAAAAAATTACTGTTCAAATTAACTGTATTACTAGTTATAATAAAATACTGTGATTTATTAAAGAAACAATTACTACTATGTGCTTTGTGTTGATGTCTGTACTTTATCTATCAATAATACGCTTAGACGCAAAGGCGCTACTGTCCTTCCCTTTAGACGCAGGTTCATCACTGTCCAATGTCAGTTAGACGCAGATTTACCACTGTCCAATGTGAGATGCAAAGTCGCCACTGTCATTTTTATTTTATTGGGGTTTTATCGAATTTGTACTAGTTTAGAATTGAATGCTTTTGATTTCAATTTAAAATACTTTCTTTAGCATTTGAAACAAACATTGCTATAGACAACCGAAAATATAATGTTGCTATGCTAAAATTTCTTTGGTTGACCTAAATACACTTTATGGACAGTGGCGGGTTTGCTTTTAAACCCCTCATATATATTAATATATTTTAAAATTATAAAGATTATAATACATTTTGATAGTTTTTCCTTTTTGAGATTTTCATGTTTCGGCCTTAAAATATTTAAGTACAGATATAAATAAACTTTGGAATGTCCAGAAACTAAAAGTTAATATATCTTTTAGTATTGTGGATATTATTATAGCTGTAGTACAGCTGCACTGAAAGGGGCATAAATATTTTATTCCAAAGCATAAAACTAATGGACGACGCTTTAGCACAATAACGTACCGTTCTGCAATAACAATCGATTTTATTAACACCGAGTTTTTTAAAAACAATCCGTGCCTGTTATTTTTTTTAAATTATAATGAAAAACACTGGACAATTACATAACAAGTAAATATTCGCAATATGGCACACATTGTTTATTAAAATACCACTGATGATAAACTTCCTCCACTTTTCTTATTTCGCATTTTTGTAATAAAATCAAAATTTAATCAAAAATTGGACAAAACAAAGCATGCCAAATAAAATTAAGACGCCGCTGGATTCTGTCTTGCTAAACGAATTAGTCGTACAACGTACTCAAACAGAACAAATATAGTCGACTTGGATGATTAACAGAATACAATTACAAATAGACAATCGACATTAACAGAACAGACAAATTACAAATTTAAGAAGAAGAGACAACAAGACGTCGCATAAGACAATCTTAAGAAAACACTGATTTTAATGAGCAATATAAAAACTTCCTAGTCCGAGAAAATGCTTCATCAATCCATTAAAATAATTTAAATGTGTCGCAAATAGTACTAAAATAGTTTTCAATAATCATCGTCACAATTTCAGCATATCCTGTGCTGGGCCTGAGTCCTGAGAGGCCTGAGTGAGGCATCCTTCGACTTCCCGCAAAACCGTGCAAGTCGTCATTGCACTAGTCAGGAGGGTCGTATCACACAGCGTTTGCTGTGGGAGGTTGTAATTCGAAAACCTTTGTTCCTCAAATGTTATCGGTTCATCGAGCTTTATTTTCACTCCATTGCCTCTTTGGCTTGCTGTCCATAGGGCTATCTTTGTTACTCTTTTTATGTTGCGGATTTAGTCGTTACGGACTCTTTCTCACAGATAAACAGCAGACATAGTCCCTTCCATAGCTCACTGAGTGGCTTTGAGCATCCTTATGCGGATCTTTGGGAATATCGCTAGTGTAAAGCGAGAAAATGAGTTTGGAGAGGCAGGAGCCCTGAGGGACACCCGCACGGAGAGGGCGGCTTGAGGAGCGCGTTCCCTCTACCCGGAGGCGAAATAGGCGGTTAGACAAGAAGAATCGGATGATGTTCACGAGTCTGTCCAGTACTTCAGAGTGATGCAACTTGTAATACAAGCCGTCGTGCCAGACTTTGTCAAATGCTTTTGCGACATCGAAAAATAAGCCCTGTGCCTAATGGCTTAAGGCGATCGTAAAAGTTTTCTAACATGTGCTCCGTTAAGCGATGCACTTGATGAGTTAATGACAAATAGTTTCACAAACGCAGCCTAGTCAGGAGGGATTCGTCGATTTACCCTTGCTCGAGTTTAGACTTGTATAGATATTTATCTTAAGTATACATAATAATTTGTCTTAGGTATAGACAACAATTTTTCTTAAGTATACATATTATTAACTTCGGGAGAAATGTTCTCAACGACCACTGGTACTTTAACATGGACGTCAATCATGGTCTACGTCTTTGCCTTGTCCGTATATCACAATTTAAGGAGCACTCTGACGTGGTCTAGCAGATTCAAATGTCCTCCAAATATTTTATTTCTAAAACATGCATTTCACGATGTTATAAAAATATTTTTTTTAAACCAAAATATTTGTTTTGGTTCGTCAAATTCATATAATATAGGGCACATTTTACGTGCATAATAAGTTTCACTATATAATCTTCAGTGATATGACTGATGTACGAATATAATGTGTTTGTATAAATTAAAAAAGTTCAACCCAGGAATCCTTGGCTTCCTGATCATGTCATAATTAGTACAGTTGTTTCAAATTTTTAAGTTTCTTTAAACATTACTGCGCTATCCCTACTGTAGTTTTCTTAAGTGGAAAATAATAAAAGACGACGTTAATATTTGGCAATGGAATGTTGAAATCACTGCGATAGTATGTCAAACATGCAATATCCTCCAACATCAAAGCATTATATTAATGTCAGATATGGCGCATTTGCTATTCGCAATGCAAATCTGTACCCACCGATCGCTACAGTTAATCGTATGTGGGTAGTTGATAGAACTGACACAAATGTCTCGACGCTTTACTTTGTAGTGAACACAGAGCGTCATTAATGAGAGAAACTGCTTACGTTACACTACATGCCAAACTAATGGTTCCTACAACGTCTTAAACGCTTACATTAACGTATCTACTTATCTGTTGCTACCAGAAGCGATAATATGCAGTATAATATACAGACCAATGCAATAATATACAGTATTAAAATAAATTTAACAAATATTTGTTAGCCTTAAAAACTGAGGGATACAGGGACGACACTGGATAAAGTCTAGTGTCCGGCATCGTTTTAAGAAAAATAAAAATAATTAAAGTCAATGTCAGTGCTAAAGATATAGGGAATCCTAGTTTGAGACAGGAGAAAAATGTGTTTAAAATGTGTATTTTTGAAACGGTATTTATTATCATCATGATCATCATTTCGGCCCGTCCAAAAGTTCACCGCATAATCAATGTAGAGATGAGCTACATTTCGACAAAACACTGTCCTGAGCCGCCTTTATTCTTTTAGTTCCCGCAAAACCGATTAAGTCGTCGCCAAAATGAAGGTGGGTGATACATTCGCCCTTGACGTTACTACCGTATCCTTCTAGTCCAATAACTTAAGCACATCTTTCACTGCAGTTAATAGAATCAGGCGTTACTTTGCGGAAATCCATTATAATGAAGGAAGGTAAGTTACTTTGCTAAGATCCGCACGCAAAGTATAAAAATGGTGTACATTACCTAGTTTTTGGAAGAGCACCGCCCGCCCTCCCTCAGTAGCGTGCACAAGCAAACTAACACCGCTACCAGAAACCGCCACCAGGTACCCTCCACCAACCACTACAATACCACCACTAGATAATATACACCACTGAAGTCGAGAACACGACACGTGTTTCGCCCCAAATGATAATGCCTCGTTTTTGTGCACGCTACTGTAAGGGGAGGGCCAGTCAAGAAACACAATACATCGCCACACGCAAACACTAATTATATACTACCTACACCTAATCACTACAACTCAGCAATCACTTCTATATGCAATCTGCAACTAACCACCAATTTACAGTTACACGTATTGTCACGACCAGCGCACACTAGATCTCATCACAGAATGACTTCTTATAAAGGCTGCGCCGAACTACTTTGCAATATGGTGGGGCGGTTGTTCCCGCCCCACTCCTTTCACTCAAAACAACACTTGTTTCTCAATTGATGGAAAATATACTTTTATTGTCGCTCGTATTATTAATAACAAATCTTGGTGTATTAAATAATAAATTAGGTATTAATAATTAACTCTTACACTATGATAATAATAATTAACCCAAAAGCTCGGCCATCCTGTTCAAAGCGAGTCCCATCGCGTCGTAAGAATAAGTAATAATTACACATTTTTCACATTAACATTTGAATTTATTGTTTACAAGCTGTTGAAAAGGCAAATAGTAATAAAAACAACCAATAATCAAAACATTTAGGAATTCACAAATAAAGCGAGAGCAGCGGATAAATTATCATTACAAATCCCTGTTGGCAAATTCTGTACTTTTAAAGAAATATATTAAATATTTAATTGTAACTTTAGCTATTCATCTGTTCCATTTCTATTAATATCAGAATAAAAATCTCTGTCAAAGCTTATCCACAGATGTATTTTGTTGATATTAGGAGTTTTAATTATCAAAAAGGTTTTTCTGTAAAAGAGTGACGTAAGAGATCAGAATAATAATTTATCACATTATCTTCAACTATGTATAGCTTTATATTGTCTTACAAATCTTATACCGTTACAGAGGCTGTTGCTATACCTAGTGGTTGTACAAAATTAGCTCCTATGCGTCTAGTATAGGTAAGTCTATTCGAGAATTGGTATCGAGCTGCATAGTCTTAGGGCACTTCAGTACGATTCAGTGATGCTGACTACCCAAATCGACTAGGCATGTGATTAGTCATTTCTTTTTATCGTAAGTACATATTATTGCTTGGGCTGCCATCTTTAACAAGAGCAACGTTTGCTACGTCACTCTTTAGAGTTAGTATTAAATTGCCTCTTACTCTGTTCGGACAATAACTTATTTCTGAAACAATCCATAGATGTATGTCCTAGTCTATAACAAATTGTACATTTTGAAAGGGGTTTCACGCACTTTGGACTGAGATTTACTGTTAAAAAAACTGTGGCTAGACCTGGAAGAACCTGGTTCATCAGTCGCAAGCGTTGCCGGCTTACAATCACTATTTTTCCGTATTTGCAAATTGAAGTCTAAACGGTTTTGGCTTGTTTGGACGGATTTAAAATATTTTAGAACCTGTTCAGGTTCACTAAAATGAACCGTCTGTGCTCCTACTTTTATGACATGATCCTTGACACCGAAAATCTGTCAGTCCACAGCTTCCCTTCCCAAAATTCTACATCGATTCAACAAATTAATTCTAGCATAATAATAATGCTCCAAAGATCCCGTATAACTTTCTTATCTAATATCTGAGTTAAAATCTCGGCATAGTCTTCGCGGTAAGGGAATGAGTAATAATTTCTTTTTCAATTCGGATCAAGTATATAACAGTGAAGGTAATCCTCAGAACCAAGTCTTAGCTACTCCACTAATTTTCGGTAATGAATAATGAATAACCTCTTTCTCCTCCCAAACATAATTTACGGTAGCAAATTCTTCCACCTTACTTATCCAAGTTAGTATGGTTTGTTTATTTTACATTGGGTCGTTGATCTATCCGAGCTCTTGACCAGACTTAGAATTAAATACTTATCTAATGCAGTATTAGTTACCAGATCGTTACTCTTATTTCTTTGTCATCTGCGTCCGATTGAGTACGAAGAAGCACAATCCTCTGAAGATGAAGAAAGATCACGCTTCCTTTTCCTCTTCGACTCGAATCCGTGGTGTGATGTCCGTCCTTCCTTCATCCTTTTTCCATAATTCCTATCCTCTGTATCAGACTCAGTTGTTTGATACAGACTCCTATTCCCTGTCCTTAATGTTATTGTTATGCAACTGCTCTTTCCTCGAGCAATGCTTATTCTGTGTCCATATAAGACTTACCTCACGACCTTGCACCTCCAATCTGGGTGCTACTTCGTCAGACCGAAACGTAGACTGATCGCACCACTTTCCATTCAAATTAAAAACGATGAGTCAGTCCTCCCCCTCGACTGATCGCACCATTCCAATTCAGATCGATACGTCAGCCCTCCCCCTCGACTGATCGCATCACTTTCCATTCCAATTCAGACCGATGCGTCAGCCCTCCTCCTAGACTGATCACACCATTCCAAATCAGACCGATGCGTGAGCCCTCCTCCTGGACTGATTGCATCACTTTTCATTCCAATATCCATGGACCATGGGTCGTTCCATAAACTTGCTCATTGCCCTGAACAATTTCATCATCCATATTGATTCTAGTTATCTGAAACTTCTAGAAGTAAGCTGTAAATGCATTTTTTTTTTAAATAAATTTACAAGTATAAATTATATTCCTGTACCAACAAAGTAGCTAGTTGAATACAAAGCATTTTAAATAATTAACTAAGTAAATAACTAGTTCATGAAGAGGTCATGTCACTATTCAAAGCATTAATATCCGAAGACGCTGTGCTTTTCCTCATTGGTTAAAAAAACTCGATTCGTGAACTTCATTTAATGACGCGTGATGCGAAATATTTGATTTGTATACTTATTTAAATAGTTTTCATACATAATCGGTAGTCGTGAAATATCGCATAGCCAGGGGCACACTTAGGTAGTCCAATTTATGCCATCTATGGTTGCTCCGGTACCATCAATTTCGTTGTCCAACATTCAATTGTTTCAAATCTATGTACATTCAAGAGTGCCGTAATACAGAAATTAGGATTTTCTAATGATACAATTAATAGTGGGGTATACAGAAATAATTCTAAAATAAACTACCCACGTATGTTAAAATTGTTTATCCAATAAATATCGTAACAGTAGTATGAATAATAAAAATAAACACTATAATTAATCTCTGTTAACTACTATTTTTTAAGAGCTTAACTTCAAATGTATCCCCTAACCAAAATATCAACCATTTGATGTGTATTCCTAAGAACGGAAGAGCAGACAAAAAGAGTATTTACGTTATTCAAGCAGTGAACGTGGCAGGATAATTATTAACCTTGTTTATCCCACTTCTGAACTGTAAGGGGAGGGCCAGTCAAGAAACACAATACATCGCCACACGCAAAGACTAATTATATACTACCTACACCTAATCACTACAACTCAGCAATCACTTCTATATGCAATCTGCAACTAACCACCAATTTACAGTTACACGTATTGTCACGACCAGCGCACACTAGATCTCATCACAGAATGACTTCTTATAAAGGCTGCGCCGAACTACTTTGCAATATGGTGGGGCGGTTGTTCCCGCCCCACTCCTTTCACTCAAAACAACACTTGTTTCTCAATTGATGGAAAATATACTTTTATTGTCGCTCGTATTATTAATAACAAATCTTGGTGTATTAAATAATAAATTAGGTATTAATAATTAACTCTTACACTATGATAATAATAATTAACCCAAAACTACTGAGGGAGGGCGGGCGGTGCTCTTCAAAAAACTAGGTAATGTACACCATTTTTATATTTTGCATGCGGATCTTAGCAAAGTAACTTACCTTCCTTCATCTTTCACTGCAGCAGTGAAGAGTTTCGGGATATAACATCGCCCTGATCAGATTCCTACTAATACCGTTCTGTACTAACATAGCCATTGCCCCTTTAATGTGCGAACACTGAATCGATATTACCTGAATCAAATCAGGCATTCTATAAGTATATTATAACCTATGTGTATAATTTGTTTAGATTATACATAATGACCGAATATTGTCGAAAGCTATCAACCCGCAGGAGATAATCTAAAAGTGTATGGGCAAAAGCAGAGGCACTCACTCGTCCTCATCTACCCGCACTCGATGTAACACTCTTGCGAAAAGATTGGGAAGATTAGATATGATATAGTGATATGATATGACAGATTAGGCATGCATTGTCATAGATACTGGGGAAAAAAAAGGGTAAAGGGTAAATGCAATACAACCAAACTCCGATACCAACTATTTGGGTTTTTGCAATAATTCGTATCATTTGTATTATTAAACTTTTATATAAATATTTATTAAGAAAGTTATGGCAAGAAATTATTCCCAACAGAATTGAAAATCTGTTTGCTTTTTAAAGTCAGCTTAATAAAAGTTCTCGGCCAGCCGTAATTAAAACCCCTTAGGAATTCTATTACCTTTTCAAAGTATGTCAGAAAAAGAAATCCGCCTGACGGACGCCTGTCTAAATAATGGCAAAAATTAACTAGATGACTTTAAAACAGATTTTCGTTCCTTAAGGTTCGTTTCGTTTTGTAAATTTAATTAAATACGATAAGCCTTCTTTTTTATAGGAGAAATTTACAAGACGAAAAAAACGTCCATAACAAATAATAATAACTATCTAATATTACCAACAAAAGTCAGTTATATTATATATTTGTTCCATCACTAGGCAGTTTATAAATGCATCAACTTATAATAATCCGTTATACCCAAAATTATTTAATATTAAATTAACCCCAATATTTTCTATAGTCAAGGGGTCTGCTACTATACTGTTCTATGGGATATTATCGCAAAAATAATAATCATTTCGGAACCGGTGAAACAAAAACAATGAAACATACTCTGAGTTGTACCTAGTGTCTATCTCTCAGATCTATAACATCTCTAAAATTCATACTAATAGCTCTCGATATAAATCTGTTTGTACAGGCAGACAGTCATCGGATGTTAAATATCCAAACATATGACAGCAGTAATATCTAAACTAAGAGTTGTCTGACACTGCGGTTATCAAAGCACTAAAACACACTCAACGAATGTAGAGATTACAGTAACGATGGAAGAGGTCACTGACAATGACGGTTTATGTGTCTTTTAAATCAAAATGATCCATCAGTCTTTAACTTTGTTTAGTAACTGAAATATACGTGTGTTACGTTTGTTACGTCACTTAATCTCTATCAGACGTTAGGCTGGAGTAATCAGAAGTGCCTTTGTCTGCACAAGCTTTTTATTTCCTTTGAACGCTTCCTCACATTGAGGTAGAAGATACGAGTATAAACAAAACTGAAACGACTTTAGAGATTTTAAGGAACTAACTAGATTCTGTTTTTTGTTTTTGTGTGCATCAGTTACCCTTAGTAAGAGAAAGCTATATAATTCACTATATTAGTTATAAAGTATATATAAGTAACTATATACGTCGTACATCCACAGGACTCATTTAATTTTTCCGTTGGTGTTAGTGCTTAAAAGTGTCCGCCACGCCACTTCATTGCTGAATGACGGATTTCACTTGTCGTCAGAATGTTTGACACCAAACATCATATAAAACCGTGCCCTGGCCAATCAGATGACTGGCATGTGGGGTTGTGAGCCGACAGAAATTTTGCTAGTGTCTGGTCAGTCTTCTAGGACATCTGATGTGACTCCGTGACACGCCGCTCCGTACTCAAATGTAGAAGGTGGTGGTCCTCGATATCGCCTGCATCGTCCGTCAGTTTATTTCCTTTAACACTCAGTATCCTCTACCGAAGACTCCCATCTCGTTAAGTTTTATTTATTTATTATAATCTGAATCCTTCCCCACTAAATATAAATACAAGTATAGTGTATAAATGTTCATTATAAATATTAACGAATGATTCAACATAAACTTTAAATAAAATAATAACTTATACATGGTTTAACTACTTTATATTTTCACCTTTGAAATGTTCAGAACCTACAATTATGTAAAGGACTGTTAGGGGAGTTTCATTAATTTAGAATAGTGCTGGCTATTTTTAAGCCTACTATTGGAAGGTTATACATATTAGAAAATTAGGAGTATATTATTTAAATAAGGTAAAATATGTTTTTTCATTAATGTCCAAATGTGACATAAAATGTATATTTCTTAAAATAGTATTTTTGATCCTTTCTGGTAATAGGTCTTTCCGGACGAGAGAATTTAATATATTTCAGTAGAAGATGTCAGTTATGGCAGTAAGATGGATGTTGTCATCGTTATATTTGTCGTTATAATAAATTCTGAAACGATACTTAAAAGCATATTTGCAGTTGAATATTTTATAGTCGCTTTTAATTTGTCTCTAAGTTTTATGCATAGTGTAAAAATATACAGTATCGTCGAGTTGACCTGCCATGGTTCATCAGTTAGCGCAATATAACATTCAAAATAATTGGGATATAATCTAGAATAGATGGTATCCTCTTAGCTTTGAACCACGGTGTTTTTTCTGGCTTTTGACTGGAAGTGTCATCTGGACAGGAATCATGAAATGTTGTAAGTCTAATCCCAAACAAATGCGCCCACTCGTCTTAATCTTCACTGATTTTTTTTTAAAGTTAAAAATTGCTATAAACTTGAAAATATACCATTTGTCCTTTCATTGTGAAAGTCCTTAGATATAAATTCAATAAAGAATAATCCTCCAGATTGTGATGTGTTGCATATACATATTTATGTTTCGGGGAGAATTCAAACCTAACACTCATGTCTCACTAGTTTAAATTATGAACTAGCATAATGAAAAACGGACTACTTCTGCGTTAACCGCTGCGTTTTATCAACGACAGAAATTTTATTACCATTGGGTTCCCACGAGCATCTAGGGAATATATAACACCGGAGTAAATAAATTTTCTGCCAATTTTTTCCTTAAAACTTTCTATACTTAGTTAGACTGTCGTCAACTGTTACTTACTAGCTAAGTAACAGTTGACGAATGAGTACAAGCGAAACACATTAAGGGCTACCAGCCGCTTAGTTAATTGACTGCAAAGAACTTGACCATGTCCATACGAATAACACCCAAACAAAATTTTACATCAAAATGAAGTAATTAATAACAACGCTATCGCTTAATATGTTGTTTTTTGTACGTTTAACCGCATAATATGTAAACGCTTGGAACCCTTACCTAGAAGACTGCTATAACAAAGCAAAGAAAAACGAACATTTTATATTAAAATTCGGATTGTGAATAATGAATTTCGTAAAAATCTATTTATCTACCTTAATTCAATTTTCAAAATCCCTGATTAGCAATTTCTGAAATCCTACAAAGGGTGCTGTGGTTTAGTTAGTTTTGTAATGCAAATGTTAGCATGACTTACTACGAATTCTTAATAAGACAAATTTTAATAATTTCGAGGGAAACGGATCTCTTTTTTTTTGAACTTTTGCACAATGAAAAATATGTCCCAACAGATGTTTCCACGGGTTATATACGGGAAGCTATAGTAAAGTACTGTCAATTTAAAATATATGATGCACATAAAGTTTAATATTCAAATTACTATACGCCGTAATTAAGCAACTGGGTAGATAGGCATATATATCATATATAGGAATATAGTGCACTCCTAAGTAAAATTGCCTTTACTATTAAATTACAATAAGTTTGCGTAGTTTCTGTCATCCGGGGCGGCGCTACACCGGACGCGTGGAGTAGAAGTGTGGTTGTCCTGTTCTTCAAGAAGGGCGATAACGCCCTCTTGAAGAACTATAGACCGATATCGCTTCTAAGCCGCGTCTACGTGCTGTTTTCGAGACTCATAACGAATCGTCTCGCAAGCAAACTCGACGACCTCCAGCCTCCCGAACAAGCCGGATTCCGAAAAGGCTATAGTACCATAGACCACATACATACCCTTCGCCAGATTGTACAAAAGACCGATGAGTACAATCTTCCGCTATGTCTGGCGTATGTGAACTATGAGAAAGCCTTCAATTCCGTCGAAATTTGGGCGGTGCTTCAGTCACTTCAGCGGTGCCGAATTGACTGTCGGTATATCGATGTGTTGCAGTGCTTGTATATTAATGCTACGATGGCTATCCGAGTACAGAACTAGAGTACGGAACCGATCCAATTGCAGAAAGGTGTAAGACAGGGTGATGTAATACCCCCGAAACTCTTCACCGCTGCATTGGAAGATGTTTTCAAGCTACTGGACTGTAAAGGATACGGGATCAACATCAATGGCGAATACATAACTCACCTTCGATTTGCCGACGAAATAGTCATAATGGCAGAATCGCTGGAGGACCTTAGCGCGATGCTCAATTACCTCAATAGTGTCTCCCAACGGGTAGCTCTTAAGATGAACATGGACAAGACGAAGATCATGTCTATCGTCCAGGTCACACCTATACCGGTTATTGTTGGGAACACTACGATCGAAGTTGTCGACTAATGTGTAAACCTAGGACAGAGTGTCCGACTAGGTAGGTCCAACTTCGACCAAGAGGTCAATCGACGGATCAAACTCGGCTGGGCAGCGTTCGGGAAACTGCGTCACATCTTCTCGTCGAGTATACCTCAATGCCTGAAATCAAAAGTATACAACCAGTGCGTGTTGCCAGTGATGACATATGGAACCGAGACGTGGTCCTTCACTGCAGGCCGCATGAGGAAGCTTAGAATCGCGCAGCGAGCTATGGAAAGGGCTGTGCTTGAAGTTTCTCTGCGAGATAAAATCCGTAACGATGTTATCCGCAGCAGAACTAGAGTAACCGCCGTAGCCCTAAGGATTAGCAAGCTGAAGTGACAATGGGCCGGCCATATAGCTCGGAGAACCGATAACCGTTAGGGAAGAAAGGTTCTCGAGTGGCAGCCTCGTACCGGCAAACGCAGTGTGGGGCGACCCCCCGCTAGATGGAACGACGACCTACACGGTTTTGCAGGTATTCGATGGATGCAGTTGGCTCAGGACCGTGTTTTGTGGCAATCTATGGGGGAGGCCTATGTTCAACAGTGAACTATGGTAGGCTGAAATGATGATGATGATGATAAACACAGTCAGCTTAGTATGACGAGACATGTTTCTTTTACATCTGGTAATATTCTTGCATTTACTTTCTACCCTAAAAAAATACCGGTTAATCAAGTTCACGATATTACAGAAATCAGGTATCAGGATCAGGAAGCGTATGGTGGTGTACTACAGAAGTAACTTCTAAGTGGTTGGTATTCTGCGAGGTTATGGTTGTGGTACTTTCCTGGCCTAGCCGGCTCGCTCATGCAACAGCAAAAGCTGTTGCGTGACTCTACTACTGTGAAAATGTTGGTTTTCATGTTTATTTCTGATATATTACTTATGATTCGATTAGAGCAGTGATAATTTTTTTATTCATTAAGCTTCAATTTTAGCCGACTTTAAAAAAAGGAGAAGGTTTTCAATTCGACTACAAATTTTGCTATGTATTATCCGGCATAACTTTTTTGTTTATGAACCAATTTTAATTATTCCTTTTATTAGAAATATCTAATAACAATAATAGTGATCCTATACAATTTTGGTCAAGTTCTGATGAAGGGATCCACAGAACATATTAACGAAGTGATTTATGAAACTGTGGTTGGAGCTGCAGCTTCGAAGTCGGTTTTTGATAAGATATTTATTAACGTACAATACTTTTATTTACACAAAAAATTACTAGTTCAGTGGCCGGGCCCTCGTCTTGAATTTTATAGTATTCGAGTGAACTGAGATCAATCCCCTAAAATTGAGGAAATCTGCATGTCTAAGAAATAAAAATATTTTTATTTGTTAACGAGGATTTGTGAAGTTAACTAGCTTGCATAAGAGCAGCGTGGCGTATTCTTACCGGCTCCAAAACACCCTCAAAAATGAGAGGCTTGTGCTTACCAATGGGGCGTTTATGGGCTGCTACTTTACTTTTATTAACTAAATTCAGATCTAATTATAAGCCTGGCTTTGTATTTAACTTAGTTATTTCATATTAAAAAGTAGTAATTACAAATTAAAACTGCTGATTGAATTAATAACATTTCAATTTTATTAATTACTTAACTAAAATGCTAACCCAGATTTTTTTTTATAAATTTGTTGAATACAATATTTATAATGCGCTATACGAAAAATTTAACCTCAAGGTGTGTCAATATTTGTAAAGTCATTTAATTTCACTAAGTACACTGAAACGGTGAAATTACCCCTTTAGAAATGAACGGTCGACGAAAGGCGAGACTATAAAAACAAAATTTGTCTGTTAAATTAAATTTACCAATAGTGAAAGAAAACATTGAATGTGCTTATATCGACCGTACCTATGTTAAAATATCAAGAATATCGCTATAAACGTTTTTTATTTAAGAAAATTTAGATATATATTTTCGGTGATGTAATTGCTGTTAGTCTTCTCGGCTTTTACAGCTTCATCGGATACTAAGAAAATTTATAATGGCGTTGATATAGCGGTAATACTTAAAACTTATAAATCAATAATAAAAAACTGTTTTGATAGTTTTAAGGCTTTCAATTCATTTAAATCAAGCCAGAGTTAACTGGCAAGGAATGCCTAATGGTATTATAACTATTTTTAAATGTCAAGAAAGTTTAAATGAACAAAATAAAATCAAATTCTTAACTAATGTCACTTAATGTGGAAACTACGTCCAAAGCGGTTAGAAATTTTGCAAACCTATTCACCAGAAAACTGGTCTTTCCTGGAATATCTTACTGGTTTTCTTATTTAAATATAATTTATATACAAACAATTCACAATCGGAAAGTACACTTACAGTACAAGTACAATTCACTTGTCTTTTGTGTAGGAAATTTCGGGGTCATTCTAAGTAATGGCAGCAGTATGTTATTGCGGAAGGACAGGTAGTAAAACAGGTACTCAAATACGCACTGTTTAAATTTTTCATGCTGGTTAGATTTGTTTCTCTCCGAAATTTGCAAATTTGCGGGGGCGACAAGTGCACTACGGATGTGGTCTTTGCCTACCCCTCATATGGGACAAAGGCGTGACTGTATGTATGTAATCACACTGATGTAATTGTATTTTAGTGTAACCATTGACTTTTTATAAATTTCTTTTCTACATGTAGTTATATATTTAAGGCGTTATCGGAAGCGGCACATGAGCAGATGACCCGCGAGTAAGAAGAACAAAGTCGCTGCTGACGAGAGACGGTGCTGCCGCATGCAGCTCCGCTGATCTCCGACCCCTGAAAACGTATAAAATAGTATCCGACTCTAAGTCTCTAATCTCGAAGTGATCTAAGGGCTCTTAAGTAGGTCGAACCTCGGTTTGAATCACGGTCGAACTACTAGTTCTTACCAGGACAGAGGCATTTTTTGCGAACCAGTATAGTCAAAAAAAAAGAAACAAAATGACCTTCAATAAGTATTATGTAAATTATATTCTATTTTATCTCATTATACATACATTATAATATATACATATAACACAATATAAATAATAACTAAGTAAAATCTAAAAAGAATCGGCCTTATGCTCGAATGAATCGAGGAGACTGTGAACCTGGAATGCCGATTCGGTAGAACACATTGAGCCTAAATTATAATTTAGATCATAATAGAGTATCATGTTCTAGCAAATAAAATTTATTTTATGCTGTTAATAACTGATGTCTTCGGGTGGCCAGTGCTGTGCAGGTTCTACACACACTACTACACTTTCCTTTGGAAAGTTCTGACTGTTACATTTACATTTACTGGAATTGCTTTATATATACCAAATGCAATATTTGGAATTACATATTGTTAATATAAACATTTGTCCTATCCTATGCTCCGTCAGTCGATAATAAATTCGTTACGGAAGGCAGTTGCCGACGCCCTCTTATAGAATTATACTGCGTTAGCGTGACAGACCGCATTATAATATATATTTGTTCCCGTCTCACGACGCACGCTCAACATTATCATAAACAATTCTGAACTAAAATATATCGATTACTGACCCGTCCCTGAGCCTCGAACGGTGTCTATCGTATTTAAATGTATAAACAAGGTAGACGATCAATAGCAATCAGCTAGGAGACACGACCTATATCGAACTGACCTGTATAAGTGACAAGAACGTCTAATTTTATTTCCCATTTGTCCCGCCGTCGTCTATGTTACTATATACTCGTATATGAACTCGCGAAAGAACAAAGTTCAGAATCTACCAGCTGCCTCCACTGAAATGAATTTAGCCTCCTTCTCGTTTATAATAGTAAAATTTTGGTAATGCCTCCAAAAGTCATGTATGTTTTGATATCTTATTTGATTTACAGGTATATTGTTACTACCCTTACATTAATTACATGTTAAGTTGTATTTGTCGCACTGAAGTGAAACTGATTCATTTTCTTTAAAATAAAGAATATTATCTTATATAGTTAAAGGAATATGATAAGATACGTCTTTCAGTTTGTAACCAAATATAAACCAGCGGAACCAGAATAAGTTCCGTTTGGATGTATTCGATATTATGTATTACAAGATATATAAAATACCAAAACGTTGTATTATAAATTAAATCACAAAATAAATTTAACAACAAAATATTCCTTTTATCTCTTTAAATCTTGCATTCATTTTATGACCACATAGGGTTTATTTTGCAATCTCGTCTCCATTCCCTTTATACAAAGACTGGAAATTCTTAAAGAACCTTTTATAAAGAGGATTTTCCTGTCATGATCGTAAAATGTAACATTACAGCGTGCTGTTACTATTAATACGGCAATTTTAATGTCTTTGCTTTATAGTTTTATAATATAGTTGTGTAATCCGTCTAAACAAAATTACTCGTATACTTTAAATGTATAACGTATATGTATGAATAATTTTTATAAAAATAAATATTTGCGTGTGCCGTGTGGTGGCGGCATACCCCATCCCAATGCGTGTGTGCCATAAAAGAACATTATATAAATTTTAAATTACTTTTAAGAGAGCTTAGCTTCAGGTTCATTCTACTACGACGGTTCAAAGTTATGATAAAAGATGACAGTAAAATTTGCAACAACTGAATTTTACGAGTAAATTAAATTCTTTAAAATTTAATGTGAAGGATTGAATACTTCACGGTACTAAATTATCGTGCGATTAATCTGTCGATAATTTATTATGTTGCAACACGTCTTTCTTTTTTGATAAGTTGTTATGTTACGTAATTATAATTTTTAATTTTGGATGAAGGATTTTAACAATGGAAAGTAATAATAAAATAGCATTATTACTTTCCATTGTTACTTTTATAAAAGTAATTAATGTGAGTCGTCACTTCAATATGTAACCGATTGCTACAAATAACATTGTTTGTTATTACCTACGACTTCCTCGCACGCGACTTATTAATATATTTAAAACTTTTTGTATTCATCTTAATGAAATGGGCTACTTAGGGCAGACTTAATGCCTCGCATTCTATTCCAGTCAGCCAAATTAATTCTAGATACGATTATCCCAATCCTAAAAAATCAAAAATGTTTTCTATACAAATTATAATATTAATAAAAAAAATCGCCATCGTAGCACCACCATCGTACCACCCCAGGGCCAGTTATTCTGCCGTGAAGCAGTAGTGTGCAAGCATTCCTGTGTTTCGGGGTAAGGGCACTGTGAGCTAGCGTAATCACTGGGCATTTGAGACTTAAGAACTGATGTCTCAGGGTGACGAGCGCAGTGTGGTGTCACACAGAAATATTCTGGGTGACACAGCATTTGTTGTGGGCGGACGTTGCACTTACCATCAGGTGACCGTTTTACTCGTTGCGTCACTTTGTGTATAATACAATAATAAACGTTGTGTTAAGAACACCTCCCACCCAGACCCTAGGTCTGTTAAAATTTTATTAAAAAACTAATCCGCACTTAAGTTTACACTCTTTGCAAACAAGAGTGTAATAAAATTAGCTCCGACCAGCGGTAATGAGTGAGACCTAACTGGGTTAAATTGCTTAACTTATTAGTAAAGGTTTATGTAATCAAGAACAATAGCAGAGTTGTAACTTAATATTTGTTTTTGTTTTGGGGCATTAGCAGTTCAGAAACAAGTTTGTGTTGTACGTTCATATATTTATTTTTGCTTAGGGGCTTTAATAACATCTTTATTACCTTGATAATTACACCTGTGGTTATAAAAAGAAACACAAAATTTCATATTCAATTCACGCCATAAGTATTTTTTTAAGGAATTATCTAATAGTACATAAATTAATAAGTGACATAAAAACTTTATTTTAATAAGAAAAAAATCATTGCTAATGAATATTTATTAATATATAATTGAATCTAATTTAAATTGAATGTCAACTTTACCAGTCTCTTTCCTCTATTAAAGTTGTAAATCTCGACTCATAAATTTTATAACCGCGTAAGGTTTATATAGTATACAGAGTAAATGAAAATTTCCACAGAGCTTTTCTAAAACTTCGTCGTAAAATTACTACAATTTAACAGATGAAGACAACTGTAGTCGTTTCAATTAATTACCGTTATGAATTTTTATGATATCATGTGAGCTAAGTTTACTGGTGGTGAGATTCGTCTAGGTAGGTACACATCACAAGTTATTCTGCCGTGAAGCTGTAGTGTGCAAACATTACTGTGTTTGGGTCTGAAGGGCACTGAGAGCAAGTGTTCGCCGCCAGGAGTATTTTCAGGGAGGTGCATCTGCATCGATACATTAAAATAAATATCAGGACCACCACGTGGTACGAGATACTTAAAACAAATGAAGCGAGGGTTGCGGCCTTAAATGTAACCCTTGTTTAATACGCAGATTTGATTGCTCAAGCACGTTTTACCCATATGTATACGACAATCAAGATTGGCTTGACGTCTACGACAGAGGGGTGCAAATGCACCTCATTGAACCCCCTCCAGGCGACCATGCATGAGACTTAAGAACTGATATCTAAGAGCGAACTATTGGATAAAGTTACAAGACGAGCAAAAAGTTCACCTGTCACCCAGAACATTTCTGTATGGCACCACACTGCACCCGACACTCTGAGACATCAGTTCTTAAGTCTCATATGCCAGTGAGCTAGTATAATACTCGCACTAGCTCTCAGTGCCCTTTAAATCATGGGTTTCGGTTTGAAGGACACTGATGTTTTTGTTGATGTAATGTTTGCACTACTACTATTTCTTCACGACAGAATAACTGGCCTTGGGTGGTACATACCTAGACGGATTTCTGCATAGGAATCCTACCAGCAGTGTGGAAACAAGCGCTACCAACGTTGTGGAACCTGTTTCTCAAACGCTCGAAAACAGACGCTGGGTATTCCAACAAGATACAGCGCCAGCTCATCGGGCAACAAGCACGCAAAACTTGCTTATCATCCATGGAATCTTCATCAGGCACGACGAGTAACCCTCTTTCAGCACAGACTTAAACCCGTTGGATTACAATATATAGCAACATTTGGAGAAGAAAACCTGCCGTTAATCTCTCCAAAATTTAACAAGACGACTGGACTGGACTCAGTCAGGGTCTGTATTCAAAATCAAGGAATTTCGAACATTTCGAATAACTTTAATAAAATTTTAAATTACATTTAGCGACTTTTATTTTAACATACATATATTTCATACAAACACCAAAAGTCGTACAATTTATTTTATTAAGTGTATGTTACATAACCTATATATTATACTCGTACCGTAACCGTACCGAGGTATTAGTATGCAACTATGGATTTTATTGTGTTTTATTATGAAACAAATCAAATAGTTTTTAACATTGTAAAATATCAACGTTTTTAAAAAATAATAAAATATTGACGACCGCGTGGCCTAGTGGATAGAGAACTTGCCTTCTACGTCACTGGTCCTGGGTTCGAATCCCAGCCGGACTTGTTGGTTGATTTCCGGTTCTGCTTGTGACATGCATGTGAAATGTTTGCCTGTGAAACGCATCCACGACACAGGAGACATCCTAGAGTGCGAAATCGTTTTTTAAGAATATATGATATTTTTAGTTATTATTTTACATAGTTAATATAATTGATATAATTACATAGTTAATATAATTACAACTCGAGTACGTTTTGTTTCTTTGTGAAATTAAGTATTTTAAAAAAGTACTTATATGTCACAAAGGTTTCTTTAAAATAAAAAATGCCGTGCGTTTCCGTGTGGTGATGGCATAAGAGATTTATTTAAAATAAAAAAAAGCCGTGCCGTTGCCGTGTGGTGGCGGCTGAAGAGAATCTACCACCCTGCCTCGTCCCGTGGGTGTCGTAAAAGTCGACAGAGGGAAAATGAAAGCCTGGACATTGGCAGCAGCGTCTTCCTGGAACATCTGAATAAATAAACTGCGATTGCCAACCCGCCTGCCAAGCGTGGCAACTATGGCAGAACCTCCTCAAATAGAGAGCTACTAACTTTTGTTGCAATTTATGGGGGAGGTCTATGTTCAGCAGTACCATAATAGGCAATGCATAAAACATGCATAAAACACTATACTGCTCGTGGGAACGCATTGGAAAGTAAGAAATTTTTGACTCGTACCAAAATGGTGGCAGAATGGTGGCACGTCTCGTTTCCGCGGGGGCCAAAAGTGGACTTGGAACTTGGACGTGGAAAATGGACTATGGATGTGGGACCACATCCGTATTCCATGCCTCTCCTTATATAGGAAAAAGGCGTGATTATATGTATGTTTGTAACATTTGCATAAATATGTGTTAGACGAAATTTTATAAAAACTACCAAAATAAAATATAACTTTGACCAGATAATCAGTAACTTTATTTTCATTGTAATATATACATTAGTTTAGGAAAGTCGAAAGAAACTTTATAAATTATCATAAATAAGTGAAATTTTCCAGTTCAGAATTCAGAATTTTCCACTTCAGAGACTGAATGCTAAATTGCTGCTGCTGTATAGACATAACATTATCTCTGGTTAACGTATTTTAAGCTTATCTAGTTTTAAGTTTTTACACTCAGTTTGACTGTTACGTAAATAATTATATTTCAACTTAAGAAATATAAAGTAGTAGTGTTTTAAATCAAAAATATTTCGATTTAATAGTGTCGTACTTTTTCTTTATAGAGATGACACTATTAAAATCCGATGTTAAACATTACGATTTATGAAGTGGTGGAGGGTATCTGGTAGCGGTTCCCGGTGGCGGTGTTAGTTTGCTTGTGCACGCTTCTGAGGGAGGGCGGGCGGTGCTCTTCAAAAACTAGGTAATATACACCATTTATATTTTGCATGCGGATCGGGTAACAAATTAACTCCCTTTCCTTCATTATAATGGATTTCCGCAAAGTATCCCTGATTCTATTAACTATACTACGATTTATGAAAGGCTTATTACAAGCTATGACCCGCAGTTTCCCCAAACGTAAAATATCAAGACTCCATGATTGCGCCGTACGGCCAGTACCTCGCTGACCTGGTGTAATTCCGGTTGGTTTCGTGATCGGTTTCATTCGATCCAATTAACCAATGAATGAGCTTCATACGCCGAAAATAAAGCCAACCAGACCATGTAACCAACCAGAGTTACACCAGTTCAGCGAGGAACTGGCAGGGAGGCTACCTCCCTCCCGCCCAGGGGTCAGTGAGGTAGTCCCCCTGAATATTCACAGCTCGGCCCCGCTCGGTAATATTCGGTACTCAGCGTGCGGCTCCTTAAGGCTGTAGCATAAAGGTCATCAAACATACAAACTCTGAAGCTTTATCACGGTAGTAAGATAAGACTAAACAAGTGACACGTAATTGACATCCAGACATACGAATTATCAATACGGAATAATTAATTTTTAACCTTTTAAATGTTTCTAAACTGTATTAGAGTTGTTGTCATTCATGTTTTTCTTATTGGAATTAAGTAAGTGCTGTAACTGCCTAAAACAATAACGGTTCTTTCTTAAGATAAGTTCTACGTAGCACCACACTGCACACGTCACCGTGTGTCGTCAGTTCTTAAGTCTCGTATACCCTGTAATTACACTAGCTACAGTACCTTACAAACCGAAACAAAGCGATGTTTGCTTACTGCTTGACGTCAAACTGTACTGCTGTGATACCAACCTTGGTGGATTTCTGCAAAATGATCCTACTAGTAAAATATGAAACTTGAGTAAAAAATGGGAGGTGGTGTTCTTCATTTATTTCAAATGCCTTACAAAAAATCACATTTTTAAACATGCAATTAAGTAAACTAGAGCGTGCGAAATTCGTACCTGGGCAGCAGTTCATTCACTGATACGTCCAGTATCAACAATGAAACAATGTTTCAAAAATCGAAAAACCTTATTCTGTGGCTTGACACGTAGAATGGTGCTATGAAATATATTTTTTATCGTTTTTAATATCGTTCATCGTTATAATATCCACTGAACCGATTTTGGTCTCGGCGACAAATTCCGAATACTATCAGAAGCTATCAACTGCACAGGAAATATTATTATGTAATGTTTAAATTAATTAAAGTATGATGTATAAAGTGTACGCGCAAACACATTGACCTCATAACTTACTCGTCTTGACCAGAACAACGCTCATGCGATAAGATCAGAGGTAGGCTAGGATGCAGAGTCAGACCCGAAAACCAACGTTTGTGCAAAAACTTTCGAATCCAGGGCCCGCGGCACAGTAGTCAGGCACTCTAACTACTAGGCCTCGCCATCGTTCTTTAATATACTTTTATAAATTTCTTATCTTTTTCTAAGTGAATTATATTATATTATATTCAGTGAAGGTAAAAATGCTTGATTATTAAACTTTCATAATGAAATTTGTGCGAATGCTACACATTAAAATAAAACAAAATTTTACGGATTTCATCGCGTTTAATTTACTATTTAAAATCCGGCGTTTCCAGCGCTTTGTACCATGGGGGTCACGGGAGAACTCTGAACTAAAAGAACAATAAAAATCCGCGATAAAGAACATATAGCTCATGTGAAACATCCACTACTCGTATATACTATTACATTTTTATTTGTAATTAATTGTAAGATATAATTATTAATCGAGGGGCGTGCTAAGCCAGAATTCGGTTAAAAACTTAAAAAATTATGAGGTTCTCAATCCGTCTCCATCTCTTTTATGTATGTTCCGGCATAACATCTTTGTTTATGAACCGATTTTAATGATTTTTAATTAGAAAAGGGTTTTCTCACATGGGGAGGTTACGATATCCCTTTTGTAATCATCATCATCATCATTTCAACATATCACTAGTCCACTGCTGAACAGAGGCCTCCCCCATTGATTGCCACAAAAGTTTGTAGCTCTCATTTTGGGGGAATTCGCCATAGTTGCCACGCTTGGCAGGCGGGTTGGCAACCGCAATTTATTTATTAAGATGCTCCAAAAAGATGCTGCTGCCTTTGACTTTTACGACACCCACGGAATGCGTATCCGCGCTAACTGATCTGTAACATAGCCACTCCGTCAACCTTGTCATTTTGCCAGTTAATTTTACAACATATGCACTTCCTGAAAACAAACTAAACAATACGTTATAATATTGGGAAATGATCACAAACAGCCTTTGTCATAGTAAAGCTTTCCTTTCAGACTATATAAGGTTGACTGCGCAAACGGTTATCATTAGTTAACAATGATTAAATACAGATTACGTTTCTAAGGAAACCGTTACAGTTTAATATCCTCCCTTTGATTGCATAACACGAAACTCACTACAGGTATCAAATTCTTGACAATGGATATTCTGTGGTTCGGGATAACGTAGACAATAGGTAAAGCCACAACAAATGGTCTGAATTCAGATTACAACAGAGATTTTAGCAATTTCATCTTGTATATAACAAAGTATATCTGTGCTAGTACGAGTATTTTTCTTTGTTAATGTTGACATAATTTTTAATTGTGCTATAAGATCGGAATAAGGCTCGTCTCCCACAGCTCGGAAACCGAATATGTTAGACCCGAAACCAAGAATTACAGTGACAAATGTTTACCTTCGAAGGAGTTTCAATTCAGGATCAAAAATTTGGAAGACCAGTGTGCTGTTGCAGTCGCCCAAATCAAAATCACTGGCACTAAAAAGTCTGCCAATGAAAATGAATTTTGTAGATGTTTTTAGAAGTAAAGAAGAGACGAGCAAATCATTCACCGGATGGTCAGTGCAATGTCTGCCCATAACAAATGCTGTTTCACTCCGAACATTTCAGTGTGGTACCACACTGCGCTTGTCGCCCTAGGATATTAGTTCTTTAGTACCATATGCCCAGTAATGACACAAGCTATCAGTGCCCTTTAAACTAAAACGCAGTAATGCTTTCGCACTACTGTTTAAAAGCAATCAAACAACTGGCACTGTGGTGGTACTTACCTATACGAATTCCTGCATAGGAATTCTACCACCAGCAAAAACAGATTATGATTTTTTTTATTATTAAATGTATTTTTAATCTTTTTTAAATTAAATTATAATTAAATAATATGTATTTATAATGATTTTAAATTTTGTAGAATCTTTAAAATGGCTAAACAATGGTAGAAAACTGCAGTAAAAGTTTTTGTCTAACCAAAATAAACTATCAAAACGATTATCCGGTTCGGCTAGCGCTGAAGTTAAGAAATGAGCTTTTGCGCAAAGGGTCGCGGATTCGATTTCTGAGGAACTCCCACTGTTCGTCTGTCTGTTGGTTACCTTATCACGGCTTAACCGTTGAGCCGATCATGACCAAATTCGGCACGGATATATTTTCATTTCGGAAAATTGAAAAGTTCCTATGGTGTTTTTAAAAAACCTAAATCCACGCGAACGCACTCGCGGTCTTCATCCGGTTTTTAATAAACCATGAAATAAAAAAGTAAACTCAATGTATTAAATATTCAGTTTAAGTAAGTCATTATTTAAAAAAATACAGATTTACATAGTATTTGAATATTTTCTTAAAATAAAAAAAATTAAAATAACGACCTAACTTAAAATATTGGAATTAGTGACTTTGATACTATGTTGTATACTTCTAAGAACACTGTTTAATTTACGTGATAACACACTGACCACAGAAAACATTAAACATTTGAAACAACAAAGTTTAAGGTTTTAAGATTTGATAATCCTTTTGGCTAGATATTAAAATCTGCTGTAAATCTAATTTTGTAATAGAGTTGAACCAAAACTCTCAGCTTAAGCGGTAACTTTTGTTAACAGTTTGAACTTAATTACCAACTCCTCAAGCAACTGCACGCAGGAACTAACCGTAGTACGAAAAATAAGAATAAGGAATTTCTGTTTATCTTATTTAGTTCTAAATCTTACGTTAAAAATATTTACTTATACATAATTTTAAATTCTGCGGTTCACTAGTGAACAATATAAGGCTCTCCCAAGTAGGGAGGTTTTGCTTTTTTTTTATAGAGGAGGGGGCAAACAAGCAAGCGGCTAATCTGATAGTAAGTGAGCACCGGCGTCCATACATACATACATACAGTCCCGCCTTTTTCCCATATAAAGGGTAGGCAGAGGCCACTGACGTACGAGTAGCTCACTTTTTAACCTCGCGAGAATCGAGACGTGACGGGTGGCGAACCACGCCGTAGCCATTTTTGTACAAGTGAAATATTTTTTTACTCCCCATTGAGTACGCACGAGCATATAGTGACAGCATTGCATATTATGGTGTCATTTTGCACGAATAAAGGCTGTCCGTAACGCCACCCATGAATCACGGGTGCAATGCCGGCATTTTAGAAAGGAAAAGGTTCTTTTTTTGAAGGTTCCTAGGTCTCATCGGTCCGGAAAAACCGCTGCCGATACCAAATTCCACAAAGCGGCCGTGCGTGGCAGAAAATGAAGTTATCGCTACACTCAGCGACGAACTGGTGATCGCGGTACCAGACGTCTCCCATGTTAGACGCTGCTTACCTTCACCGATCTCGATAATGTACTCGTAGGTATGGCACATGTCACAGTCTTGGCGGGGCATATGTAGCCTTGGCTTGGTTACTTACGGTAAAGCTAAGAGTAACCCACAATGTCATCCTGCAGTTGTAGGCCAGCCTGGGGTGGTGGCTTCGAGTGGTCTTAGCTCTATACATCATATCAAAGTCACATATATCAAAAGTTGCCAACAATCATTATGTCGCCTTTAATAAGCTCGTATTTATTAATGACAGCAGCACAAAACTCTTTGGATGAACTTTAATGAGCTCAGTTCTCGAGCAAAAAAACTTCGTAACATTGCCTCACACCGCGTCACTATAGAATACTGAAACCTTTCATACGAGAATTAGAAAAAAATCCCAGTTCAAAATTATAATAAACTGTAAGGCATTATGAATGATAAACGAATAAAACCTGCAAAATCGGGGAAAATACTATTTACAAACACACAAATACAGATTTGAAGTTCACAACCCGCTATGAAGCTTTGCGTTCTCCGCGGACAATGTAATTTAATAGCAGGAGGCATGTGCGTAGCCACGAGATTCTACTGTACGTTTCCCTTATTAGACGTTTACTCTTATTACCATAGCCGCTACAACAATAATAAAATTCAATACTCAATTGTAAAATACGTAGATATTATTTTCATTATAACAGGCAATAAGTTTCTATAGTTAGGTACTGTTTTAGTGCTTGAGTTTAAAATAAAGGCTGTCCGTAACGCCACCCATGAATCACGGGTGCAATGCCGGCATTTTAGAAAGGAAAAGGTTCTTTTCTTGAAGGTCCCTAAGTCATATCGGTCCGGAAAATGTGTGTGTTACTGTACATATCATACTTAAAAGACGCTGTCTCAGGGTGATGAGCGCAGTGCGGTGTTACACAGATGTGTTCTGGATGGCATATCATTTGATATCTTACCATCAGATTAATGATTTACTTGTATCGTGGCTTTGTTCCACAAAAAGTTATGGTACTTAAAACTATTTTTAAATAAAATAACAACCTATATTTATAGATTCCAATGCTGAGTACAGGCCTCTTCGCAATCATGAGAGGGTTTTGGAGCTGAAAAGCGCCACGCAGCTACTCGTACAATGTGGGTTGATTGACTTCTCATGCCTGTGAAATATTTTTATTTTTCAGAGATGCAGGTTTCCTCACGATGTTTTCCTTCACCTTCCCATCCGTCACTTGCGTAGTATGACATTTAAGGTGAACGCTTGGCCATTGAACTAATAGATATGTAATTTAATTTAAATTATTAATTATCATATTGTTGCAAAATTGCTTCAAAACTACACGTTGTATATATACAAAACATTGTATGTTGTAGTGAACATACTTCTTCCAAGAAAACAATTATTGTGTTAATTTTAACTTAATATGATCTGGTAAACCAATGTAAATCAAAAAGGTATTTTCTTTAAGCAATAACTATCAAAACCACTTGAAATCAGTTCTTCATAAAGCGAGACGGTCATACGATTTCAGTGAAGCGTGCAAGCGACAATGTTTAATACTTCTTTGCACGCTACAAGAGTTATTTCGTCTTTACATTTTTTTAAATAATAGACCTTATTTACTATTTTATGATACGCTAAATCCGCAAGTGTTTGTCGGGATTATTCCTTTAAACGTATAAATAAGAGAAGGGTCTACGGGTCTCTCATTTCCTTGAAAGATTCAAACACAATATGTCATTGTCCTCCATCGTGGGTCGAAAGACTACTGTAATGTTTTTCATCCAATTACTACGAAAAAGACGGACGCCCAATGCCAGATTTGCCACTACTACAAATTTAAAGCTTTAACTTAGAGAAAAAAGAAGGTAAATAATTAAATTATTCAAAGAATTACAGTCAACTACTTATTCATAAATTATTAATGTCCCGACCCGGCCTCGCCTGGATAGAACTGGCTTTATGATATACTTAATTAATAAATTGGGAATGTAAAATAACAACATTTCATAGTATCGGTATTATTTTTTTTCCGATTTGATACAATAATAATATTGTTAATGCGTCAGATCCTGTAACAACTGGGGCAATTTGAATCTTTGACGATATAAAACTTTGAGTCCCTTTTTAAGCATATTGCGGTTACGGAGGAGTGTGATTTAGCATAGCAAAAGTTTATATGGAGAAGGCGCGCAAGAAGCTAAAATATTACAAATACATTAAATTCAATAAAAACAATTTAATTAATTACGGTCGAATTTCAACCAATGGGCGAACACAAGCAAAGTACCGCGGATATTTTCATACCTCATTTTGACCATCATAATGATAATCATCTGTGAAAAATATATACGAATGGCTAGGTTCGCGCAGTGTTTAAGCGTTAAGCCCCTGCATTACGGGTCGTGGATTCGATTACCGCACGATACGACTTCTTCTCACGTACTTCCTGGTCTGCATATTTATGCATCTGTAAAAGTTAATGTCCCTTTAAGCACACCTGTGTTTACTGGTGGTAGTATTCCTCTGCAGGAATCCTTCTAGGTAGGTTCAACCCAGGGCCGGTTATTCTGCCGTGATGCAGTAGTGTGTAAACATTACATCGTTTCGGTTTGAAGGGCACTGAGAACAAGTATAATCACTGGACATATGAGACTTAAGAACTGATGTCTCGGGGCGACGGGCGCAGTGCGGTGTCACACAGAAATGTTCTGGGTGACACAGCATAGAATACGGGCAGACTTTGCACCATCAATGCACGTTTTGCTCGTTCCGTCACTTTTAACAAATAAAAAAAAGCCTGCGTGTAATCTAGGGTGAAGTTCTAATGTAAGGCATCGCTTTTTTTAAAAAAAAAACGAGACATTATCAAGTGATATTGACTTTTGAGATGAAACACGTGTCGTGTTCTCGACTTCAGTGGTGTGTATTGCCTAGTGGTAGTGTTGTAGTGGTGGAGGGTATCTGGTGGCGGTTCCCGGTGGCGGTATTGGTTTTCTAGTGCACGCTGTTGAGGGAGGGCGGTCGGTGCTCTTCAAAACCAGATAATACACACCATTTTACATTTTGCATGCGGATCTTAGCAAATTAATTTTCTCTCCTTTACTATAATGGATTTCCGCAAAGTAACGCCTGATTCTATTAACTATAAAAAATTATTAATAATGCCGCAATTTCCCACAACCACACACACACTTGTTATTTATTCAAAGGCTTTTACTTGTCTTTGCCTTCCAGTATTTTATAGAAACCTTAAGAAATACAATAACAAAGAAAGGACGGAAATTGTGTTGCAACGTGGAAAGTAGAAGAGCCAATAGGAATGTCCGTGACCACTGAGCTGCGTTCAATAATATCAACAGAATTTTTTTTTTTAAATAAAAAACTGCTTTTAAAGTACTAAATCTTGAACATGCAATTTATCTTAAGCATCTGCCAAAGGTATGCTCGTTAGCTTCACTACTTTTAAAGCTTTACTTGCCTTATGGTTCTCGGAGTCCCGAACTGGATTTTCGAATTTCAAATTACTGTGAATATCTCTGACAGGCAGATTTTCTGTAAAAAGTTATTGTAATGAAGAAAAGTAAGTTAATTTGCTAAGATCCGCATGCAAAATATAAAAATGGTGTATATTACCTAGTTTTTTGAAGTGCACCACCCGCCCTCCCTCAGTAGCGTGCACAAGCAAACTAACACCGCCACCAGGCACCGCCACCAGGTACCCTCCACCAACCACTACAATACCACCACTAGATAATATACACCACTGAAGTCGAGAACACGACACGTGTTTCGCCCCAAAACGAGGCATTATCAAGCGTAATAGACTCTACGACAGACGGCCGCCGAGTGAGCGGCGCGGTCAAAGAGCTGCCTATTTATACTACAGGTGACGCAAACGGCCCCCACCTACGACATTGCGATTACAATATCGTGATAGCGACCGCTTGCTCACACAATCCACCACCCGAATTACATAAGCAGCCGTTTGCGACCGAATTGATAGCAAACGACTACTTAGAGTATATTTAAATTTCTGTACGCGGCCAAATGCTCACTACACTACAGAAATTGCAATCCCGACAGATCACACTTCGCAAAACATCTTTTGGAAACTGGGCATAACCTGACTAGCGACCACACATTTAAAGTCCTACATATTTGCGACAAGGGGCTTCGGCTGTGTGTGCTGGAACAATTAGAAATAATTAAAAATAAAAATAATAACATTGCACTGCTGAATGAACAAACAAACGTCTCGAATTCACCACTTTTAAATATCTTTAAATCCAGTACTTAAAGTTTAAATATACTCTAAGTAGTCGTTTGCTATCAATTCGGTCGCAAACGGCTGCTTATGTAATTCGGGTGGTGGATTGTGTGAGCAAGCGGTCGCTATCACGATATTGTAATCGCAATGTCGTAGGTGGGGGCCGTTTGCGTCACCTGTAGTATAAATAGGCAGCTCTTTGACCGCGCCGCTCACTCGGCGGCCGTCTGTCGTAGAGTCTATTACGCTTGATAATGCCTCGTTTTGGGGCGAAACACGTGTCGTGTTCTCGACTTCAGTGGTGTATATTATCTAGTGGTGGTATTGTAGTGGTTGGTGGAGGGTACCTGGTGGCGGTGCCTGGTGGCGGTGTTAGTTTGCTTGTGCACGCTACTGAGGGAGGGCGGGTGGTGCACTTCAAAAAACTAGGTAATATACACCATTTTTATATTTTGCATGCGGATCTTAGCAAATTAACTTACTTTTCTTCATTATAATGGATTTCCGCAAAGTAAGGCCTGATTCTATTAACTAAAAGTTATTGTGTCAAAGTGCATCGTAAAAGATTTTTTTTATTTATTTAGGCAGATATTAACCAGAAAAACACATTTATGGACAGAAAGTTTTTTTTTCACTTATTTAAGGGGGATATACCTATAACCTTTTTTTTTATTATTGTATAAGGTGACGAAACGAGCAAAACGTTCACCTGATGGGAACTACGACGTCTGCCCATAACAAATACTGTGTCACCCAGAAAATTTCTGTGTAGCTAGCTCACAGTGCCCTTCAAACCGAAACACAGTAATGCTTGCACACTACTGCTTCACGGCAGAATAACTGGCCCTGGGGTGGTACCTACCTAGACGGATTCCTGCATAGAAATCCTACCACCAGTAAACTATTATATTTCACATCTTTGAGGAAAAATTAAAGAATTGTCTGATAATTTGTTTTCTTTTATAAACTTATTGAACTATAAGGAAAATAAATGTGTACAAATAATGAGGTCAATAACATAAAGTTTCGGCTTTGTTAAACTCACATAGTCCATTATTACTTTCACATTCAAACGTATAGGCTCACATAAATAATCCACTTGGAAAGGTATACAAACAACTGGATTCCAATGTACCATATTAATAATGTAAAGAATCGATTCCGGTAATTTTCTTCTTTTCGAAATAAATTATTCCAAACAAATTAACTCAGTAGACTTGTTTGACTAAAGTTGATTCTTCCTATTGATCAAAGTGGAATAAAGTATTATTCGATATAAGGCAATTCTCTCATTGACAAATTATTAAAGTTATTGTTGAAATACAAGTAAAAAAAAAGTTAAGTTTCAGCCTATAAATGTCCCCACTGCTGAGCACGGACCTCCTCTCATTTCTGAGAGGGTTTTGGAGCTAGAAAGAATCCGCCACGCGGCTCCAATGCGGGTTGGCGGACTGCACATGTCTTCATTCTTCGTCACGATGTTTTCCTTCACCGCCGAGCACGTGGTAAATCAGCAAAGAAATTTTAAGCGAGCGCCTAGCCCTTAGCTACCAAGTGGATTTATTATATATACTAATTGTTTCTTAGTAACTCCAGAGTCCTCCAGAGCTCACATTACAACAAAGTATTGTGACTATCAAGAAAGTTTCGTAGTTCAACACGTGCTCAACAAATAAAGATCTATTCTTGTAGCAATAATAGATGAGCGTTTTCTTGGTACATTACATATTTATTCCACTAATAAGATTAGAACAGATTGCGTTAGTGAAGTAGTGTCACTAAATTTAAATCTGGTAGTGTCAGTTGTTCTGCTGTCAAGCAGTACTGTAGATATATACTATTCTTCGTATATTTATGTATAATGCATTTGACTAAAATAAAAAAAGGATTTACAAAAAAAGAGATTACCTACGGACTTTCTTTCGCCTGTTTCTTCGCGGAGGAACCTCATTACGAAACGGCGGTAGATTGTAAAGAAATGACATTTGACCAACGAAATGTATATTTCTTACGACGAAAACTAAAGAATTTTCATTTCATTTCATCTCACTAATGTTTCTGTTTGAAGGGCACTTATAGCTAGAGTACTGGGTCAGTAGAGACAGTGGTCAGAGTACCTGACTTCTAAGCCGCGGGTCCTGGGTTCGAATCCCAGCCGGAGCCAACATTTATGCTAAAACACAAATTGTTGGTGTTCGGGTCTGGTTGTGTTGTGATTGTCCCCGTGTTTCTGACACAGCACCCTAGCCTACCTCCGATCTTATCGCATCAGCGTTACATCGGGCGCGGGTAGGTTGGGGCGAGTGAGTGCCTCGGTGTTTGCGCGTACACTTGTGGCACTATAATATCTCCTGCGCAGTTGATGGCTCTCGACAGTAGTTGGAAGTTGTCGCCGTGGTCGAAATCGGCTAGGAGATCATCATCACTGGGTATATGTGACTTAAAAAGTGATGTCTCAGTGCAGGTGCTAAAGAGAAATATTTTGGGTGTCACAGACGTTGCAATTACTAGCAAGTGAACGATTTTTTTTTATTGTATAAAGTGACGAAACGAGCAAAACGTTCACCTGATGGTAAGTGCAACGTCCGCCCACAACAAATGCTGTGTCACCCAGAATATTTCTGTGTGACACCACACTGCGCCCGTCACCCTGAGACATCAGTTCTTAAGTCTCAAATGCCCAGTGATTACACTAGCTCACAGTGCCCTTCAAAGCGAAACACAGTAATGCTTGCACACTACTACTTCACGGCAGAATAACTGGCCCTGGGGTGGTACCTACCTAGACGGATTCCTGCATAGAAATCCTACCACCACCATTTATTTTACTTTAATTAACACGGTTGGAACCAATTACATTAATTAAAGATAACCTATTCATTCTTCTCGCTCACAGAACTTCATACATTCTGACAATATTATTGGCCATTCATCCGCAAACAGGTCACACTCCGGTCTTGTGTCCAGGAGAGCGTTGAGTGCGGTGAGGACGCGAGGCACGGGTGAGTTAGCACCCGCGACGGTGCGCGTCCGCGGCACGGCAAACAGTTTGTGTTTGCGACTACGAGCGTAATTAGTTGGCACGAATAATTGACATACCGCGGCTCTCAGATCTGGACCGTCAATCCTCCCACGAATTGTTTTACACGCTATGATAATTTGCTGATATGCTCGCCGAGTTTCCAATGAATTGTAACTGAGGGAGCCAAGGAGAAATTTGGTGGGATATGAATATGGATAATATCCATGAATGCGCTTGTAAAGGTATCTTAAGAAAACTTTTTGTACCTTTTCCAAAAGGAGCTTGTATGTACTTTCATATTGATTCCATACACAAGAACTAGCTTCGAGTTTCGAACGTACCAGTGCATTAAATATTAAGCGAATTACGGTATCATTGCGAAAGTCCCCAGAATTCCTAAGGACAAATCCCAAGCGCCTAAATGATTCCTTAGCCAACGCGCTTATGTGAACATGGAATGTAAGTCTTTGGTCAAATGTTACCCCAAGGTCCTTTATGGTGTTAGTACGAGTCATGACGTGAATGTTGATTTTGTAATTGTAACAGATGGGGTGAAACATTCGACCGAAGGACATTGTGTAACACTTTTCCAGGTTAAACTCCATTTTATTCACAATACTCCACTGGAAAATGGCATCCACATCAGTCTGCAGTGCCTCACAATCTGCTTCTGTCTTTATTTCTGTAAAAAGTTTTAAGTCGTCAGCGTAAAACATTAAGAATGTGCAACGAATGTTGGGAGGTCATTAATCATGAGCAAGAACAGCAGAGGGCCAAGAATCGATCCCTGGCTTACTCCGGAACGCGTTTGATAGGGTCGCGACTCGTACAAACCGAGCCTAAAATACTGCTAGCGATCACGAAGGTAGTCTGCGAGTAGCCTAAGAAGACCTGGGGCGACACCAATGGCTGCGAGTTTAGCAAGAAGCATATCGTTATTAACCCTATCAAACGCCCTCCGAAAATCAAAATTAAGTACATCGACCTGGTACCCTTTGTCAAGGCGTACGGAAATGTACTCTACAAGAGACAAAAGATTGGTGTCCACAGACCTTTTCTGTCTGGAACCGTGTTGCTCATTGCATAAATATTTGTCTACTTGCGCGTACAAATATCTATGCAAAATGTTTTCATTATCGCCTTGACGCTTTCTTGCATAAAAAAAGAATTATACAGGAGTGTGACAGTAAGCTAAAAACACAACCCTTTTAGCTGAAAAAGCCTGACTACAGTCGTAACTAAATAAAGTAACAGCCAATAAATATCCCACTACTTAGTAGAGGTCTTCTCTCATTTCTGAAAGGTAAATCATCACTTAAAATTGCAATTAATAATTTTAGTGGTGCCGGCGGGAATCGAACCCAGGTCACTCGCGTACTACGAAAGTTAAAGCGAGCGCCTAGCCCCTGAGATACCTTTATCAAAGTCACAATTACACATTTTCACCGCATAGATAGGCTAGATTAGGCACGTTATTCGAAAATAATTTCCAATAACTTCAAATTCAAATAACGGTATAGATTGTAGCAGGTTATATATATGGATTTACAGAGAAATAGTTGCTTTTTAACAAATAGCTTTTCAACGACTTAATTTGTCAAATGATATCTTTTAATGAGTCTTGGAGCTCTGCGTTTTATGGCTATATGATGTCACACGTAATTCAATATGGCGAAAATTTGGTTAGACGAAACTAGCAACGCTATTTACATAACTATAATCGCTTATAAACTGCTCCAAATAAGCTTTAACACTTGTGTTAGAAGATTATTCACAACAATAGTCAATGACGTTCGCATCTACGACGTTGTGTTACGTACTTAATTGTTATTGGCGCTAAAATATAAATTACTTTTTTAATTATTTATTTGATTAAAAACGGTTGTGTTAAATAACAAAAATGAAATATTAAATACAATCTGGAACAAAGTAAGCACACGGCTACAACATTGTACACTCCCATGGAAAATGAAAATAAAAATCCAACTGCTAGCAGAGTTAATAAGCAAACCAGTGTAGTATTTACCAACATCTAAACTAATTACTAGTATTCCCAAAAGAATGCCGTTATCATTAAATATACACCAATCGAGTCGAAGACACGACATTGTAGATAATTAATACATTGTGTGGTGATTAACCGCCGAGTGCCCGATGCCACCAAATTCACAACGTATTGATAATTACCTCACTGATGTAGTATATAAGTACGACGACCGCGTGGCCTAGTGGTCAGAGTACCTGACTTAACTTTAAGCCGCGGTTCCTGGATACAAATCCCAGCCGGAGCCAACATTTGTGCTAAAACATAAATTGTTGGTTTTCGGGTCTGGTTGTGTTGTCATTGTCCCCGTGTTTCTGACACTGCATCCTAGCCTACCTCCGATATATATCGCATCAGCGTTACATCGGGCGCGGGTAGGTTGGGACGAGTGCCTCTGTGTTTGCGCGTACACTTGTGGCACTATAAAATCTCCTGCACAGTTGATGGCTCTCGACAGTAGTCGGATGTTGTCGCCGTGGTCAAAATCGGCTAGGAGAACATCATATAAGTATGTAGTAGTGAAAAGACGCTCAATAACGATATACGCATTTGTTTGTTATTTCACTTTTCGCCCCCGCGAGCAACGAAACGTGACGGGTGGCAAACCACATCGCTATCATTTTGGTATGAGTCAAGAAATTCTTACTTCCTATTGCTTTCTCTCGAGCAGTACAGTGACTGCATTGCATATTATGGAATTATTTTGTACGAATAAAGGCGACTCCTCGAAAGGAAAGAGGTAGGTGCTATTCTACTGTGCCGGACACCTATCGATAATAACGAACCTCTAAATTGCCAACGCTAGGTATCAGGTAAGCTTACAACTCAACATGGTTGAGTAACCACTTACCGAAGTGTGGACGCTGTATACTATTCAGAAAATGTAAATTATTGCGAAAAATAGATACAGAGTTTGACATAATATTTTCTTTTATTTACACGAACACTACACATTAAAATAAAACTAATTTTTATCGCGTTTAATTGTAACTATTTATAACCCGACGTTTCCAGCGCTTTACAGCACCCATGGTCACGGGATTGACCGGGGGGTTAAAATTAAACGCGATGAAATCCGTAAAAATTTGTTTAAAAAATAATTATACGAGATTCATAAAACTATTTTCAAACTTTTCAATTCTTATGACTAATTTCATAAAAAATTATGTAATGGGTTTAGTAAAGGTTTTTAAATAATAAACAAAGGTAACTTAATTGCAAACTAACTTGTTAAAATATTAGTAAATTAGATACTAAAGTCTTGTATAAGAGCTAAGAAAGAAAGTTTCGCAAATAATAAAGTTTCGTAAGGCTCTCCATTAGATGGATCCATTGTGTATCGCAGGAACGATTTATAAATACAGTATAGAATCAAAGAAAGCAAAGTAACCTATAAATATCCCACTAATGAGTACAGGTTTTCCTTCATTTTCCAGAGCGCTTCGGAAAGTGTCCGTGACGCTGCAGATTAGCGACTCCCTATATCCCTGAAATATTTTTCTCAGACAAAATAACAGTCTGATTTTAGAGAAATATCGGCACCGGGGATCGATCGAACCCAGGTCACTTAGGTATTCTTTTATTTATTTTCTATTGGTGAAAGGGACAAGTCGAGTGTGTGGGTTCCTCCATATTATTATGTGTAATAGTGTGGACACACCTCATATATATAAACAGACACATAATAATACTTGCACATAGACACATACAACACCTATAGTATACATATTTCATTATATATTTCATAACCACTGCAGAACAAACATTTTACACATTGCGACCATTGTAAATCGACCTTTTTCTACCGCTAGCCTCAGGTACGTGTGACATCAACGCACCCTACGATACGATGTGTAAAGTCCATCGGACCGCATTGGAGCAGCACGTTAAAAATGCGATAGAAACAAAAAAATCCTAGAATTAATTTTACATCAGCACGGTTATCGTATAAAACATCGTATAAACAAATCCGTTGCTTTGCCTATAAGAGTATATCGCTCACTTATAGCAAAGTTGCCCATAACAAATGCTGTCACCCAGAACATTTCTGTTTGACATCACACACCCAGTGATTACACTTGTTCTCAGTGCCCTTCAAACCGAAACAGTAATATTTGCACACTACTGCTTCACGACAGAGTAACCCAGTATTTGTACCGTATTCCAAGTTTACATAAGGAATTTGATACTATCAAGCATACAAGTTAAAGTCGTTCGTAGATTAAGGCACATATGACAATGTATTGCCATCCAAAGTTCTGAATGCATTTGTATGAAAAAAAAATTATAAAAAAGGCGGCATCCGCATCTCATTCTCCATTTTTTTTCTGTATTTTTGTTTCGTGTCCCATATTATAGGCACACCTTGAAACAATTCCAAAGATAATAGTGTTTGTTCCTGCGACCAGCTCATCCTCATAATAACAGGTCGGGGAAAAAGTATTTTCGCATATAGTATGGACAAACTTGTAATACTCGTAAAATCTCTTTGGCTGTACTATTTGTACCTGGCCGGTCAAAACCAGAATCATCAAAATGACATTAAAAAGGTTATATTTAAAAAAAAGAAACAAATTAGTAAAATTTGTGCCGTGCCGTGTGGTGGCGGCTCGTTAAAAGAATACTACCACTCCATCTCATCCAATGGATCTCGTAAAAGGCGAGTAAGGGACTGCACTGTGCACGCAATAGCGCACGGTGGCGATGGACTCACCACCTATCACACCAAGTGCATTATATAGTGTTGGTGAAACGTGGATTGTGGCAGTCATCTGCTTTTGCAGTGAGTACCCAGTCTCTGACTACCCCTTATGGAATACAGTCGTGATCTTACGTATGTATGTTTTTCTTTCTGTCAAAATGAGTGAATCTTATAAAGAAATTCGATACTTCGATTTTAAAATTTTATTACATAAACGGAAAATTAGCAACGCAAGCTGCGAAAAAAATTGTGTTTTATGGACTTAACGCCGCGTCAGTAAGAGTAGCACAAAGTTGATTTAAGCGTTTTCAATCCGGGAATTTGTATGTCAAAGTTGCAACTGGTCTGGTCGTCCATATACGGATAAAATGGACCCCATTTTTGGAAAAGTAAAGCAAGATCGGCATATCAGTAGTTACGACATAACTAAAGAACTGGAAATTGACCACAAAACAGTTTTGACCCATTCGAAAAAAGCTGGGTACACAAAAAAGCTCGATATTTGGATGCTCACTGGAAGAAACCTTACGAACCGTGTACTCATTTGCGATTCTTTATTGAGACGTAATGAAACCGAACCGTTTTTGAATAGATTGATAACTGGTGTTGGAAAGTGGATCACGTACGACAAGAACGTGCGCAAAAGTTTGTGGTCAAGGTCGTGGTAATTATGGCGAAATCCCCTCAAAATGAGAGCTACCTTTTTTGGCAATCATTGGGGGAGGCCTATGTTCAGCAGTGGACTAGTGATAGGCTCAAATGATGATGATGATGATGACTCGTGACTGACGGTATAAGCGTTTTATGGTCAATAACTAAATCTAATAATCTAAAACAATTCAATTATTTATTAAATAAAGTTTTTTTACAAACAAGCATTGTGTTAAGAATTAGTCTTACTATAAAAATTTATTTAATTAAGACTCGCCTTAGGAAAAACTGATATCTGAAGAACTAATTCCAAAAAGTAACTGTGTATGGTTCTCATTGTACAATACATTTTACTTACTGTTACGTTTAACAGTGTTAACTGAACACTTTAAAGTTTCAACCTGTAAATGTCTCACTGCTGAGCACAGACCTCCTCTCATTTCTGAGAGGGTTTTGGAGCTAGGAAGAATCCGCCACGCTGCTCCAATGCGGGTTGGCGGACTGCACATGTCTTCGAAATATAATATAATATTTCTCAGACATGCAGGTTTCCTCACGATGTTTTCCTTCACCGCCGAGCACGTGGTAAATCAGCACTTAAAATTTCAATTAACAATTCTAGTGGTGCCCGCACCGGGACTCGGGAACCCAGGTCACTCGCTTACTTTGAAATTTAGAGCGAGCGCCTAGCCCCTGAGCTACCACGGCTCATGAACACATTAATTTTATCAATTCAGTAATAAAATTACTCATTTGATATCATTGAATAAAATTAATGTTCAAATAATTTATTTTGCTTATGCGATATAAATTGTTATTTATGTGTATATTATGCGTTAACAATATTACGTATTTTTCAACGCTACGCCAATAAATAAATGCTGTATGTTCATACTGAGGATTCGATGGTTCCTTTCGATTTAAAAAAACGTAACTTTGTTTTAGTTATCATGTGAGCCGTGCTGGCTCAGGAGCTAGGTGTTTGCTTCAAATTGTATGGTATGAGAGTGACCTGAATTTGATCCCCGCTGCCGACACCACCAAATTTTTTTAAATGCTGATTTACCTCGTGCTCAGCGGTGGAGGAAAAAATCGTGGGGAAACCTGCATATCAGATAAATATGAAATAATATTGTCAAGAAACGAAAGTCCCCCTCCCCCATTGAAGCAGCGTGGCGGACTCTTCCCAGCTTCAAAACCCTCTGCATAATGGGATGAGACTCGAATCCGTGACAAACAAACTACAGGGCCATCTAATACAAAGCTTAGCAAAGCAAAGCTTACATTTATTAAAAAGTATCTGACGTCAGTGCCGCGAGTCATGGTCAGGTTCGACGTTTGCAGCCGGAGTTAACATTTATGCAAAAACACAAATCACAAATGGTTGTGCTGTTCATTTGAAATTTATATCTGTAAAACTCACTCAAGATACCGGGAAAATCCTACTGCGACACACCGTTTTATAAAAGAGCCGCGAAGGTGTTGCAGCAATCTCTGTTGTTATCAAAATAGATATTATTATTGACTGGTTCCCGTAAATGTTTGAATAGCACAAACTAAATCTACTCATTAATAAAAAACTTAACAGTGTCAAATGTATGGAACAATCTTAACCTCATTTTTTACTATTTTTATGGATGAAAGTGCAAGTGCCCATTACAAATGCTGTGTGTACCCTCAGTAAACTTCTCTGTTTCTGCTATGTGAAATTGCGTAAACAATAAAATTATGAAATATAATTAATTGATAATTATAAGAAAGGCCTTTAGCCTCTCTCATCCTAACTATTATATAAAATAGACACGCCGAGCGAGCATCCCCCGTGACGCGTTTCAGGTTAGAAGATTCTGGTAATGCGGTCGGCAATCTCCCCGCCAAGCAAAATTTTAGCATAATATTATTGCTTACAATTTGGAAAGCCGCGTGCTGCATACACAACTATAAGCATCCACATACGTCTAATCTCACAGATTATCTATGGAATAACTTTATTTAAGCGCCAATAGGTATATGTTTTAAAATACGGTCTGTAAAACTTAACGTCATAGATTCGTATCCATCGGCAATTTAATTTTTAGCGAGAACAATCTTCTAATGCAATTCTTTTAAAGAAATATTATTATTCCTAATAATGTTCGAAGTGTTGCTTGTATCCTTTAAAAATACTTCTGGGAACACTTACATCAAAATTGTGATAGCTATAAGTATACTAGGGTTACCCGCGATTTCGCGGATTTGCTTAGACATGTTACTAAAAAAACCTTTGTGTAATGTAAATTAGGTGTTCTGTCGAATATTACCGAAAATATGTTCATAACTTTCGGACCGGTAAAACAAGCACGACGAAACATTGATCCCAGGGTTGTTATCCGCAACCTGTGTTAAACAACACGTCAATAGCTTTAGACTACTCTAGATAGACAAAAAGTAACCTGTCTAACATTGGATTCGACATATAGCTAATGATCTTCTGCCCCGTAACCTGAATGTAATGATATATTTCGTTTAAAAAGTGTCATTTAAAGTGTATCTATGCACTATTACTGAAAAGATTCATCATAGGTTTCATACCAATGATTGCATCATCATTCATTTGTTTAGATCATTTTGACTAAGACATCATCGTGCACTTAAAATAAATTTCACATGCACAAACACCCTGACCCTTAACAACAGTCTAACAAACATTTGTCCCATGCGGGAATCGTTCTTGCGACCCATAGCGTAGACGCTAATCGTTTAGTTACTAAACCAACTGCGCCGTACGCCACTCGATTCAGTATGTAAATCGATATAAGCTGGTATACGAGTATACCTTTATGACGTGAAAAAGTTTCAAAAGTCTTAAAAATCAAATAGACTGTCATTCGCAATTCCAGCAAAGTAATCACAGCAACGACATAAAATTTCTTATTTTTAATCTTCTTTTAATTCTGGCCTCTTTCAATAGAATTCTACCAATGTCAATTGAGTCACGGGGTGACAATAGATAATTCAAAGTCAACAACAGAGAAATAGAGATCAACTGTAAAATGATAGTTGACTTTTTCTGAAGATTTGCTGTTCAGATGGATACAAAACGAAAAGTACAATTCTGGTCTTAAATTGAATTTTCCAATCAATGTACACTTTCACAACCACTTGCTGCATAATTAACTATCAACATTAAACATCAAATTTCAAAATATACACAGAAATTACAAAATTCAATCAAAACACTACCGTCAATTTTCGAGTTGACGCCAAAAGAGAAAATTTCTTTAACATCTCGTTAAAACTTACCAACTTTGTTTCAGAAAAAAAATTGTGACTGTTTAACTACAACGAGATTGATTTCCTGGTCAAGTTTACGTTGGAATTAAAAAGAAATATTTACACAAGAACCTTTTCCTACCATACAAATATCTTAATGTGTTATATTTTTCTCATTGCCAAATGACCTTAACAATTAAAAAACTCACGTCTAATAATACCGACCGTCCGTTAGAATTACTACCAATAAAAGTTTTTTTACTTACTGAATCACTTAATTAAAGAACTAAAGAAAAGAGAACTTAATGAAGAGAACGGAATAAACGTACTCGTACGTCAGAGTAGTTGTGTCTTTGGAAGACAAATATTTTTGAAACTAATTTATCTTGCGATCTAAGTGCTAATTTTTCATTCAGTTAATTTTAATATAGTTATCAATAAATACGTACAGGCGAAAATTATATCACGTGTTAACTTAAACTGGTGACAGTTATCCGTCTAGGTAGGTACCATATAGGGGCCAGTTATTCTGCCATGAAGCAGTAGTGTGCAAACATTACTGAGTTCGGTTTGAAGGGCGAGCGTAATCACCGGGCATATGAGACTTAAGAACTCATGTGTCAGGGTGACGGGCGCAGTGTGGTGTCACACAGAAATGTTCTGGGCAGACGTTGCACTTACCATCAGGATAACGTTTCGCCCGTCTCGTCATTACCTTCCGTTAAAAACTCAAAATACCTCTGACTCAATTTTTAATTATTAACCGATTGGTCGTTAAATAATGATTACACATTAAATATACGAGTATTTAATGGTAATAACGCAAAACAGAATATCTAAAATGTGTAATGCGTGTTGTTAATTTGAGGGCACACCCTCTTTGATTAGGTCAGCATTTACAAAATTACCTTCCGAAATCGGATATACTTATTTATTTGTAGCTAACATTTACAGTTACTAAATGTTAAATAATATCTTTAATGACTTCGTTCTACTTTTGCGATTTATTTATAAATTTACTAAGCAAATATCAGATTTCAAAACAGAAAATCACTTACGAATCTATATGTGGTATGATCATTAGATAACATAATTTATTATATTCGTAGTTTAATAAGATAGCCGAGTAATGACTATTTAAGCATTTCATTCAGCCACAAGTTACGTTTCTATTAAGATACATTACTTTACGTTTGTGTTATTTTCGTCGCTTGTTTTTATGATATTTTAATGTTCGCAAACTGTTAAGCTACATAACGAAAGACCTCGTAACGGTTTAAGTGATTTCACTCCACTATCATTGTGCATTTGACTCTTATGAAAGGTTTACGCCATAAATACATTATTTCTTGTAAAATTTTGGTGGAGATACTCAATCTGAAATAACATTTTACGTACTCTTTCGCTGTCATAAAAAAACATTTATGTAACGTCTTTTATGACGGTGTGATTTTTTTTAAATCCATAAAATAAAAGAATGGAGATGGACAAATACATATCGTCCTTTGGGTCGTAAATGGCATCCTTCAGGCATCTAAAACTTAGGAATGAAATGATCGCAAGAGTGAAATCTCATGTGACTTTAAGCAGCAGATTTATTCGTTTATTAGAGGTCACTCTTTTCAAGGACGAATGTTGAGATTTCTTTAGGCTACGTTTCAATTTGAAGTCCGTCATTAAAATGAGTACTACGCATACATTTTTATTCTAGTCTCATAAGGAATTAAATTTTTTGACAGTCCTAAATAAATTTGATTGCACTGAGACGTAACATTTTATTTGAAAAAAAGCTTGCAGTAGTACAAGTCAAGAATAAGCTAGCTTTTGACTTCTAATAAACCTGGTTATAAGCCATAATGATTTTAAATAGAGACACTAGCCTCACTAATTGAACTGCGAAAATACGCGTAGGACAACAAAAAGTAAAGTTAATTACGTCTACAGGCTGATCAATAAACTTAAGCTGCTTAATACTTTAGGCAGGTTAAATTACTTTACAACCAAACTGTACGTTCCCACGCGACTGAAACATACCTGTTATTACAAAATACATAATTACAAAATAAGGCATAGTCGTGGCTGAATACAAAAGTAGAACAACTTAGCTATCATACGAGTATATTGCATAGATAATAAACACTTCTTTCTCTTCCTACATTCTTTAATGCTTCTGTGCTTCCTTTACAACACGGAATAATTTATATTATTATTATTTAGCGGAATTTGATATGCAGATCAGTGTTAAAAACGTTCTGTACAGGTACGATCATCATCCTCATCATCATTTCAGCCTATCATAGTCCACTGTTGAATATAGGCCTCCCCCATAGATTGCCTCAAAACTCGGTCCTGAGCCACCTGTATCCATCGATTGCCCGCAAAACCGTCTCTGTTTGGGATCAAATGAAACCGATCACGAAAGCAACAGAGTTACACAGTAGACACCCAGGCCTTCTCTCATTTTGGAACGGAATTGTTTTTACTCAAATCTTGTTATGAAGAAGATAATTTCATTTTCATTTTTGAGTTTTCAGTACGTAAGTTTACCATAACAAAACAAATAAAATAATAATCATTACACGATATCTTTCTGTTTATACACAAAGTTATAATCTTTACAGAATAGGGTAGGTTACAGGGCCAGTTATTCTGCCGTGAAGCAGTAGTGCGTAAACATTACTGTGTTTCGGTTTCAAGGGCACTGTGAGCTAGCGTAATCACAGGGCATATGAGACTTAAGAACTGATGTCTCAGGGTGACGGGCGCAGTGTGGTGTCACACAGAAATGTTCTGGGTGACACAGCATTTGTTGTAGGCGGACGTTGCACATACCATCAGGTGAACGTTTTGCTCGTTTCGTCACTTCATACAATAAAAAAAGTATATAAATATATACCTTAATAAATATTAAGGGCAAAAAATTGTACCTAGCAAAATACAATACATGTGCGTCGAGGACCGACGGAAGTATCCTGGAGCTGGAAGATGTCTAGGAGTCAACCAGGGATTTTATAAGATTATCTAACATACAAGACAGAGGGAGGACACGGTAATCCTCAAATCCGGTTTTACTCTAAAACTCATTATAAGGTGCAGCTGATGGGAGACTTTAACGAAACAAAACAAGAAATAAAGTACGACAATAAGCTGGTTGTGGGAAATCTTTTGATTAAAGTAATGGAGCCCAGAGCATAAAATATTTATTGAAAAGGACATACATATGTATGTTCTTCATGAACACAAAGCAAATTTAAAGAAGGCTGCAGGATGAAAAAAAGGCCCAAGTTTTTGATATTTTTAATCATTTATCTCAAGAAGTAAAGATTGATATTTGATAGAAGCAATTTGTTAAGAGAAAATTAATCTGGTAAAACTAATTTACTGTAAAATGTATAAAGGCAGTGAATTGAAGTTGCTAAGACCCGTATGCATATCATAGCCAACTAACTTGCTTACCCATATTTGTAATGGATTTCTGCAGAGTCAAAACTAATTCTATTAACTGACTTAAGTTACTTAGAAAACAAACTACGTTAGCTCCTAGCTTAGCGACGTATTAATAATTCATTTGAGGTTTGTATCAGTAACATTGATATGAATACCTGTGCTAGCTTCGTACGGCAACATTTTTAAGATTACAAGAGCAAACTATCGCACTCAAAAACTTTTAACGGCTACTCAGCTTCTTAGTATTGATTTGCTCTATTAAATCAATACTAAATAGTTGTTTTAGTAAGTAAAGGTGATAATAGAGGTGTGAAATAAACACACGGTAGATTGCTGGGAGTTGACGAAAATAATTTGGGCTTATTAATGCAACACTTCTTTACATGGATGTTGTCCGAACATTTGGACTTTTTAATTATTTTAAATAATCATAAAAGTTAATTGAATTGTTAAAGTCTCTTCGTTAGTATTTGCTACATAACCAAATTCGAAATCAATTTGAAGCCATAATAAAACTCACTTTACGGTATATGTTCAAGTTTTATTGCGCGGTGTTTAAAACGGTGACGGTGGTGTTTCAAGAGCAAGATAATCGAACAAAAAAATACCTTGTCTTCCTTGAAGTCGAAATAATGCCATTTACATAAAAATACATAATTGCACATGGCATGCTAACGATCGCATGGCTTATTGGTCAGCAATTCTGCTTACTAAAGAGTAAGGAGTACTAATCTCGACCGTGCATACAAAAATATATTTTTTTCGGCTTAGAACTAGTGATGTGTCAACTCGATTTATTAATTCGAATTAACTCGAGTTGGTCTTAGCTCGAATCAATTCGAGTTGATTTCTCTTTAACTCGAATTGGGATTGGCGCTGTAAATAAATAATTAAATCAAAGCGAGTACGCGATTGACGCTTTCTCATTCTTACGTTTCGTTAGTTGTGTGCGAACTTGTGGCGAAGTTTACCGGTTAAGCAATTATAATTGTCCCAATACATATTTATAACGAATCTGTTCCAACTTTTTTAATATTATTGCGAAGCTGAGTCATGAAAATGCTAAAAACAAAAAAAAATACTTAGTTTCATCCAGTTAACTCGAGTTACATAACGCGAGTTTAGTTCGAGTTACATTAATTTTAACTCGAGTGAAATAGAGTCGAGTTTATCCCGAGTTGGCAAATCTCTAATTTTTGTGTGAGTGAGTTTACAGAGTGTGAGCGTTCGTTTAAACACTAAAGGACATTAATATTTTCTAAATATTTGACCGCCGAAAATTATTAAAATCTATTATTCTTCAATAGACCATTATAACAAGAATTAGTTCAAAATTTTTCTGCTTTATTTTAGAAGTATCATCGCCTTGTTTAACGGAATTAAGCACCTTTTGATAACATTTTCAGAAACAAATTTCTTTAAAATTTAGTCTAGAAAGATGCTTTACATAAAACTATATATATTTATATGTATGTCTATATATTTTAAGTAAGGGAAAATTAACAGGTGGTGAATTAGAGAACAGAGCCAAAGAATTTTGAGGTAACGTAAAATGAGTTAAATAGCTTTGATGGGATGGGTTGTTTTAACATTAAGTACTCACAAAACTTTTACTTTTGATCCTTTGACCCTCAAAAAAAAATGTTATTCTCTCGAGCACTTTTTTTTTGTATATTGTCATCATTTAAAGCTTAAGTTCCATCAACTACATAATTAATGTGTTGGTAATATAAAGTACTTTTACACATCCATGTGTACGTATGCTTCAGATATTTTTTAATAAATGTATTTCCAGTTAAAGTAGAGTGTAATTAGAGTATCAGTCTAGTGAGTCGTATATTTTGAATTCAAAACCCAGCCATAACATATAAATATTTGTTAAACTGAAAAGCAGTGTACAAACATCACTATGTTTCGGTATGAAGAGCACTAAATCTAGTGTAATTACAGTGCATATGATGCTTATATATAATTTCGGTGATGTAATTGCTGTTAGCCTTTTTTGGCTTTTACAGCTTCATCGGATACTGTGCTCACAGGCCAGGGGCCCGGCGTGCCAGGTTTGGTTTGACCCAAACATAAATAAATAAATAAACTCCTACAAAAACCCCAAAATTCGGACTGTATCGCGTTCGCTGCGTGCTTGCGCGATTAAGAATATCTCAATATGATTTTAATTCGTCTAATGACCTTCCGAGGGAGGCTGCGGGCCTCCATTCGGACTGTCGACTTGTGTGTCGGTAACTCTGGGCGGTGAGAACCGCCCTGGTATGATACGATACGACGCTCATTTAGTAGTGCGAATTATAGAAATAATAATCGGAAGTAACAGAAAACGGTGTATTTTTTTTTTGTATCGTAGCACCTACAAAAGATCTTTTGCGTACAAGACGTATTACCTCAGCATGTAGAGCAGTAATATGATTACAGCCTTAATAGAAAGTAAAAGTTTATTTTAACGAAATGTTTCTATTGCCAATTAACCATAGATAATCTAAGGGAAATGGAACAGGATACAAAGAGGCCTTAATCGACTGTCAAATTACAGTCATCGTCGTAAATTGAGCCGCAAAAACAACTTAAGCCGTTTAGTTAACACAAATGGCTTTAACAAAACTATTACGAATATAAAATAAACCCTCAAAAAACTACCAATCCTGAAAACCATTAATTTTAATTTAGCATTCACTCAGAACCCACGACTTAGACAAATTCTCTGACCGTTAGCCAATTGTTCTTCATTGAATAACTCACGTACTTATGTGAAATGTCACACAATGTCTGCCAAAAGTTTACTCCATATATTTATTATTTATTTCTTATTATATGTCTGTGACTTGTAATTTTATATACCAACGCATGCACAGATTTTATGGTATCAGTTACAAAGACACAGAAAATTATATGCAACATCGTAGATATGCTCTCACAAAAAAGCAGAAGAATTAGTCAGTCTCTAAAATACCAAGCAATCCCAGATGTGGATATTCTAGTAAGCAAAGAGCATGTAGGCATAAGATAATTTGTCAACCCATCTCGTGGGTGTCGTAACGATCGACTTATAGTAATATCAGAAAAATTTCTTGACCGTGCCAACTTGGGAGAGGCTAATGTTCGATATTGATCTAATGAAGAAAAGTAAGTTACTTTGCTAAGATCCGCATGCAAAATATAAAAATGGTGTATATTACCTAGTTTTTTGAAGTGCACCACCCGCCCTCCCTCAGTAGCGTGCACAAGCAAACTAACACCGCCACCAGGAAGGCGGCCGCCGAGTGATTTTTTCACTCGGCGGCCGCCTGTCGTAGAGTCTATTACGCTTGATAATGCCTCGTTTTGGGGCGAAACACGTGTCGTGTTCTCGGCTTCGGTGGTGTATATTATCTAGTGGTGGTATTGTAGTGGTTGGGGGAGGGTACCTGGTGGCGGTTCCTGGTGGCGGTGTTAGTTTGCTTGTGCACGCTACTGAGGGAGGGCGGGTGGTGCACTTCAAAAAACTAGGTAATATACACCATTTTTATATTTTGCATGCGGATCTTAGCAAAGTAACTTACTTTTCTTCATTATAATGGATTTCCGCAAAGTAACGCCTGATTCTATTAACGATATTGATCTAGTTACGAGCTAACGGTGAATGTGGTGCAAAAATGATTATCTTATATAAATTAAACAATTTACTGGTGGTAAGTACCACCGCAGAGACAGTTATTCTGCCCTCAAGCAGGAATGTGCAAAGATAAATTTAGTGTACTTAATGGTCATATAACACTTAAGAACTGATGTCTCTAGGTGACGAGCGCAGTGTGGTGCCGCAATGGAAAATTCTAGGTGACAATGATTAGTTATAGGCACAAGTTGCGCTAACCATCATGTTAACGATTGACTTTTATCGCCACTATAAAGCCACATTAATGTCCCACTGCTGAACACAGGCGTTCGTATCGTTCTTGAGAGGGTTTTCAACCATTCAGTATATTCAATACATTTCAATACATTCAGTATATACTCGTACAATACACCTACCCGTGCCGGACGTAACGCTCATGCGATAAAATCTGAGGTAGGCTTGGATGCAGTGTCAGAGACACAAGGACAACCACAAAACTAGACCTGACAACCAGCAAATTGTGTTTTTACACAAATGTTGGCTCCGGCTGAATTTTTTTTTATTTGAGATAGGTACAACGAGCAAAACGTTCACCTAACGGTAAGTGCAACGTCCGCCCATAGCTAAGCCGTGTCACCAAGAATGTATCTGTGTGTCCGACACTGCGCGCCACTGTCCCCCTGACACGACAGTCCTTAAGTCTCATATGCCTATTAATTACACTAACTCTCAGTGCCCTTCAGACCTTAGTACCGTCTTGTGTTCAGTCAACGTTGTTGTGTAGCAAATGACAATTAAATTATGGAAGTTACATATTAAAAAAAATAGCTTGTGTGAAAACGAAACCTGCATAGATAAACATGGAAAGTAAAACAATTTCTAATTACAAATTTAATTCAAATCGAAAAAGCCGTTCTCTTTATTCCATAATAACATAAACACATAGGTACATAAAATGCTTATTACATAATATATATCAATACAAACAAGAATTGCTCTCTTATAGTCTACGATATATATATTTCCGTATATACAAAAATGTAAACTGAGAATAATATGGAAATTACAAATAATGTAAACCAACTCGATTTCCAATAATAAAACACCATCGAATGCCCTAAGCACCATCTGAAAGCCGTAACAACTTGTAACAGTAAATGCAACTTTCTATCCCTTTGGAGATTTCAATAACATCTTCGGCCTTAGCAACTTACATTGAATAACTGTGGAAACAGTCGGTAACTATATTATGTATTTCGCTTTCCAAAATTGCGGAAACAAAATTTGTTTATTTATTTTAATACGGGAAAATATACAGCCGACTATAACAAAATAGTTACAAACATAGTTCACAAATAAGCCAATTACAAGTAAAAATACTATTGAATATTTGTACATATTAGGAGATAGTGTAAAAGTGTATATCGAAATCATTTAAATACTTTAGAAATTATGAAAAAACAGATGAAAATACATAAATACTCATAATTAAATTTACAACATTACACCAATATCTTTATATACTATTGGATTTTTGTAAATGTTTTTCACTCATAATTTTAAGTTCTATAAAAACGTTTGTTAAATCACAAATTGGATTTATGATTACATTTGGTTACGCATGTTCGAAATAAAGTTTAATTAAGGAAAAACATAAATTAATCTCCGAACAGATGCTATTCATACGAATGCGCAAACTTTAGCGAACCCTAATTAATTTCTCAAATGTGCCTTCGAATAATGAACAGGATTTCCAAATAATACAAAAACGTTATGATATTATGCAATGACGACAGCTGTTTCGGAAAAGAAACAAAATACGGCCTAAAAAATTTTGACGTCGCTGTGTTCTAAACGTTAAAGGTAGTTAATTAGTTAAGTAAGTAAGTAGTCAGCAAACAAATCTTATTATGTTTGAGGACATTTCGTAATATATATGTGATGAGTTATAATGTAACTGAATTTAAGTGTAGGTGTGTAAATGTAAATTTCGGTCTGTATCATCTACTTTGAATAAGAACGACAGAAGACAGAGTGTGGAGTAGTAGTCAGAGTACCTGACTACTACGTCACGGGTTCTGGGTTCGATTTCCAGCCAGAGCCAATATTTGTGCAAAAACACAAATAGTCGGTTTAAGGTTTGGTTGTTGCGATTGCCCCTGTGTCTCTGATACTGCAGCCTGATCTTATCGCATATACCTTACCTACCCCTGATCTTACCGCATGAGCCTTATATCGTGTGCGTTAAGGTTAAGATGAGTGAGTGCCTCTGTATTTGCTCAGTTGATAGCTTTCGACAGTATTTGTAAATTGTCGCCATTGTCGAAGATCGGCCAAAAGCACATTGTTACTGTTTACTTACTGTACCTCTAAATACAAAGATTACAAGGCAAAATTAATTAGGCTTTCCGTTTCATATAAAGACGTAATCCAGGTTATGGAGTCATTTATAAAATAAGATTATGTGTGTTTTTGCAATAAAACTTCTTTACGCGCTTTTACAACTTTCACGGTAATATCATAAGTTGATGAAACGTTGTCAGTGTACCTTAGACGCACTACAGTATTATAAACTAATAAATTATATATATTTAGACAAATATCTACAAGCACATACAGTCTTACTTCTTTTTTTTCATAAAGACGAGCAATCTATTTCTGAGTAAGCCTGTATTTTCGGACACTACATCCTCCAATATAACACATTAAAATACTATACTGGGCTTTTGTGACATAGAAGTACGCTGAGTAAGTTATACTGGTGGTAAGATTCAGGAACACGACTAGGTAGGTACCACCGCATTGCCGTAATTCAAGCAGTACTGTACAAATATTGTGTTTCGGTCGGAAGAACACTGATACTCGTAGTTACGATGAAGTTACAAGCGCAGTGTGGAGCTACAGAAAAATGTTCTGAGTTACGATCAGGTGGACGGTTTGCTCGTCTCGTTATATTTCTTCCAAAGAAAAAGCTTACGCATCTGTAGCCGGGGTAAGTCTTATCGGTACTTTGGCTATGGGCAATGTTAGTCTTTAACTGCAAATTGAAGCTAGGGATGCAACATCGTTCTACAAAACATCGATGTTAAAAAACATCGTTAATAAAAACGATACATCGATGTTTTTTTGATATTTTCATTAGCTCATCCATCATACTCACAGGACTTAAAACTTGATGTTCGCTTAATATCGATGTATCATCAGATGATGTTTGCGTCCCTAGTTGAGAAAAAAGAAGTTAGGTAAAGATTACATTCACTATTTTTTATTTTCTATGAATCTACATAAGTAAAACGCAGTTAAATACTACGAGCTTTTATAGAAAACAAGAAAGAGTTTGTTTTAGAAAGAAAATTGCGATATAGAAATTTAAATATTGCTATGAAAGTTAAACAGGAAGTGCAATCAAATAATAAATATCAGTAGTCCGCAAAAAAAACAAATACTGAAGAATTTTTATTGTTGAAAATAATGCTGGCTTTTTGCTGCTGAATCTTAAACAGAACAAGCGATAAAATTTCCTTAATGATTATAAATTTCATCGCTCCTTCAACAATTAAATATTGTTATACGGTAGCGGTTAGTAGGCCATCTCAAGTTTAATATGTTTGAGCATCAACGAATAAAGAATATCATTCATATTGAAAATTCAACAGGATTGGCATAAGCAGTAATTCATAAGCAAATCTAATAGCGAAAACTTTTAATACAATATTTTTCTAATTACATTATATTATTTAACTTACATTTATTAATGATACAATGTTTTGATCTTTGTGATATTATATTTGATTAAAATGATGATATCTTTATGACGACAGCTTCTATACTGCAAGTCCTGGGTTCAAATCCCAGCCGAAGCCAACATTTATTTATTGTATTAGCGTTACATACGGCGGGTAGAAGTACGCAATTGTATTTGTGCTTATACTTGTAACACTAAAATCTCTCCTGCTGTGCATCAACTCCAACGTGACAATAAATATATATCATTTCATTTCCAGCATCGGACTGCCGCAGGCTGATGATGATGATGACGAAGATGAATACAGTAACTAGTGCATTTTGCAAATATTGGCTTCGGCTAGAATAACAAGAACCCAAATAATATTTACTGGCAGATTTTTTTAGCTTTTGAGTGCCGTTCTGTAATTTTTTTAATACAGTCTGTCAAACTTGGAGCACATATTTAACTAAATTGTTGGCGTCTTGAAAATAACAGTCTCTTCAGTAATCGCCACTATGTTACCAAAATGTTTGTCTTAGACATTTCAATGGCTTTTTACACGCTTTATCGTGGCCTGGTTTAACTTTTGACTAATCCACTTAATTATAGGACTTCTGTTATTATCGGTATCTGCTGACTTGGCTTGAAAGTCGTGAACACCGAAGTTCATTAAAGAACAGGACATCTCTTAACATACTTTTGGCCCCTATACTAATAATCTGTCTACACTATTATCTTTGAGTGTGCAGTTATACGAGTAAATAGTTATAGTTAATGGTTTATACACGTAGTTGTAGCCCGATATGAAAAGCACTGATCCAAAAAATAAATATTTCCGTGTCCAGAATATGCATTTTATAATAATTATGTCCAAAAAGGTACTTCCTAAATGTCTTTCGTCTGTTTCTTCAACGTTATATAATAATATAAATCAATAAATAAATAATTTTTATTTTATTAATTTGTGTCACCCCACCCACACTACATTATTTGGACTTATTTTAGTCAATGATCTCCTAAATATTAGCTAAAAGCTAAACTCATTGAGATAGAGTACCTAAAGGCATGTTAAACTAAAATATTTGAAACAACGTAGAACAGATACTTGTCAGTCCATATTGTAAAAGATACATTTCAAATAGCTACTCTGATAAAGCGCATGAATGGATACCATCCTTGTGCTCTTGAAGTTTCTTTGAACTCTCACCAAAAATACGACAAACATGTTGGGACTGTCCGAAAGATCTTGCTGCTTCAGCCTTTACACTTCCAACTTGCAGACTTCTCCTAGACTAGCATACTTATCTCCCTAGATCGAGCTACATACGAGTATCATCATGTCAGTTTACGGACACACATTGGCCTGATTATTGAACAAAATAAAACTAGTTTTAAGCTTACGCTTACAGCACTAAATGGGGATTGGTACCATTACATAAACGTGACATACACATAAATACCTAATTTCAAAATATTCATACCTGTAAACATCAATAATATTATTCGCCTCCTAAGTGAAAGTAACGACGCTAAAAGCAAACGTTACAGATAGTAAAACTTTTTTGTATTGGAAAATGTTAATTAAGCGAAATAGCTAGACGAAAATAACGTAAGTTATGAAGAAAATAGCGCAATAATAGTTATTTAATATTTCCTAACCACTCAGATGTGACGTCATAATTTTTAAGGTGGAACTAAAGGTCACGACCTGGTTATATTTACACTCATTCGTGTCGATGTTACGGATATAATCAAACGTGTAGGAATACAAATGAATTACTCATTTCGACCAGAGTAAATGCTGTTAGTTTTCACGCAAGCGATTATTTATATATCCAACGGAATTACTCCGACAAATTGGTTCTTCATTTTTTGAGTAATTATGGTCAAGAAAAGCTCTACTACTTGAAGAAAAGTAAGTTACTTTGCTAAGATCCGCATGCAAAATATAAAAATGGTGTATATTACCTAGTTTTTTGAAGTGCACCACCCGCCCTCCCTCAGTAGCGTGCACAAGCAAACTAACACCGCCACCAGGAACCGCCACCAGGTACCCTCCACCAACCACTACAATACCACCACTAGATAATATACACCACCGAAGCCGAGAACACGACACGTGTTTCGCCCCAAAACGAGGCATTATCAAGCGTAATAGACTCTACGACAGGCGGCCGCCGAGTGAGCGGCGCGGTCAAAGAGCTGCCTATTTATACTACAGGTGACGCAAACGGCCCATATTAGCTCTACTACTTCTCTATAAGTTCATGTTTTTTTACGTAACATGCATATATGATACATAGCGTAATAAAGCAGTAGGATTCATATGCAGGAACCCGTCTAGGTATGTACCACCCCAGAGCCAGTTAGTCTGCCGTGAAGCAGTAATGAGAAACATTACTGTGTTTCGGTTTGAAGGGCACTGAGAGCTAGCGTAATCACTGGGCATATGAGACTTAAGAACTGATGTCTCAGGGTGGCGGGCGCAGTGTGCTGTCACACAGAAATGTTCTGGGTGACACAGCATTTGTTATGGGCAGACGTTGCACTTACCATCAGGTGAACGTTCAGCTCGTTCCGTCACTTTTATCAAATAAAAAAAATCCTAAGAGCATGGTTGCGGAATAATATATTAGTACTAATAATAAATTACAGACCAGTGATGGGCAGTGTTGTCAAAGGTGATAGGTGTCTAGCAAAGCGAGAATTCCGTAGCTTCTGACAGGTGACAGAATAACCAACTCAAACCAACTGAAGATTGACCAGAAGGTATCTGGTATTGCGATCACCAGTCCGCCTGCCCACAGGTGTAATTACAGAAAATCTTCCCTACTTAAGATAGGAGTAAGTCGTGATGTTGTATATTATCCAAATTATGAACAAACATAATAGTACCTGGTTTGTAATACAATTTTGTATAATTGACACATGATAAATTCAAAATTTCAAGTTTGTTTAAAAAAATTAAATTACGCTTCTTTAAATATTGTCGGCTCGGTTGGCGCAGTGGCTAAGCCTAGTGGCAGTGACTTATGCGCTTCAGGTCGCGGATTTGATTCCCGCACGGAACAAATATTTGTATGGCCTACAGATAGTTGTTCTGGGTCTGAGTGGTTTGTGCATGTGGAATTTATGTCTGCAAAAGTTGCCAACCACACAGGGGAAATCCTACTGTGGGGCATCGTTTTTTTAAGAAACTTTAATGAAAAGTTAAAGTTAATTTGCTAAGATCTGCATGCAAAATTTAAAATTGTATGTATTACCTAGTTTTTGAAGAGCACCACCGGCCGTCCTGCAATAGCGTGCACCAGCATGCTAAGACAGCCACTCTATTAACTATATTAACTGACTTTTTTACTTTGACGTTTTAAATTTTTTGCAAAAGCAATCATTTTCCTTACAAACACTTGAAAGTTATGTGAAATCCTATATTACTTACTTCAAAGTAATCCTTTATCAGATCTTGAAAAAAATCATTTCAGTTTTCTTTTTCCATTCGTGGCATAAAGAAATATCTTGGTACATTTGATACGCATAAGCTCCGTCGTATTTAGAAATATTTAATCATTGTTCATATTCATTCAATGTCGTATATAAAATGTCGTCAAGATGTTACTATAGTAGTATTTGTGCCTTACAAACTTCGTTGTCAGTCTTTAATCCAATTAGCGATTTCAATGACTTGTCGAGTCATATTATTGCTATTGCGAGTTATATTATATAACTATAATAATACATTTTAAAACAATGAAAAACTACGAATTGGTATTATTCGTAGTAAGTGTGATGAAAAATTCGTTGTTAAATTGTGATTATGACCTTATTTTTTAAAACTATATTTTAATTTCTTCTCTCGGTTTGCGCAGTGGCTAAGCCGTTGGCGTCTACGCCGCGGGTCGCGGGTTCGATTCCCGCACTTGACAAACATTTGTATGGCCTACAGATAGTTCTTTCGGGTCTGGGTGGTTTGCGCATGTGGAATTAATGTCTGTAAAACGTATCCACGACACAGGAGAAATCCTACTATGGGGCATCGTTTTTGAAATTTCAATAAAAATAAAATAAAAATGACTTTACTCGCCTATGCCCGCGACTTCGTCTGCGCGGATAGAGGTTTTTTTTTTAATATCCCGTTGGAAGAATTTTTTTTACGGGATATAAAGTTTTATTTGTCAGTCTCCAGAATTCAAGCTATGTCTATGCCAAATTTCGTCAAGATTGGTTAGCGGTTGACCTGTGAAAAGGTGACAAACATACAGAGGAATAGATAGAGCAATTTCCGCATTTATTATATTCCACAATCCAGCAAAGAGATACCTAAAACCTTTTTCATTATTAAAATATAATTGTCCTTAAAATACTAAAACAATTAAGACAGCTTTCATACCATTTCAAAACAAACGTATGTAATTATTCTAAATAAATAACAATACAAAAATAATGTCACGTCGTAAAGCGAACAAGTAAATACTTAGATGTTATAGTATCATTTACCTACCGTTGACGTCTTTGACAATGGATGTGTCGATTCACTAACAATTCAAAAACAAGTTTAACTTGTATGACTATTGAACAAGCAGCTCTGGTTTATTTATTGACTTTAATACTTGGTTCGTCATGAATTGCTCTAAAGATTTCTAGTAAATTCATTGATTTTTTGGTCAAGAAACAGATCTGGAAAGAATACATAATAAAGATTAGTTACAATTATAAATATTAATAAACGTCTCGTCAGATGTCTAACGTCACACTCTAATACTCGCTAATAGATGGCGTTGATATGTTAATCTGATTTTATTATCATCAAATCAAAATACTTTTGAACAAGTTCGATTGCCTTGCTATAGAGATAAATTTTAAGGGGTCATCCCTAACTCATGGAAATAACATATATTGATAGATCAATTATCTTTTGTAAGACAAAAATAACTTTTTTTTGTCATAACACCGTAAATATAATTTTAGTTAATCTTACAGACACCAGAAGCTGTTATCTATCCAAATAGAAGTATTGAGGTTACTTTGTTCTATAACAAGAATAAATTCAATTGCAAGAAGGTCCGTGACACAAACACAAATGGCTAAACGCAAATATAAAGGCCTTAAGCTTTTACGCAAATTGTTCAGACCGCAAATCGAAAACAAACGTTTATCGTTAGTAACATTAAACGATTTAAAAAATGGAATAATGAAATTATATTGAATTATTCTCTTATATAAATATCATCATCATCATGACCATTTCAGCCTATTGAACATCCACTATTGAACGTAGGCCTCCCTCACAGAATGCCACAAAACACGGTTCTGAACCACCTGCAAAACCGCGCAGGTTGTCGCTCCATCCAATGAGAGTCGCCCTACACTTCGTTTGCTGGTATGAGGTTGCCGCTTCGGATTATCGCTTAAGATAATCTACCACTCCATCTCATCCTGTGGGTGTCGTAAGAGTCGACAGAGGAAAAACGAAAACCAGGAGATGGGCAGCAGCGTCTTCCTGGAACTTCTAAATAAATAAACTGCGTTCAACCAACCCGTCTGCCAATCGTGGCAAATGACTGCTACAAACTTTTGTGGCATTCTATGGGAGAGTCCCGTGTTTAACAGTGGAGTATTGAAAGGCTGAAATGATTATGATGATGATGAGCTATGTGGTCGGCCACTTCAGATTGCTAATCCTTAGGGTTACGTTTGTTAATGGTAGTTTATAGGTACTTTTTAGTTATACGACCGCGTGGATACCTACGGACTTTCTTTCGTCTGTTTCTTCTCCGTGGAGGAACCTCATTACGAAACGGCGGTAGATTGTAAGGAAATGACATTTGACAAACGAAATGTATATTTCTTACGACGAAAACTAAAGAATTTTCATTTCATTTCATCTCACTAATGTTTCTGTTTGAAGGGCACTTATAGCTAGAGTACTGGGTCAGTAGAGTCAGTGGTCAGAGTACCTAACTTCTAAGCCGCGGGTCCTGGGTTCGAATCCCAGCCGGAGCCAACATTTGTGCTAAAACATAAATTGTTGGTTTTCGGATCTGGTTGTGTTGTGTTTGTCCCCGTGTTTCTGACACTGCATCCTAGCCTACCTCCGATCTTATCGCATCAGCGTTACATCGGGCGCGTGAAGGTTGGGACGAGTGAGTGCCTCTGTGTTTGCGCGTACACTTGTGGCACTATAAAATCTCCTGCGCAGTTGATGGCTCTCGACAGTAGTAGTACTTCGATATATCAACAGTCAATCCGGCATCGCAGAAGTGACTATAGCACCGCCCAAATTTCGAAGGATACAAAAGATTTCTTATAGTTCAAATACGCCACACATAATAGTATATTGTAATTTTCGGTCTCTGTACAATCTGGCGAAGGGTATGTTAATGGTTTATGGCACTAAAGCCTTTTCGGAGTCTGGCTTGTTCGGGAGACTGGAAGTCGTCAAGTGCTTTCAAGACAATTCAAAATCGCGGCTAAAAAGCCACACAGGTCTATAGTTCCTCAAGAGTTCGTTATCGCACATCACAGGACAACCACACTTCTACTCCTCGATTCCGGCGTAGACGGAATTAAATAACTTCTGAAGGACTACAAGTACCGGTTTACCACCCCCTTTCAGAAGCTCCGATGTAATTGGTCGATGTAACGGCTCACCACGCGCTTTGCAAATCTTAAGCTATTTGAGAGCTATACTAATCTTGCTCCAACGACGAGGTTTACTGCTGTGTAATTAATACTATTATGCCATGAAGCAATATTGTGCAAACATTACTGTGTTTCAGCCGGAAGGGCACTTAGAGCTAGTGTAATTACTGGGAATATGAGACTTAATAATGACGGGCTTATTGAGACGGGCGCAATGTGGTGCCTCAAATAAATGTTCTGGAGACACAACATTACTTATGGGCAGACGTTGAACTTACCATATGATATGTAATTGGAGCACATACCAATCGTTAAGCGCTCGGTATCAAACTTATAGAAAATAAAGTTATAATGCAGTGAACACAAATGCCTTGTTAGAACTGTCATTCATTTTAAATCGGGTGTCGTAAATCCGACAAGTGACATTTTATTCGACAGTTCTCAGTGTCCATATTAGATCCAAGCAATTTTCTCATATATTTTTTTTGTTGGTTTACATTGATCATTTGCAATTTCAGCCTATCACAAGTTCACTGCTGAACATAGGCCTCCCCCATAGATGGCCATAAAAGTTTGTAGCTCTCATTTTGGGGGGATTTTGCCATTTTTGTCACGCTTGGCAGGCGGGTCGGCAACCGCAGTTTTTTTTTATAAGCATAAATTGATGAAACGAGCAAAACGTTCACCTGATGGTAAGTGCAACGTCTGCTCATAACAAATACTGTGCCACCCAGAAAATTTCTGTGTGACACTACACTGTGACCATCACCCTGAGACATAGGTTCTTAAGTCTCATATGCCCAGTGATTACGCTAGCTCACAGTGCCCTTCAAACCGAAACACAGTAATGTTTGCACACTACTGCTTCACGGTAGAATAACTGGCCCTGGGGTGGTTCCTACCTAGACGGACTCCTGCATAGGAATCCTACCACCAGTATTTCAGATGTTTCCATGAAGATGCTGCTGCCCGTCTCCTAGTTTTCAGACACGGGATTAGATGGGGTGGTAGATTCCCTTAAGCCGCCACCACACGGTGTTACGTTATTATCTTGTTCCTAATTATTTTAACTCTGCGGTAAAACTTTCACCTAGTCGTACTTACAGCAATTGCTTAGGGCATTGCGCAATAATAATAATAAATCATTTGTAGTAACGTACTACAAGCGCAGCAATTTTAGAGCTGTCAAAGAAAGACTGGCACAAATGTTTTCCGAGTTTGTTGAAGCGAATGGAAATATGTTTAGAATATGACGGAGACTGTTTTGAGAAACGGTAACAAAAATAAATACTCACCGATGTCGGAGCCAATATTTGTGCTAAAACACTAATTGTTGGTTTTCGGGTCTGATTGTGTTGTGATTATCCCCGTGATTCTGACACTGCATCCTAGCCTACTTCCGATCTTATCGCATCAGCGTCACATCGGGCGCGGGTAGTTTGAGACGAGTGAGTGCCCCTGTGTTTGCGCGTAGACTTATGGCACTATAATATCTCCTGTGCATTTGATAGCTCTCGACGATATTCGAATGTTGTCGCCGCGGTCGAAATCGGCCAGGAGAATTTCATCATCATTTACCTGTTAACGCAACTCCCCTTCAGGAGGGTTATGGCCAAGGTTTCCATACTAAATTGATAAGAATTGTATAATAATTTGCACAAAAGACGTGGCGTGTGAGAAGGTAACCGCTTCTTCTGGTAGCAAGAATTATTCCAATCCTTCCTTCATCCCTCACTCCTTCTCTAGAAAAAGAGAAGGCTATGGAAATTTATCATGGAATCCGGCGTTTTCCTTCTAAGAATCAATCTCTCGTTTCTCTCATCACTTTACCCGCTTAGCCCTTTATGACGTTCATTTAATAATCAGAGTTAAATTAAAATAATATTTATTATTTATAAAATAAATCATTACAGCTTATACCTTGCGGAGCCCTAAAACAGTGGCAATACGTTATAATATGAAACTTAAACACATGGGCGACCGCATCTTTCGAGTTTGCTCACGTTCCTTCCAATAATTAATATATACATCCATTATAAACACTTCATCAAAAGCGCTAGAAACGTTTCCGAGAAATTAATTATATGTAAGAGTTTTTCGTTTCATAGTATATTGGCTGTTAATACCGTTCAGTGACACTATCTGCTGTCACGTTAACAATGTCGTGTCGTTGTTGTTAGTTACTTGTGTGAAAATCAAACCTATCTAGATAAAATTGGAAAGTAATACATTATCTAAATAAAAAATTCATTCAAATCGAAAAAGCCGTTTCAGAGAAACTATTACTTATATATAATACATATTTACAGAAATTGCTTTCTTAAAGTATCATCATCATCATCATCATAATCACTTCAGCCTATCACTAGTCCACTGCTGAACATAGGCCTCCCCCATAGATTGCCGCAAAAGTTTGTAGCTCTCATATTGGAGGGATTTTGCCATAGTTGCCACACTGGGTAGGCGGGTTGGCAACCGCAGTTTTTTTTATTCAGATGTTCCAGGAAGATGCTGCTGCCCAGCTCCTGGTTTTGGGGAGGTAGATTCTCTATAAGATATGTTTAAACTTTCATGAGTTATAGGTCACTCATAGGGTACAGTTGTTGCTTTTGAACGTTTTGAGGTATTGAAAATTTTATGAGTAGCTATTAGTATGTAGAATGTTATGGTTTCTCTGCATGGGTATAGATACCCACATATACGGATTATAGATAGTTTGGTCTCATTAGTTTTAGCTTTTCTTCAGTAAAATTTAATGGCACATGGATGTAAGATCCTTCATCCATTCGCTTTGAATATATGGTTTTAGTCCTAGTTCGTTTATTCGACTAATGCGGTTTGCTTCGTCATTCATAATGCGTTTGCCGTGTGGAGTTGGCTTAAGAGAATCTACCACCCCATCTCATCCCGTGGGTGTCGTAAAAGTCGACATAGGGAAAATAAAAAACATGTGACTAAATAAACTGCGGTTGCCAACCCGCCTGCCAAGCGTGGCAACTACGGCAAAATCTCTGCATGGATATACGAGTTGATGCCCATATATACGGATTATAGATAGTTTTGGTCTCATTTGTTTTTAGCTTTTCTAGAGTAAAATTTAATGGCACATGGATTTCTTTTCATATAGACAAAAAATATGGTAATTTTAAATCCAAATTGAGCTTCGCAGCGAAATAACTACGTGAAAAAATCTAAATTCTAGGAGTATTTACTACCCGTTACAGTTTGCTCACGTAGATTTCTCGAGATTGCCGTCAAGATAATATTGCCACAAAAAGTATTATTATAGTTACTTACATAAAATTCTTAGGAAAAATCATTTTCCGATATTTTTTTAATGATCAGATAAACCTCAATAAATTTCCCAATGCACGAAACGACCATGTGGTCTAGCGATAACAGTACCTGATTTTTACGCCTCTGGGGTCCGGATCCTGGGTTCAAATCCCAGCCGTAGCCATAATTTGTGCAAAAACACAAATTGTAGTTGCCCGTCACTTTTTACGAGACATTAGTTCTTAAGTCTCTCACATACATACAGTCGCGCCTTTTTCCCTCATAAGTGGTAGGCAGAGACCACACCCGTTCGCCCCCACGGGAAACGAAACGTGATGAGCGGCAAACCTCATCGCCGCTATTTTGGTACGAGTTAAAAAATTCTAACGAGCAGTATGGTAACAGCATTGCAGATTATGGTATTATTCTGCAAGAATAACGGCTGCCGGTACCTTAGTGGCGTCTTACGACACTTTACGGAAAAACTAGGTCCGTCAGAGTAGATGATATCCTACTCTGAAGAACACCCATCGGTTTAAGTCTCATATGCCCAGTTAGCCCTTAGTGCCCTTTAGACCGAAATAGCAACTAGCTGTCAAATGTCAACGGCAGAATAACTGGCCCTGCGGTGGTACCCACAATGACGGATTGCATAGGAATCCTACCACCAGTAGAGATTAGTTACGACGTAGATAATAGATATTAGTAATGATTATTTATCAGATATCTTACCAGCAAAACCGTTTCATCAAATCAATCATCATCTAACTTTTGATGCCTCCTCTCTGGATCTAATCAAATTACTAACATTAAATAGGTAATCAGTTTAACCAAGTTCCGTTCCACAATGTTTTATATTTACTACTATATTTTTTTAGATTATGCTAAATGTTTGTTGTACTCCATCAGTCATATAATCTATTTCGTGTTTCAAAAATATTAAAGTTGTGAATGCAACACAAGAAATTATGTTTCAGTCTTTTCTTGTTAAGTCAAAGTAAATATATTAAACATTCGTGTTCAGGCCTCCTTAATATGTTAATTTGTTTAGTTACGTTTCAGTGCGTCATTCATTTTACTAGTGTACAATACTTTAAGCAAACAAGTCAATTTAAATTTAAATTTGCTCCGACTTTAATGTTACTATTATTAAAAGCTCATAGCTTTCAATAATATTAACATTAAAGTCATCGCAAATAACAGTATTAATCCGTTGTTATTTTTTCATTAAGTGAAGTTGATGTAGTTTTCAGAGGTAGATACTTCAATTAAGTCACCATAAAATTCACCACTTTTAATACGAAATTAATTAATAATAATATATTAAAAAAATCATGATCATCGAATTTGAAATATTTAAATAAAATATGAATTACATAATCAATATGGCACATAAAATTAATACTTTCCGCACGTACAGTCACATAGTATTAATAAAAATACTAAGTGGCTATAAAATTCGGATTAGTGTTGATACAAGTCTTTTTATAGGTTCCTCTAGGCGCACTTATACATCGAGTGTGTGACTTTCGATTACTATATTTGGAAACTTTTATGTCACGTACGTTGAACATATGATAATGACGACGATGACGATTAAACAGTAGTATTACGTTTCAATAATAACACGGTGTGTGATGACGGTGTAAGATCCTTCATCCATTCGCTTTGGATATATGGTTGCAGTCCTAATTCGTTCATTCGGCTAATGCGGTTTGCTGCGTCATTCACAATGCGTACAGCAAATTACTTTAATAATTTGCGTGCATTAATCTCGCCGTGTGGTAGCGGCTTAAGTAAATCTACCACCCCATCTCATCCCGTGAGTGTTGTAAAAGTCGACAGAGGGAAAATAAAAAACAGGAGATGAGCAGCAACATCTTTCTAAAATATTCTGAATAAATAAACTGCGGTTGCCAACCCGCCTGCCAAGCGTGGCAACTACGGCGAAATCCCGCCAAAATGAATGCTACAAACTTTTGAGGCAATCTATGGGGGAGGCCAATGCTCAGCAGTGGATTATTGAAAAGCTGAAATGATGATGACAATGATTAATCTTTCCGTCTGATTATAATATAATTGTTTTCAAGGGAATAGTGAACCTGCTTTTACTAAGCTAGGGCGTTTACCATTCAAAGCAGCATCGGCCTCTTACCTTCACATGGAACCGTAATTAAGCACTTGCATTTTTTTTTAGTGGATAAGTTAGACGTGACGAGCAAAACGTTCAACTAGTGGTAAATGCAACGTCTGCCCATAACAAATGCTGTTTTATCCAGAATATTTATGTATGGCACTGCACTGCACCCAGAGACATCAGTTCTTAAGTCTCATATGCCCAGCGATTACTCGTACTCAGCATTAGAACCGAAACACAGTAATGATTGCACACTACAGCCTTCACGGTGGAATAACTGGCCTGGGTAGGTACCTACCTAGACAGATTCCTGCACAGGAATCCTACGTTTTGAGCGCTTTACAGCACCCATGGTCACGGGAGGAATGAGGTGACAGGCGTCCTGCTGTCATAGTTAAAACGGGGTACCTTCAGCTTTCAATTATTATTTTTGATGTGATCTACGCAGAATGAGCTTAGTGTGTCCTGAAGTGCTGCAGTGGTATGCTTGGCAGATTTGTTTAAAAATAAACAGATCGATGACGGATAGCAGGAACTAAAGTCCGATGCATCTAGCCATGCCATCGCCAGTCCGCCAATATTAGGAGTGGTTTCATAACCAACAGTGAAACATTAATAGACTAGTTTGACATTTTGCTTAATTCGTTATATTGTCAGTTGCGACGACAGCATGACACAGCAAACCTTCTTTCAAAACATTTCACGTTTTTGTTCCAAATAAACATTTTTCGTTGTACACTACTCCTTGGCGGCAGAGTAACAGGCACTGTGATAGCACCTACCTAAGTGAATAATCTCATCAAAAAATTATATGACATCGGGTGTGAATTTTAACAATGAAAATTTCCATGTCTGTTTGCTTCCGAACACGGGAGTATTCCTTGTATATATATATATATATATAAACATAATATATATACATATAAATATACATTTGTAAATGTATATATATATATTAGACTGGGACTCCGCCCCAGATAAGTATTCTTCGTGTATGATGATGGGTTCAGGTAGTATATAAGAAAACTAGCCGTTGCACACACAATAGGAAATCATTGTTGAGAAATTACTTACGTAAATAGTTCGTTGTTAGGTTTAAGAGTTAAATTCAATGGCTTGAGATACCAGTGCTCATACGAATAGCAGCGGAAATCCAATACAATTCGAAAACATTTCTTCGGTATTGAACGTGAACTGTATGTATATTTTTAGGCAACGGATAAAGGCGGATACATTGATTCGCCCACATTACTTCTTCTTTCACTGACATACATTCGTACCGGCCGCATTTGAGACTGTGAATTTTAGCATAACAATGTAATAAACGATTTACAAGGAATAGACAAATGTTCATAAGCATTTTTTTTCACCTCTATTTTATTAATATTATAGGACTGAAATAAACTAAACGAAAAGGTAAAACTGTCTACATATATATGTCCTCTTTAAACAGCTTTTTATGATGCAGATATAAGGAACAGCATAATAAGCATTCCACTTTCCATCTCGACGGGTGTAGTAATAGTCTACAAAGGGATATGCAAGAAAATTTGTATAGCCTCCGACAGATGTCTACGCTACGTTCTAGTATGCAGTGTGTACAGAGATAAAAGAAAATCAAGATACAGATCTATTTTGAAAAGATCAGGATTCTAAAACGAAATTTAATGCAAAATATTTTTTTATTAATAAGTATGGATAAGAAAACAAAGTAAAGTAAACAGCCTTTAAATGTGCCACTGCTGAGCACAGGCCTCCCCTCATTTTTTTAAAACGGTTTTAGACCTGGGACTTTCACCACGCTGCTTCATATGTCCCCGATATACGAGTATTTTTATTTTTCAGACATGCATGTTACCTTACAATGTTTTTTTCACATCAGAGCACTTTTTTTAAATTTATAAAGTGATGAAACGATCAAAACGTTCACCTGATGGTAAGTACGAGTACAACGTCTGCCCATAACAGATGCTGTGTTACTCAAAATATTTGCGTGTAGCACGTCACTGCGCTCGTCACTTAGAGACATAATTTCTTAAGTCTCATATGCCCAGTGATTACACTAGATCCCTTCTGACAGAATAACTGTGCCCTTCTGACAGAATAACTGGCCCTGGATGGTACCTACCTAGACGGATTCCTGCATAGGAATAATACCACCAGGAACGTTGTAACTCAGGCCCCTGAGCTACCACGGCATCAATAGGAAATCCATAAAGAAACCTATCAACAGCCTACTGCTGCGTGAAGACTTTTCCCAACAAGTTAGGATTTGTAATAATCGCCACACTTAGCAGACGGATTGGCGATTGCAATATAAAATGCCTAGCATCTTAGACGCTGTTATCCCGTCATCTTATTGTAGATGTGATATATGAAGGCCATGATATTTTCCTAACGTTTCCATTAGTCGATTTTTATGACCTCCACGGTATAAAATCGGGAGATAGATTCTACTACATGATCATCCAAGAAAGTGATTACAATATGTCTACTCCAATTAATGGCGGTTTTATATTTACTACGTCGTTTCTAGTCTAATTAATATCTAAGCTAGACTATTATGACCACAGTAACGAATGTAAGGCGCGGGTAGGTTAAGTGGTCCTGCGGTGATCTACTGTAGACAGATTCCTGCACAGGAATCATAATACCAGAAAAGTCCTTTGTGGCACTATAATACTCGTATCTGATGTGCAGTTAATAGCCTCAGACAGTATTCGTAAACGTCACCATGATTTAATAAATCATTGATGCTCAAAGTAGTTTATATTGACCCCCCCCCCCCCCCCCCGGGTCGATGACGACCTGCAAGGAGTCCATGTTAGCCAAAATAAATTAGGGGTGCATAAGATGTAACTATCACATATTAATTAAATTTAATTTCATAAAGTTGTGTAAGTTGCACACAACACGCGACAGTAGAAATTCTGAAATTCTTGTTCATTCTTATCTCAGAGACAGCGCAGGAGGACTCGTACTTGAACTGACTTGTTAAATTCTTCAATCTACACATTTGAAGTTGATAAATTAGCGAAAATTCAATATAGGGTCTACGCTTACCGAAAAACATGGCATGTGGTCTACAAGACAAAAAGTTTGGACACTTCTGATCTAAAGTCTACCAAGGTGACGACAGAGGATATCATAAACGTCTTCCTGGTGTGAACAACTTGGGGTTGTCAAAAACGATTATAAAGATATTTGAGTTCTAACGCATCGAAGATTGCTACACGTACATACATAGATGCTTTTATGAATAAATAGCAACGTAAATGTTACTGAAAGCAACGAGAACAGCCCGTGGATTGTCGACTGTTTCTAAAATAAAATTCAACTGTTAAGAAAAAAACATTATAATAACAAACGTGGTTAACTTTAAAGTTTTCTTGCTCAACCCTAAAGAAACTCTTGGAATTATATATAATATCGATTAATCTTTTTTATTTAAGAACTAATGTTAGGGATTTTCTTACTCTACTATTTTACCACCTTAATGATTTTATTACTATCACAATAATTTTACGAACCCGTACTCGTTTCATTTGCACGTACTCGTATGACGGAATTTTCGTTTGAGACTTGGCTGGAAAATTTTAATATATTTTTTCTGAGTAAAAATAACCACATCTTAGCGAATATCACTGATAAATTTTTCATTAATATATATAATGTTTCTTTGTCACTGTTTATCTCTATGATTCTTCGCAATGTGTCTTTTGTAAAACGTATGTTTCAATAAAACAGTTTGTTTTATATTTCAAGATTATTAGGCGTAGTTTTAACAATTAATTCTAAAAACGTATGACCACGAATAACGTGAACGATGAATTGTTGTACTCGTATGACTATAGTACTACTGATATGAACCTGGAAGCTTAGAACATAAGCATGACATGCAAGGCACGGGTTCCATTATGATTTATGAGAGGGATATAAAACTGAGTTCTTAACGGTGCTACGGCTACACGAACTATAAGTGCATTCGAATAAAATAATTCTCAGGCGAGTAGTTTTCCTCGCGATGTTTTCTTGGCTGAATTTTAAATTATTAAAACGCATAAAATGTTATGCAGTCGCCAGAATGCTTATTATTTTTTAACTAATATAACGTCACGATTTATGCATAGATTCCGTTATTTTTTCGGTTTTCTAGATACTGAACTCATTAAGAATTTATTAAGTCCTCATGGCTGATTTCCGACCACGGACACAAATACCGAATACTAATCGTAGGTTATCAAGGTAGCAACAGGAGATATTATAGTACCACAAGTGCCACAAGTCTACGCGCGAACACAGGGGCACTCACTAGTCCCAACCTATCCGTTTCCGAAATAACGCTCATGCAATACGATCGGAGGTGGGCTCGGTTGTAGTGTTAGAGACACAAGGACAACCACGACACAACCAGGTCTATCTCAACAATTTGTGTTTATTGCACAAATGTTAGCTGTAACTGGGATTCAAACCCAAAATCTGCGGCGTAGAAATCAGATAATCTAACCACTAGGCCACGCTTTTGGTGATGAAGCTAGTTGTGAAGAATAGAAATATTTCAAGAATATGTGAAATCCGCAAAACCTCATGGTACAGTGTGACGAACTCTTCTCGTCTCTAAAACCTTCTCTGAAATTGGAGCGGGCCTGTGCCCCGCTGTAGGGTATTACTTTACTTAAGACAATGGTGGTATAACCGTGTGGTAGCGGACCGTGTGGTAGCGGCTTAAGAGAATCTACCACCCCATCTCATCCCGTGGGTGTCGTAAAAGTCGACAGAGGGATAATGAAAACCAGGAGATGGGTAGCAGCATCTTGCTGGAACATCTGAATAAATAAACTGCGGTTGCCAACCCGTCTGCCAAGCGTGGAAACTATGGCAAAATCCCCCAAAACGAGAGCTACAAACTTGGTAATCTATGGGGGAGGCTTATGTTCAGCAGTGGACTATTGATAGGCTGAAACGAAGACAATGGTGTGGTGGCGGCTCGTTAAAATAATACTACCACTCCATCTCATCCAATGGATCTCGTAAAAGGCGAGTAAGGAATTAAACTGCACTGTGCACCCAACAGCGCATGGTGGCGATGGGCTCACCACCTATCACACCAACTGCATTATATTGTTTTGGTGAAACGTGGATTGTGGCAGTCATCTGTTTTTGCAGTGAGTGCCCAGTCCCTGACTACCCCTTATGGGATACAGTCGTGATCTTATGTATGTATGTATGTAAGACAATGGTATATGTCTTTCCTTGTTTCAAATATATGCTTCAAATGGAAATCGATCGTGTGCGCGACTTTGTTCCAGAAAAATCTTGTAATTAAAAGTCATGACCAGCAAACGTCCTCGGCGTATTTGCCCCAGAGACGCAATGGAAGCCATAGCAAAAGTGGTTTTATAATGATTATCTAGAAATGTATGTAAATGAAAATGTTCAACTAGTCGTATGAATAGATTAAAAATATATAAAAAAAAATTAAATATTTTTCAATATATCTCCCGGATTCTAGTCTGTGTAAATACATTATGCTGTGTTTATTTATATTATTGTTATGTTAAAATTTCAATTATTCTGTAATCATATTCAGACGGATTCGATCGACAATCGGACGGGACAGATTTCAATTTAATAGTGAAAATAGTCTCGTTAGGATGAGACTCATATTGCCATATAACAGTCTTATTCTCACGCTTCAAAAACATATATTGTGTAAATATAAAATATAAACGAGTTTTAATAGACCCTTGGCTAGTTTTAGTCCCACAGTAGGAATTCTCCTGTAACGTGGGTGCAATTTTTCAGACATAAATTTCACATGCGGCAACACAAGACCCGAAAAGTAACAATGTGTGTTCTTGCACAAATGTTGGCTCCTGCTAGGATTTGAACCCAGGATCCGTGGCGGAAAAGTCAGGTACTCTGACCACTAGGCCACGCGGTAGACATTATTATTCAGAATAAAACTACAAGTATATTATTTGTGGGGTATTTATGTGATATTCTCTTCGGGTTGGGGTTCTGATGAATATATAAAATAAGATAAATGAAGTACATTGAGATATATATTACAAATAATACTACTTGCCATGTCTAGTCCTTACCCACTAGCCAAAATTATATCCAACCAATCTTGGCTGTTGTGTTACGATCTATAGTAAAGACATTTTCTGAAACCGACTTGGACTATCGACGCATCGAGTTCAACTTCTAGTCTCCAACTTCTGAAGCGATTATCGTCAAAGTTGAGCTTATTCATAAGAACCAATCGCATACTATCTTATAACTTCTTTTATGAATATTTACTAATAGAAATGCCAGCAGTTCAATTATTTTAAAATCGAGTGTAATACAACGAGAGTACCCACTTCAGACTGTTCTAAAAATATGTTCTGCAGTAGCATCATGGCATTTCAAATGTATGATGTGCCGGGTTAATTGACTGATATTATTTGTTTTTGTTCCATTTTGTATTAAATAAAGATGTATTAAATAAAGAGATTAAATAAAGCATATGTTCCCAAAATCACTACTTATATAATACAATTAATACATACCTGTTGGAATATTTAAACACTATTCCGACTGGTATTTATTATTTGCAATATTTAGAAAGTTTGTGTAAATGTTTAGAATTTACACAAACACAAAAAAAAATTTCGAAGACATGTGCAGTCCGCCAACCCGCATTGGAGCAGCGTGGCGGATTCTTCCTAGCTCCAAAATCCTTCTCAGAAATTCGAGGAGGCCTGTGCTCAGCAGTGGGACATTTATATGCTGAAACTTTACTTTTTTTTTACTTTACACAAACTTGAATTTCATCGCCCTATACCCGTTCTTTCCAGTACTTACGTATTTTATTAGTACACAAACATATTGATTTTAAAATAACATTTTTCTTACTTTTCATAGCATATAGTAGATTCGTTTTCATATTACCAGAAAACAAAATTCTATTTCGTTTTACAATTAATTATTTAAGTTCACTTCCACGGAAGCGCTATTAAAAACTCATTTGGCGTACAAAACACATCAATGGTTTTTCCGTGAACCTACATAAACTATTATATTGTTATCTATCAAATTTAAAAAAAAACAGTTATTATAAATTATAAATTATTATTAATATATGATTAATTATTAAATAAGGCGGAAAAAAAATTCTTGCTGAATAAATTCTTGAAAGCTATAAACATTTTACTAAATAGTTTAATTAATTTATATCACCTACCTCCCCAATTAATAAATTTCAGGACTGCCGCACAAAAATCTCTACACGCGTACACTTCGCTTAAAACTTACTAAAAACACTTCGTTAAACGATATAACTGAGATCACAACACGTGGTGATCATCCATCGATTGTCCCGCCAAAAGTTTCACTCATCCACAGATAATGCAAAACATGAACGGAGACATTCGAAATAGTTTCCTATTCCAAAAATGTGTTCAAGATGCAGCGCGCTCGAAAATTAAATATTCACGTAGAGCCGTGGAGGCCGTGTTCATACGGGTGCACGTCAACGTTCGTCTACTGCGACTGAACCGGGGGCGATGGGCGGACCCGTAACATAGATTAAAGCTACAGCTTTGAAACTGAAAGCGTCGCGACGGTATAATTTGACATTTATTTGCACTTATCATTAGATTGTTGTACAAGTAGTGCACTTCAGAAACGATTACATCACTTTGAAAAATCTTTAAAGATATTCCAAAATCGCGTAAGGCAAGTATCAGAATTTACATTGTATAATTATTTAATTCCACGCAACAGCTCCAAACGTGCTTATGCGAATTTTCATAATTTTGTCATGCACCCGTCATCAGAACCTGATCAAATGTATATGGCACCACCGCTAATATTACTGTAATATCTGAATAAATAAACTGCGGTTGCCAACCCGCCTTCCAAGCGTGGCAACTATGGCGAAATCCCTCCAAAATAAGCTACAAACATTTGGGGCAATCTATGGGGGAGGCCTATGTTCAGCAATGGACTAGTGATTGGCTGAAATGATGATGATGATGATGACGAAAAATTAAGGCAGTAAATAGAGTGAGGGACCGATTTTTAATTAATTCATGTTCTTTTTAAATACAATAAAGGTACCTGAACATAAGGCATTTATTTACAATTCAAGGACATCATTATCATTCCGTAAACAGTCCACTGTCGGGCAGAGAGGGCTATCAAAAATTAGGACAGGCGAATTTAGACAGCGATTATCACAAATCGCCTTAAAATGCGGTAAAAGCGTGGCGATTACCGAAGCCAGCATCTTAATTCTTTGATAATAATTATGTGGTTCTTTTTTATTTTAAGTATTTTTGTGATATTTGATATTCTATCCTCTGTCAAAAGTCACGACAATTTCGTAAAATTTCACTTAAAATTCAACTTGTTTAACTGAATACATACATACATAGGAACACGACTGTATCCCATAAGGGGTAGTCAGAGACTAGGCACTCACTGCAAAAACAGATGACTGCCACAATCCACATTTCACCAAAACAATATAATGCACTTGGTGTGATAGGTGGTGAGCCCATCGCCACCATGCGCTGTTGGGTGCACATTGCAGTTTAATTACTTACTCGCCTTTTACGAGATCCATTGGATGAGATGGAGTGGTAGTATTCTTTTAACGAGCCGCCACCACACAGTTTAACTGAATAAATCACTTTATTAAACTACACTAGCCCTTAATTCCATATAATTATTAAAATATGGTAATATACACTACATGACAAGTCTGTATCAAAATAACGAAATTAATATTCATTTTTTTATTTATTATTGTCGTAATTTGTCGTCAAATACGATTGAAAGGAGTTGTACGAGGAGTTACTAATTACTTCGGGCACGAATAGGTTGGAACGAGTGAGTGCCCCTGTGTTTGCACGTACACTAGTGGTACTATGATATCTCCTGCTGCTGCCTTGATAACCTTCGAAAGTATTCGGTAGTTGTCTCTGTGGTCGGAAATCAGCCCGGAGAACACGATATATAATTAATGAGTTCAATATCTACGAACCCATAAAAATAACTGTAGTTATGCATAAATTTTGACCGATTTGTTTTTAAATTGTGTATAAATATTAATTCTTCGCCCAATTTTATTTTTGGATCTAAGTAAACAAAATAGTGGTAGCTGCCTAAGAGAATCTACCACCCATCCCATCTAGTGGATGTCGTAAAAGTCGACGGAGGGAGATTTAAACCGGGAGATGGGCACCAGCATCTTCCTGGAACATCTGAATAAATGAACTGCGGTTGCCAACCCGCCTGCCAAGCGTGGCAACTATGGCAAAATCCCTCAAATATGAGAGCTACAAACTTTTTTGGCTATCTGGGGGGGAGGCCTATGTTCAGCAGTGGACTTGTGATAAGCTGAAACGACGAAACAAAATAGTAATAAAATATTTGTTTTCGTATTTTCAAAATTAAAAAAAAAATCAAGATAATTTGCATCAATTTGAAATATTACATTTTATTTTATTTTATCATTACATTAATAAAACCTATTTAGTCATTTCTTTCTAATATTTTCAGAATCGTTACTACTCTCACCCTCGGTGAATTTTAAAGTTTATTCATAAATTTGAAAATAAACCATTATTAAATGTAAATTTAAAATTTAAGAAAATGTAAAGGCGTGTTGAAAAATGACATGCATTATACGTGTGTCTTTTATAAACTGTGATTGCATTCACCGCCGAGCAAAGCGTCCGACGGCTGCCATTTAGTTATTTTAAGACATTCCCTTCGTATGTTATTTTCTTTCAGTGTTTCCTTATGCTCGGTAATGCGGAACTAAAAGACGAAGCAAAGACGTTTGTGATATGGCTGTAACTGTTTAATTTATAAAAGAAACTTATTTATCAGTAATAAATGTATATTTATTTTTGCAAACCCATATTAATGTTTAATGTCATCTTTATTGTAAATAGGAATAGCTTTAAAAGCAGATACTAAATACTCGTATTATATAAATAGTGGTTGATAACAATTTATAACACGGCGAATAACGTTTTGTAAACATTATTTAAACCCGGAAGTAAAACAAAAACATCATCATCATTTCAGCCTATCACTAGTCCACTGCTGAATATAGGCACCCCCTGGATCACTCCCCCCTGGATTGCCACTAAAGTTTGTATCTCACATTTTGGGTGATCATGCCATAGTTCCCTCGGTAGGCGGATGGGCAACCGCAGTATATTTATTCAGATGTTCCAGGAAGATGCTGCTGCCCATCTCCTAGTTTTCATTTTCCCTCTGTCGACTGTTACGACACCCACGGGATGAGATGGGGAGGTAAATTCTTTATAAGATATGTTTAAACTTTCATGAGTTAAAGGTCACTCACAGTGTACAGTTGTTGTTTTTGAACGTTTTGAGGTATTCATGTATTCATGGTCTCATTTGTTTTAGCTTTTCTTCAGTAAAATTTAATGGCACATGGATGTAAGATCCTTCATCCATTCGCTTTGGATATATGGTTTTAGTCCTAGTTCTGTGCTGCCCATCTCCTGGTTTTTTTTTATTTTATTTTTTCATTGTATGAAGTGACGAAACGAGCAAAAAATTCACCTGATGGTAAGTGCAGCGTCCGCCCACAAAAAATGCTGTGTTACCCAGAATATTTCTGTGTGACACCACACTGCGCCCGTCACCCTGACACATCAGTTCTTAAGTCTCAATTGCCCAGTGATTACGCTAACTCACAGTGCCCTTCAAACCGAAACACAATAACGTTTGCACACTACTGCTTCATGGCAGAATAACTGGCCCTGGGATGGTACCTACCTAGACGGATTCCTGCATAGGAATCCTACCACCAGTATGTAGTAGTTTTATTTTCCCTCTGTCGGCTTTTACTATACCATGAGATGGGGTGGTAGATTCTCTGAAGCCGCTATCACATGGCAAGAAAAACATGTTGTGAAGAAAATTGCATGTTTACGATAATAACAAGAATAAGAAATGGAAAATGAACAAAAAGAAAATATTTTTTAATATATATTTAGTCTGTATTTTGTCCATGTACGTATGTGGTTTGTATATTTATGTATTTTAACATTTATCAATAGTTTTTATGGTTTCTACACCTGCCAACATTTTTAGTATAGAGTGATAAACGGTAGAGAATGACACAAGGCATTAATTCCACGTAATATGGCCCTTAAAATGAAAATTAATAAGTAAAGTAATTGTTACCTTTACCTGCAGCAGCGTCGCGGACTATTCCGGCTTCATAACTTTTTCAAAATGATTTTTATCTGTGTTTAAAGAGAAAACCCAATTTTTTTTGTGTAATTTTCGTTAGGTTTATCACATTCAACATACTTTAATGCTTATTTTTAATTTAAAAAATGTAATGACTGTAACTGTCCAATTTATGTGCACCAGACTCTTATTGGTGAAATTTTGGAGTCAGGAAAAGTCCTCCACGCTGTCGTCGAAACTGTTTTCATTTTTGGGACATGCAGGTTTCCTACTATGTCTTTCATTATATCACGTGGTAACTCAACACTAAAAATTTCAACTATTGATTTAAGTGGTGCAGATCGAACCCGTTGATATTGTGAACTATGTCGTTTAAGACGTTCAGTACTCTTAAGCAGCTATTTCTTAAAAAAAAAAAAGCTTTACTGTATATAATAGCTTAACACCGAAAAAAATACTATGACCATATAAAGAACATTCAGTTATGTATGTATGTACGTTAAAGTAATTACTTATTTTGCATGACATTATTTCTTTTTAATACATAAAAACCAACTTACCAATAAATCATGTTTTGACATTATTTAGTTTTCGTACGTATCGTTGAATATTCATAAAACTATATTCTATAGCAGAGCTAACATTATTTTATTGATATTCTAATGAGACGATACATTATACTACCTGGTATTGGTAGGAATCAATATCTTTAATTATTTATTTGGTTCGGTGAAAAATACCCAACATAGGGCGGACAGGTCAAGGTGACATATCAAAATAGTTATTGGAATAGCACTTAAAACTATAACAGCCTATTTCTTTACCACATCGAACAATTGGACATACAAACCGAAATCTAAATGTATAAATTCGTTTATGAAAAGTATCGTAACAGTCTAATAATAAGAAAAAAGGAGGCGGCCTGTGCTCGACAGTCGGACTACACAGGCACCTTTGATTTCTGAGAGGATTTTGGAGCCGGGAAGATTATCCTGCTCTGCTCTAATGCAGCTTGGCGGACTTGACATGTCCTCGAAATATTTGTATTCCTCAGACATGCAGGTTTCATCACCATGTTTTCCTTCGCCGCTGAGCATGTGGTTATGTTAAAGTAAAAACTGGACGAAAGGTTATGACAAATGAAAGGTAGGTGCTACTGCAGTGCCAGTTATTGCCGACCAATGGTGTGTAAACACCACTCGCGTTTGTGTTTGAAGGGCACCGAAGTTAGGACAAGTACAGGGCATATGATACTTAAAAATCGATGGGTTATGGTAAAGAGCGTAGTGCGGTGTTATAACGAAGGTGCTTTTGGGTGACGCCACAACTATTATAAGCAGGCCTGGCACTTACGATCAGATGAATGATTTTGATTACGCGTCTCTTCATTTCCAAAAAGCCTACAGAAACACAAATTCTTCATAAGTCATTATTTATGTATTTGTAAGTTTAAAAACATTTTTATTTTAATCCATAGCTTAATACAATTTTAATGAATTTCACGCGTTTTATAAAAGTTCTTCAAAGACTTTCTGAAGAAAGGTCTTTTTGTTTTTTTGTTCAAATCAACAGACAATTTAATTTCTATCTCAGGTCACCGTGATATTCATTTTACTATTTGAAAATAACAAGACTGCTTCTATTTTATTTAATAAATTAGACTTCTAAATGCACAATACATCAAAGGCATGAACTGATTTCGCACGTCGTCTTCACAAACGGGCGAATTAATTTGCTTGATAACGAAGTTTTCAATCACAGCCTCTCCTCTTTTATTACTTTATCCTTTATCGACGAGTAAAACTTGAAATTAATAGAATGAGGTTATAATTGGCAATCGCATATCAAAACTTTGTACTTTATTAAATAAATAACGACTTCTTGAATATGTTTGTCATCATAATTTTCACGAACACTCGCACATGCCTCAGACAAACACATATACACAAGCATATGCGCATGCCTGCACTATATTATAGTTTTATTATTTTCATTTTGAATCCGTCGTCTATCTCTCACTTCTGGCTTCACCGAAAACCAGAGTCACGAAGTGTTGTTTTCACTTCAGTTCGTGACATAAAGCTGAATGGAGACCATTTTGGTGATGTTGTATTGTAATCTTATTAATTGTGTTTGTACCGAAAAAATATATTTCTATTCTATTACTACATTGCTCATTGATCTAAGCACCAGCCACCATCTCCATAATCTTAAGTTTGCGTTGCCAAGAACAGACAGCATTGCATATTCTGGTATTGTTCTGCACGAATACAGGTCCGTACCTTAGTTGCCTCATACGACTCCTTGGTAGGAAAGAGGTAGGTGCAATGCTACTCTGCGAGACACTTAGGCTAATATTTACATGCTAAATATTAACTTATCAATAAATCTAACGGCTATTTGCAACTCCTTATTAATCAAATCCCCTTCCATATCTTCAGTTATAAATACGAGATCTGCAAATACATTCCGAATTGCAGCGTTTATCACACATATTTTTAGGTAAAGTAAACATTCAGAATGAACACCCAATAACGGTGAAGTTGGTAAACTACGCGAAGCACTCGCGCGTCACTTTGTTTGCAATAATGTCCAATTTATTACCTCGCGCCCGTAATGTGTTTATTTCACTCTTGTACCTCGCTGATTTCGAGTGAGTGAATTACTCGGTACCCTCTCTTTGCTTTTCGATTCATTTGTTTTGGTTCATCAATATCTTTTTTCGACAGCGTCAATAAACGATAAAATAATGTCTTTGATTTGACTATCGCTATTTTTGGAAAATTTGCGGCGTTACTGCAATTATTTTTCAACTTTTAATTCTTATAACTTATACTGCTGATGATTGCGGCAAAGTAGAATAGCACATACCTCATTCCTACCGAGGTGTCGTAAGAGGCGACTAAGGTATTATACGGACAGCCTTATTTCGTACATTCTGCACACCATAATACGCAACGTCGTGTCACAATACTGCTCGTAGGAACGCAATGTGGAGTAAGAATTTCGTACCAAAATGGCGAGGACGTGGTTGGCCATCCGTCAAGTCTCGTTTCCCACGGCTGCTAAAAGTGGGATACTTGTGTGGCCTCTGCCTATCCTTTATTAGGAGAAAAAGGCGTGACTGTATGTATGTATCTTTGTTTCCCTTCTGCGTATAGAAGAGAAATAAAGTTAATTTACCGAAAACTCCATGTAAAATTAAAAATGATGTTTATTACCTAGCAATACTCACCACAGAAGACAAGAATACGACACGTTTTCCACCTCACAACAAGACATTATCATGTGATATTAACTTATTTTATAGGATAAAGAGACGAGACGAGCAAACCTGATGGTAGTTACAACGTCTGCCCAAGAAGGGCAAATACTATGTCACACAGGACGTTTCTGTGTGACACCACACTGCATCCGTTCCCCTGAATGATAAAGTAAAAAAAAAACTGAAACACAGTAATGTTTGCACACTAGCTTCACGGCAACTGGCCCTGCGGTGGTATCTACCTAAATGGATTCCTGCATGGAAATCCTACCACCAGTGTCTATTCCCTTGTTCGTACCTAATGGAGTGGATGCCGATCCCCGGTAACGGTATTCGTTTTTTAAAATCGAACATAGAACCCGTGACGTTGAAGTCAGTTACTCTGACCACTAGGCCACGCCGTCTTCCAACGAGCAAACGTTTTGGTGCATTCTATCTTTATATATATATAATTTATCTCCTTTGATAAAATGGTTAAGTTCGTTAACGTTTTTAACGTGTGTGATGTAACCTGCGACAGCAGGTTACATTGTTGTTATTGTTGTTGTAGAATCGCATGCCAGGACGATTTAACAATTTTAATGTCACATGTTACGTCAGTAAGTTAGATTTTTCCTGAGGTACAAGCTGTGCTTAGTTTTTTGAAGAATTATTTGTGTCTCTATGTAAGTTAAGTACGCTAGGACTGCATATTTTCTATAATTATTTAAGAAAAATGTTAACCGTTGTACTATTGCCAGTGAGGACTTGTCATATATGCATATTTCTACAATATCAGATATTACACGAGCTACGTAAGGTAATTTAACGTAGCTTTCTAAAGACTAAATAGTCACATTTTAATTAATAACGGATATAATTGTTGGAAGAAGCTCATCAAAATATATACATGACCATAATTTGACTAGGCTCACTAAGCGTGTAAGAATAATGGATTCCTCTTAATTAATATTGCTCACGGCGACCTTTCTATTATCAGTAGCTCCGTAATGTCTGTTTCACTTTACTGTATCATACTAAAATGAAATAAATGAAAAGCATCCCCACGGGAAATGAGACGTGACGATATTATTTAATAGCAATCCATTTTTTTTACTCAGTGACTTTTGTCAAAATATGATAATGCTTACATTTTGATGTGCTTTTTCTAAAACAATTATACATATCTGTTAGTTTTTAAGAGATGAGTCTTTATTAATTACAAAGCCTTGTTAAATGACTTTAAGTACTCGTACCTCGTGTAATATCTGACATAGTTCAAATATGCGTCTTATTATTATGACAAATTCTCAACGGCAATAGGCCAACGATTGATAAATAGTTAACTACTTAAGTTAACGAATTTAAGTAATATAATAAGTCGGGATATCTATTATATATTATCGGCAAGAAATAAAGTTGATTTCCAAGGATCCGCGAGCACAATTAAAAAAGTGTCTATTATCTAATTTTTTAAGGGAACCACAAGAGCGCGCACTAAAATGTTTACAAGTTTGACGACCGCGTGGCCAAGTGGTCAGACTACCTGACTTCTATGCCACGGTTCCTGTGTTCAATTAAAAAAAACAAATACCGTTACCGGAATCGACACTCACTCCACTAGGTATTAACTAGGGAATACACAGTGGTGGTAGGATTCCCATGCAGGAATCCGTTTAGGTAGGGGCCAGTTACTCTACCGTGACTGCTTCACGGTAGAATAACTAAACTACCTAGAAGTGTGCAAACATTACTGTGTTTCGTTTCGAGCTAGTGTATGCATATGAGACTTATGAACTGATGTTATACGGGGACGGGTGTGGTGTGGTGCCACACAGAAATGTTATGGGTGATACACAGAATTTCTATTGGGCAAACGTGCACTTACCATCAGTTGAACGTTTTGCTCGTCTCGTCGCTTTCTTCTATAAAAAATGATAAGTTTTGATTTGCCACGTCCTTGGCCGTGATAGAAAACATACATATCTAGGAAAAAAATATTTCGGAGAGATTTTATTGACATCTCCAAAAAAAGAAAGAATGGCAGCAGTGAACCTACGAAAAATATATTCAAGTTTTTATATTTATATCATACAATTAAACAAAATATATAGAAAAAAAAACAAAAAAACATCTGCATAACAAGCTTTGCGAATAGTATTGTAGTAATACAATTACTATTTAAATTCTAATTATTTAACGAGATAAGAGAAATACGTGCGCTTAAAGCTGTTTAGTTAATTGATCTCTCGAAACTTGACGTGTGATTACAACCTTAGGGTTCAAAGGAGTACTTTGCACACGGCACACGTGAGAGTGTTAACATGTCAGTAACAGATTTCATGTTTTATTAATTAGGTAACGGATAAACGGAGTAAGTACAATTCGATGTTGATCTAGGGATGTCGTGCCCTGTTTAAAGATTAGAGAGATGAATAGAGAGAGATAGACAGATAATAAGAGGTAAATTAAGAAAGACAGTGTTATTAATTCACTGTTAGGTTTTTATCTTCAATAGAAAAAGTTTATAAGTACATAAGCTTTCATCTTGGAGGAAAACTTTCATACTACCATTACTGATGAGACTATGTAGGATATTAGTGTCAAAGTAAAGTACACTTAGATTAAAAAAAATACATGAATCTCTGTTTAATTTAACTAACAAAATTAAAAACGGTTTTTAAAAAAGTGATACGATAGTACACATGTATACATAAACATATAGATAGTAGTTTACGACTTAAAATAATAATAATCTTATTGACATAAATCTATAGTGTGTGAATAAATAACTTGAAGACATTATCAATAATATCAAATCTGTAAATCGTCCTTTGTTTGGCAGGCAAATTATCAATTACAGTACCAAATACCTTACATTTAAGTTGTAAATGCCGCGCTGTTGCTCGTTACACACACTGGATATTTATTTAGTAGTAGAACTTTAGTCGACTTTTGACACCCCCGGGATGAGGTCGATTCTCTTACATCGTCATCACCTATGGCATCGCAATTTGTCGTTGAAATATTATAATAATTATGCTGTTGACCGCAAGGATCATCGATTAAGGTTCCTGACCGCTGTTAGTCGTATCCTTGGTTCGAATCCAGGACGAAGCAATCAGAATAACCTCGACATACTGACATGATACCACGTGCTCAACGGTGAAGAAAAACCTGCATGTTTAAGGAATAAAAAATACTTCGAGGATATGTGGAGTCCGCCAACCTACATTAGAGCAGCGCGGTGGACTCTTCCTGGCTCCAAAATTATCTCAAGAATTAGGGAAGGCTTGTGCTCAGTAGTGGGTTATTTATATATATATATTTATAGCGGCAGAGCCAAACCACAGCGATCAGATTATCCTGCCACAAACCACCTCGCCTGAAATTTCTAGTAATTGTACCGTGCACACTACATCCGAACCTTACTTCCATTGTATCCCATGTTCGTTACATGTTATGGAAAAGGGCTATGATCGGAGTTTCTCTGCGAGATAAAATCCGTAACGATTATATCCGCAGCAGAGCTAGAGTAACCGACAAAGCCCTAAGGATTAGCGAGCTTAGTGCCAATGGGCTGTCCATAAAGCTCGTAGTATTACCGTTGGGGTGTGGCAACTCATACCGGCAAACGTAGTATAGGGCGACCCCCACTAGATGAAGCGACGACCTGCTCGGTTTTGCGGGAAGTCGATAGATGCAGGTGGCTCAGGACCGTGGTATGTGGTAATCTATGGTGGAGATCCATGTTCAACCGTGTATTAAGATAGGCTGAAATTATGATGATGATGATGAATAAACTACAACACATCATAGTAGGCCCTTTAAACTAAAACAATTAAAATCGTAACCAATGCTTATAGTTCCTATTTTAGTCCGCATCTATTTGAATCGTTTTAAGTAGGATTAGAGAACAAACATGAAATCCGCTAACCGTCAGAAGTGACGTGTTCAAAGCGTATCGGCATTTAAACGTCAGAATTACAAGTTTCTATAAAGCCACTGGATGACAGACATTGACGTCATAAGCTCGTAGCGCTGCTAATGGGTACCTGCCCTGACAGCCGCTGCTGCAGTATGGAAATGAAACAATGTAATAACGTCCACAAGGACTTAGTACGGAAATCGGATTTTACATAATAGGATGACTGTCATTCCTATTCAAATTAAGTGATGGGTTTTGTTCGTATAGGATATCACGTTTTCTTTCTATTCGTTTTTAGCTTCATAATGTTACTTTGAGTATTATAATTACTTCACCGCATTAACAAATATACTACATTTATGCTAAAACGTACCTAGGTTTAATGCTTTTGTATATTGTATATAGGCAATGTATAACAAGGAAATGGGATAAGTTCTTACAAATGAAAGTATTATTAGGTTTGGTAAACAATTATTACTATGTTTCATCAACGTAATTAAGAGACCATGATAGTATTATTGACAATAAATATACTTGACGAGTCACGTAAAGCAGATTTGAAAAATTATTGATATTTATATAACGTTGATGTCAAGTTTTCAACATTTCACCATTTGCCTATTTTTCCTTAAGCTATAGTAAAATCTTCTGATTTAAATCGGTGCTTTTTGTATAATTAAAACGGTATAAGTTCAAATTGGAACCGAAATACATTAAGTATTAACTTACGTCTTTTGGGAAGTCCATTACAGCAGAACTTCAAACGTAACGCTCGGTGCCAAAACGGACCAAAGTCCCTTGCAGCGTCCCATCAAAATAGCTCAAATTTCCCCTAATTTTCAATAGCTTCCGCCCCTGGTTATGAGCCTTGTACGACTTGGAGGCATAGGAGAGAAAGAGAGTCTCACTTTTTCTCCCTTAAGCACACCGGAGCTAAGTACCGTAATAAACGGAAAGTCTCCGCACGAAAATGAAAAATTCCCTACTCAGTGGTACCACTATCGTGATATAATCGGGGGAAGCATTAGGGTTACAATCGGCTGACCAGTAATGCCAGACATGATGGCTATCTTCACATTTTTGGTTTTAATTGGTTTTTATTAATAGGCAACACTTTTCACTTAATATTCAGCGGGATTCCTGAGAAAGACATTAACAGAGATTTAATAATAGTCATGTAATTTCATAAAGTGGTCTGCAAAGAAACCATATGGGTAACCCTTTAAGAGTATGATCGGTCATATCCAGAACTCATTGATAGTAGGAATTAACTGTATCAGACCACATGTAAAGGCGAAATTGTTGACAAAACTACACGTTTAATTGTTTTACGGCTACAGCTATTTAGCATGGTGAACCTTAATTAACTACTACCAATTTATTCCTTATAGGTAACCCAAGAAACTTTACCAAAGAACTAGTTAGTCACCAATAAAATTCAAAAAAATCGAAGCAACCTGAGGCGCTCAGCGCATTTTTTTTTATGGAAGATGGGGCAAACGAGATAGCGGCTCACCTTATGGTAAGTGTAATTTATTTAGCCCCTACTGGCAGGGCGCGAACATGAAAATTCAACTCACCCTAACCATGCGGTTGTTCTATTTTAAGTGAACTGTATGTAAGGGTCAGTGAGAGTAAATCTTGTAACTATGTATTAGTAAATTATTAGTAATAATTAGTAATTCTAAATTTAATGTTGCTATAATAAATAACTTAGTGCGTAGTAAAAAAGTGGGATCCCAGGAAAAATCGCTAGTAGATTTTTGGGTGTTAGGCGACTCAGAATTCCTGCCTGACACCGATATTTTTAGCTCTATGGAAAAAAAGGACTTTAAGTATGTCCTAAAAGTGTTAAGCTTATTTTCGACTCATGCTGCGTCCCCTCAACCAATTCTCAAAAATTAAAAAAAACGTTTGTTATGGAAGCTTTTTTTTAATTTTCAATATAAAAACATTTTTTAACAAACTGTAATTAGTACATTTTATGTTGTAGTATTTAAACGATTAGGATAACATCCAACGCGGACCAGGTTAAATACAGGTATTGATTTTTGTCACCTCACGCAGATTTACAGTCTTGACTGAAACCAAATAGAATATTATTAATTTTATCATATTAGGGAACACGTTTTTGTTGAAATGCTTCGAACATTTAAATAATTAAATTTACATATATGTATTACTTTATATGTAAAATTCATTTAATTAAATATCAGAGATATACGTTACATAAATAATAATATTAAAATTCAACATGAAACTATGTAAAGATAAAAGAAAAATGAAAAAGTGCAGTAATAAAGATGTTGTTTTCTTTAGCCGGTTCTGTCTCGCTCCTAGACAAAGGCCTCTTTTTTTCCACTAGCTGTACCCTGCAATTTCATCCGCGTTAAATAAGCCGAACGCATAATTGCGCAGTACGGCGTGGTACCTCACTGATCTGAGAATTCATATTTCTAACCTACCCGGTAAGGTTTTAATGAAATTTTACAGCCTAGACCATTTTTCCATAAACGTGCTCTCTAATATAAAAAGAAATTTTCAAATCTGATTAGTATTTCCTGAGATTAACGCGTTCAACATACATACTCTCTAGTTTTATTACAGTAGTAAAATTTGTAGTTTATACATCCTTACTATAACCTAACCTAGTAAACCTTACCATATTAGTGTTACAGTAGTAAGGTTATTAGGGCCATTGTTCTATAGATGCTTTAGCCGCTAATGTAATTAATCGAGTGTAATCTCCAGTACCTGAGCCAGCAAAATTATTAAATACAATACTTTCTGCTAATTAATCATCTACTCGGCGAAAGAAAACATCGTGAGGAAAGCTGCATATCTACGACATAAAAAGTATTACGGGGCTATTTCAAAACCGTCTAACCCTCAGGAAAGCTGTATTCTTTGTAACCCAATCTAAAAATCAGAGATCAGTGCACCGCAGTGACACAGTAACAGACTGTTATTTTCTAAAAATAAAATCGTAATTCCGAAAAGAAAATAATATAAAACAATAAACCAACCTTAACATTAGTTACCAAATGTCAAATAAGTTTGACTTAATGTACAAGTTTTAAAAAAAACTAACCTCGCTGCCCCGGTGAATGGACAGTATCATGTCGTAATCGTTAGCTCCAATAACGATGTTGGCACGGCCATTACTGCCTACTTGGATGGTTTTACCAGTACACCTGTTACCGCTCTTAGCTCCAGATATTATGTCACAGTATCTGCCAGCTGGGAGGCATGTCTAGAATTTTGTTTCAAATTGAATTTTTTTTACGGAAGAAAAAAAATACAGTAAAGTTTCTTTTAGTAAAAGTATTAACATCCTAAACTTTGACAAAAGAAAAAGATTTGTTTAAATAGAAACAAACGTCTACACTTTATTAACCGCATTGAGCGTGAACTAAATCTAAAACCTTATGATAGATACCAGTAAATGGTGGTCAATTTTATAGAGAGAAATAATTTTTAACAGCGACGTGGTTCGCCTCCCGTCACGTCTCGTTTCCTGCAGGAACGGAAAGTGGGCTACGGATGTGATCTCTGTCTAACCCAATGGCAAAGAGGCGTGACTGTATTGTCTGTTTGTCACTTCGAACTATAATACCGTTGCCTATGTTGTTTAGCTAGAATAAGCCAGTACAAAAAAATATTCCTTGTCCCTAGATAAGGCTCGTGAAGACTAATACCCTTTAGTTGCACCGATTGGGCAGGTTAGCAACCGATGTATAATTGTTGGCATAAAACAATGTTGCCGTGAAACCTCTATCTTATACAATCTTTATAAATTATTTTTAAATTGGAAACTGAATTCTTTTCTATTATTATTAATAATATTGAACCTCACCTGTAAGTTTTAGTTCAGATCTCAGTTATTATTGTTGAAAGCAATGAAAGCTTGTCCACCGCGACAGAAAGCGATTTGGTTACTGCCGTTATCCCACCAGTCGTTGACACCGGTACGGGCGGCCACATTCCTGAATGCAACCATCTGGTAGATTTGACGCCAGCGATGTTCGCAAATCCAACCATTACCGCATGTACCGTCCTATAATTAATTATTAATTTTGTACCGTTGTTTTACATCAAAATTATTTAATGAAAAGTAATTAAAAATATATAATGCGTTCGTTTCTTAGAAAGTCAGTGAAATATCTTTAGAATTACGAGTAATTATAATTAGGATATTAATTTTTTATGTTCCACAACGATAACCTTTTCATAAGGTTTAGAGTATTTTTGAACAGAACTTCAAAATATGCCAAAAAAGCTTATATTATTTTACAGAGTTTACTCACAATGAGTTTATAAAATAAAACTTTAAAAATTTACTTAACTTCTCAACTATGTTCACTGGATACTACATAACTGGAAACAGACAATACTTACTGAATTAATAGAAGGAGAAATAATATTGCCATTGCTTTGCATTGGTGGGCCAGCCTCTGTATCCCTAAAGTCAAAGCTGCTCATCAACTAAAAAGCGATCGCTCCCTTGTATTGTTTTGATCGTTTGTAAGTAAGAATGTTGCCACCAGCTCCATGACCTCTTTGATTGTCATGGTTGTCAATGAACGTCAACGCGTCGTTGCTTGCAAGAAGACCCCACGAAGGACCCCAGTTAACTAGATGCCTTAGTTAATTGCCTCCTTGAAACATTCTGCTCAGTTCTATTCCAAATTTGAACTCTGTTACTGCAGCAAGAGAGGTATATTCGTCTCGGCTAATAGCTTCACCACCAAGGTCAATCACTTCTTGGTAGATGTAGGGTCGAGCACCAGAAAGAAATCCATGGTTTCTATTAAGGTTGCGTAGCCTGTTGTAGATAACGCGGAGATCTCCAGGCCACAAGTGTTTCGCAGCATCAATTCTAATAAATGATTTTTTTAATGAAAACTACTTAGAACAATTGACGATTTTGTAACTTTAAATAGTAATTATTTTACCTGAATCCGGCAACACCCAGTTCAATAAGATGGTTCATGTAATTAACAATCATATTGCGGACATGTCCGGAGCCCTGATTTAAGTCCTTCAAACCCTAAAGCTCACAGTTGCGTACCTATGGTAATATTATTTTAATTCATTAACATTTATTGCTTAACAAAATTGCAGATTAATGTTGCCCCGACACGGGGCCGGGAAACTATACTGGGGCTTGGCCACTGTCAGTGGTGCAGTTCGCTAGCTGTCACTACAGCCTGGTCTTTGGATTTGCTTTTAACGTTTGCTCAGTTCTCATCAGTAATCATTGCCGGTGATGCCACAGTGCGGTGAGTTGAATTCGTTTCTGCCATAAGGAACAGCAGGGTAATGCCAATTGCCGAAGTTAGCGCTGCTGCCCCCTGTGCCCACATTCTCGTTCCAAGTACCAGTCGTGTGGTTAATAATTGCATCCACGTAGATTCTAACGAAAAGAATGAATAACGTTCCGAATTAACAAAATGTTTTGTATAAATAAACTAATCAGTATTTGCGACAGACATTCAGTTGTGTCAGTCTATTTTTTATAAATAAGTAGTGACTAGCCCCGGCTTCACACGGGTGCAATTTACTAATAAAAAATGAGAACTGCGAATGTGAAACTGAACGTCACATTTTTATTGTTATGAAATCGGAATTATTAAACTGAACGATAAAATGAAAATGAAAAATAAACGACATTTTTAGAAAGTGAATTTTCCAAAATGTTTATATTATTCAAACCCTGTCCTGACAATTACGAAAACACTAAAAAAAATTAGGGAAAATAAAACGTCGAGGTTATTTTTATTTATATAGGTTAACCTCACTACTAAAAATACTTTGTCACATAAACTAAAGTCTACATAAACATACTGAATTCCCTTGTGAAGATAAAAGTAAAATTTATTTTTTCGAAGTAAATTTCATCTGATGGAACGATACAGTCTTTAGAGACCAATTCGATTACAATGTTTCAGTAGCCAATGTTATAAATCAACGTTGGAGGATTCAATTTACAAGGATCGGAAAAAAGTTTATCACTGTTTTAAAAATTTGTTACTACTATTTATTTGATGAATAAAAGAATCACAAGTATTTTATGTTTGTTTCTATATTGCTTTTGATTCGGAAATTGCATAAACGTGTTTATTAATTGAAGGTGTAAGTACTATCGACCGAGACAATTTATTAAGTGACGTCTTATTCCCATAAGTAGATAGGTAATCTAATGCTATCCCGTACCCCATTTTGCCATTGATAAAGCAATTCATATGTTATACCTATTATAAACATTCAAATTTCTTTATTATTCAATTGTTGAACAAAAGCGTCAATTAAGAAGAAAAAAATTTCTTTCTTCATCTTCTTCACTTACCTGGACGCCATCAAATCCTCGGGGTCCAAGGAATCGCTCGCATTCAGCTGCGATATCGTCCCACTTCCATTCAAAAAGATGCACCATTGTGGAGCGCCCCGAGGCACAGTGGGGGTTCTTAAATGCGGCGGTCAGGGCCACAGCCGCCAGCAACAGGATAAAACGGATCATCCTATAAAAAAATAGATAATATTAATTAAATAGTACTTTAAAAGTTGATCTAAGATTATGATCACCTTAAACATTAAACTCGAATCGAACAAGCATTTATTGAAATAAATATCAAAGGACCTTAAAACGTTCAATTCCTGTACTTTTGAAAATTTTGGTAACGGAGCTAATTTTCAGTTAAACATTTTTAAAGAAATTGGCATAAATATTAATATTTTGACAATGGCTTTCAACAACGGATATTTGTGGTATTATCAGAGTGTTGGAATCGCCTATTAGTTCCACTAACCCCAACAGGAATAAACTAGAAAATTCTACTACTCCAAAGCTCGCAATTACCTGGGAAGTGGAATAAAAGTGCACATATTTGCCAGTAACGCTCCACGTCATAAGAACGGAAAATAATCAGATAATCTTATAAGATATAAATCTTATATGTGTAATACATGCTACATAGAACAATGATAGCTCAGGAACCAGGTTCTTACCCTACATTTCATAGTAAGAGAGCAGCTTGAGTTTTAACCCCGATATGGACACAAAATTGTCAATAACATTTTTACGTGCTTACGTTCTGTTATGTCGGAGAAATAAAAATATTTTGAATACTTTTGGGATCCGTATACCTACACGCTCTAGAAAATGTGAAATGGTATATGCAGCAGTTGGACACGTACAGGCTGTTTTTTATTCAGTATTCTTTGTATAATATTTAAGTTATATTCTAAATATCTGAATAATAACCAAATAGCATGTAATTTTTTCCCGGGCGATTATCGATCACGGTGACAACATCCGAATACTGTCAGAAGCTACCAACTGCTCAGGAGATTTTGTTCTGCCACAATTGTAAGCGCAAACACAGCCACGGGGCACTCGATCATCCTAACCTACCTGCATCAAATGCAATGCAGGGAAAGGCAAGGATGTGACGTCAAAGACACGGGGACAATCACAACCTAATTAGACCCGAAAAGCAATAATTTATGTTTGAAGTTAAACATAGTTATTGTTAAGTACTCTGGTCAGTAAGTCATACCAGATTACATAATATATACGGTCAATTAAATACACAAATGGCAATTTTAGCAACAATGGAAAACGACTGTTCTCGGGAAAAATTCACGATCGCGCTGAATAACAGTGCAAAGTGGCGGCACAATGCTGCAATATTTTATATGAATCGTGAGTGGTACAAGGTTTATTATTTAATAAAAAAAAATGAAAAAAGTATCCGCTGACTTCCTCATTGAAGTACCGAAATATTTCGCGTAATTTATTTAAAAGAAATGAAAGTAAAGAAAGTACACTTACCTTTCCTTTGATAACTGCCAGGGAAGACTGATTCTTTAATTATTTTGAAGGCTATTCAAAACGATTCAACTTATATAGCTATTGATAAAATCTCAGTTTATTTTGAAATAATAAAACTTATCTTTAGACATTGGATTATCCAAGATATTGCCGCCAAAACATAATTATTTAAACGATTATTTCCTTATCAATTAGACGGGGGACACATTACTTAGTAACTGTTTAACATTAGTACGTGTTAAATGATCATTTATTAACACAACTGGTGGTAGGATTTCTATGCAAGAATCCGTCTAGGTAGGTACCGCCAAAGGCCCGTTTTTGTGCCGTGAAGCAGTAGTGTGCAAACATTACTGTGGTTCGGTTTGAAAGGCACTGAGGGCTAGCGTTATCACTGGGCGTATGAGACTTAGGAACTGATGTCTCAGGGTTTCGGGCTCAGTGTGGTGTCACACAGAAATGTTCCGGGTGACACATCATTTGTTATAGGCAGACGTTGCACTTAAAATCGGGTGAACGTTTTGCTCGTTTCGTTATATCCATTAAAAAATAACATCAAAAATGTAAATGTTTTCATGAAAGAAAAAAGCAAGAAACCTTAATAGAATCTGGGATGTTCCACGGATTCCACTATCTGTCATCGCAGTGGGTTCACAAGATTAATGCCCGTTTTCACTAACCTTAGGAGACGTCTAAAACAGATGCCTAAATGTTAAAGAGTTGCATACAGACAAACATGTATCAGTTTTCTGTGTGTTTCTTTCAGGAATTTTATTGGAAAGATTTTTTTACAAAATTAATATTGTTTCTAATCTTTGAGGAATGATAGATATGAGGATTGAGGATTGATGGATCCCATGATCGTCGTCGTCGTTTCAGTCTATCACAAGTCCACTGCTGAACATAGGCATCCCCCATAGATAGCCACAAAAGTTTGTAGCTCTCATATTGGAGGGTTTTGCCATAGTTGCCACGCTTGGCAGGCGGGTTGGCAACCGCAGTTTATTTATTCAGATGTTCCAGGAAGATGCTGCTGCCCATCTCCTGGTTTTAATTTCCCTCTGTCGACTTTTACGACACCCACGGGATGGGATGGGGTGGTAGATTCTCTTAATTCATGAAACTACGTAAGTACGTCAAATTCTCTTACTTAGCTAAGATACTGATGAATCTTAGCTAAATTTATCAGATCATCTTCATAGCAGCAATAATTACAACTTAATTTTGACACCAGCTCTCTCATTGCGTGCTCCCGACTGTATTATCAATAGAGTACTTAGAGGATCGCTTTGAGATTTCCGAGAAATACTATCTAGTTTTCAATAACAATGATAAGATGATTATTATATTAAATTATTATACCATTCTGTGAATACATTTACTCAACTTAGAAATAATATCCATAGTTGGACAGGACCGTAGTAATGCTATTTTTCGTAGCTCACATAGAGAAATGCCATATTGATAGACGCATCCTGAGCAACCTTGCTGAGAAGGAGAGAGTAGAGATCATCCTCTCCCGAGGGCCGCCGATGGTGTAAGGCCGGCGCCGGAGGGGCATGGATGTGATGCAGCGAGCCATGAGTACTCCCAAGGGCCGCCGATGGTGGAAGGTCGGTGCTGGCGGGGCATGGATGTAATGCAACAATACATGAGTATTCCCGAGGCCGTACCAACATGCGGCGAAGACGGAACACCATGGAGTTTTAGTCGGTGCTAGCCTAACAAAATCCGTCCTTTCCTCTACGAGGGCAGGCATTCGTAAAGCATTTCCTTATGTTCAAAAAGGGGCATATATAATCACGCGAACGCACCGGCACACGCATACGCTCACGCACACGCGACCACGCATGCATATGCATAAACATACGCATACGCATAGACGTGCTCCGATGTACCTTTCTAGTAGGGTAAAGGGAAGGAACTATCCTTTCTCGATGACGGGCCGCCGATGGTGGCTGGCCGTCGCTGATGCGATTACGGATGTCTGCGCCTGCGGAGCATTGTCGAGTCTCTACTGGTAAGTGAACCATACGACCAGAAAGACACTTCTTAATGAGTGCAAGTCCAATATAAGCCGACTCCCGCGAGTTCGGGAACGCGTGTTGATGCGTGATATGTTATATCGGTAACAATTTTCTTTTATCACATTGAGAGCCTTTTTTATTCAATTCTTATACATTTAGACAATTACTGAAGGAGTAATGTGATTAAAAAGAAAGTCTGTTGTGTCAATATTCACATATCATTTAAAGAGTAACTCAGCAATACTTCAGTATTAGATTTGTTTTTATTATAAAAATTTGATACTCTACTTGTTTGTTCAAAGTCTCCATTTTTGTATTAAGCATGCTAGTCTCTAAATTGATAGCATTTTAAATGGCTTTAGTTTTGTGCATAGAAATAATTAAATTTTAACAAAAAATCGGCTGATATTAGCTTAACTTAGTAAAGTATTTAAGTTGTAGCTTAAGTAAAGTAAAGTTTCAGTCTATAAGTGACCCACTGCTGAGCACAGGCCTCCTCTCATTTCTGAGAGGGTTTTGGAGCTAGGAAGAATCCGCCACGCTGCGGTTGGCGGACTGCACATGTCTTCGAATTATTTTTTATTTCTCAGATATGAAGGTTTCCTCATGATGTTTTCCTTCTCCGCCGAGCACGTGGTAAATCCGCTCTTAAAATTGCAATTAACTATTTCACTTTATGATATTTATATGATTTAAGATTGTTATTCGGTGAAAAACAATACCAATAGATATCTGAATCAATATTAACGAGGCGCTCATAGTAATTTAGGTCTACCCAGAGAGTTCATAGATTCTTCAAAATTTCAAAAACATAGGTGGCAGATGTCATCCCTGACGTATACACATGCGAACGTAGATGGGATAGGAGCGATATGTATACATATGTTTGAAAGACCAAGCCGGCTTTAAGCAAAATTGATGGCATAAAGATTTTTCAGATTGTAGGGAAGAGGTAATCCTACACTGATATTCTTCTGGGTTTTATATGCTGCCGTCGTTTGGTGGTGGCGTAAGAAAACTCTCATCTTTCGCACCTCATCCCGTGGGTGCCGTAAAAGTCGACAGAGGGAAAGTAAAAACCAGGAGATGGGCAGGTGCATCTCCCTGAAACATCTGATAAATAAATTGCGGTTGCCAACCCGCCTGCCAAGCGTGACGACTATGGCAAAATCTTCCCAAAACTGAGAGCTACAAACTTTTGTGGCTTCTGTCAGCAGTGGACTTGTGATAGGCTGAAATGATGATGATGATGACATATGCTAACGGTTCACTTCAGTCATCGTACGAAACGTAATTTTACTTTTCTATATGTTCTGTGTAAGCGTATTAGTTCCATGGTTGTCAGCCCGTTGACACGCTGAAGTCAAAAATAATCTGCATTGCATAAGACTTGCAAATAATGAATGAAAAATTTTTCATATATAATCTGTATTATTATCAATATTATTTTACTAAGATAGTGATTTTTGATTCATCTTGAGGCTCCCTAACTAATACTATAGAATAAAAAAAATTGTCAGGAATATTTTTATTTATTTCCAACACAAAAAAATTCTAACAAAATTGAATCAGTCTATCTTACGAGTATACAGTAGTACTTAAATAACTAAGATAACATCTAACGGAGTCCAGACTAGATACAGGAGTAGATTTTCGTCGCCTCATGCTGATTTACAGTCTTGACTGAAACCAAAAATAATATTATTAATTATTTTATCTTGGGTAAGAGTTGCTAAGAAGTAAAAGTAAGTAGTAAACGTAAAATAAAAAACACAAATCGTTCAAAATTCAATTTCCAGCTATACACTTAATTATAATAAAATTATCTTGTATTGTAGAACAACAGCTAAAAGTCATACAAATATTTATCATGTGCATCGAACTTGCGACCCGTAAGGCACAAGCCAAACGCTTAGCCTTTAACAAAGATAAAATAATTTTAATGAGTGCAGTAACAACGATTTTTTAGACGACTTCCTTTTTGCTCTCCGTATATTACATTTGTAGGTTAATTGCACTATGGACGCTATAGTGGATGTAGTCATAAATTAGTAACCCGGGTGTAATCTCCACTACAAAGTTCCACGAAAATTATTGAATACAATACTATGTGCTAATCACGTGCTAGGCAATGTAAGAAAATATCGTGAGGAAATGCAGGTTTCCTCATTCATCTTAGGTATAAAAAGTATTACGAGGCCATTTGAAAACCGCCGGCCTGCAGTAAAGCTGTGTGCTTTGTAAGTCTATCTAAAATGAGAAGCGACAGCCAGTACCCAACACCATTTCACGATATTAAAAAAGTAAAATAACAGCTTATAAGTCCCGCACTGCTGAGCACCTGCCTCTCATTTCTGAGAGGGTTTTGGATACGGGAACAGTCCACCGCAGCGCTCCAATACGAGTTTGCGGACTTTACACGTCGTCGAGATAGTAGAAAAAAGTAGTTATAAAAAACAAACATTCGCATAAGTTACCATATACCATTGAAAATAAACTAAATGCATGAGTTTTAAAGAACTAACCTCGCTGCCTCGGTGAATGGCAAGTACCATGTCATAGTCGTTAGCTCCAAGAACGATGTTGGCACGGCCGTCACCGCCTACTTGGATGGTTTTACCAGTACAGCTGTTGCCGTTCTTAGCACCAGATATTACGTCACAGTATCTGCCAGCTGGGAGGCATGTCTAAAATTATGTTAAACATCGAAGAGTTGATTAAAATACTAACAGTAAAGTTTCTTTGGGTAAAATTTAAAATATCCCAAATAATATTTAAAAAAATAGGTTTGTCTAAATAGAAACGTCTACGTTTTATTTTATTATACGAATTGAGGATGAGCTAAATCGATATTGAAACCTTGAGATAGCCACTAGCAAGGGGTGGTCAATTTTATAGATAAATATAATTTGTAACATCTGACTACAATACCGTTACCAATTGATAGTTACACGCTTATTGCAAAGATTGTCAAACAGTGATCTAATATTTGAAAGCTGTTAATTGTTTTCTTTAGCGTCATTAAAAAAATCATTATTCATTAGACAGTCTTCAAAACACTATTTGTCCATAGATGACGCTTATACTAAACAACTTTCATTTTTGCTGTCATTAGGGTTAGCTACCGTAGCATAATGAGCGCCACGATAGAATACTGCTGTGCAACCTCTACTTTATTCACTCTCATTATAAATGAATTGAAAAAAAAACGAGGCTCTTTTCTATCATTAGTAATAATATCTCACCTGTAAGTTTTGATTCAGATCCCAGTTATCATTGTTGAAAGCAATAAAAGCTTGTCCACCGCGACAAAAAGCGATTTGGCTATTGCCATTATCCCACCAGTCGTTAATACCGGTACCAGCAGCCACATTCCTGAATGCAACCATCTGGTAGATTTGACGCCATCGATGTTCACAGATCCAACCATTGCCGCAAGTGCCGTCCTATAATTGTTTATTTAAGAAAACCAGTTAAAAATATGGACGGCGTTCGTCGCTTATAAAATTAGAATGTAAAGTAAGTTTAGCATTACGAGTAATATTAATTACGATATCTAATGTTCTGAGTCCTTTAGTTATAATCTTTTCCTAAAGTCAGGAGACATAGCGATTTTAAATCTAATTTAAATCGAAGAACTTTACCTTAATAGAATGTTATTACTTATGGATACTTATGGATGGTACGTAAGTACAGAAATATCGAATGATTTAACAAAAACCTTCAAGTAATTTTCGAAAAGTAATTCTGAAAAGTAAACACAGATGAAACTATAAAATGATCGAATGATGAAAAGATCATAATTTCTGTACTCAGAACGTAAACGTGTAATATATGTAATTCTTGTGTACTTTTTCGTAATTCCTTTGAAAAATATTTTTCATGAACCTTATAATTTATCGCAAGCAATACTTACTGAGTTAATAGAAGGAGAAACAATTTCGCCATTGCCTGACATTGGTGGGCCAGCCTCTGTATCCCAAAAGTCAAAGCTGCTCATCAACTGTGGTTCACCATACGGATGGGCCAACATAAAAGCGATCGCTCCCTTGTATTGTTTTGATCGTTTGTAAGTAAGAATGTTGCCACCAGCTCCATGACCTCTTTGATTGTCATGGTTGTCAATGAACGTCAACGCGTCGTTGCTTGCAAGAAGACCCCAAGAAGGACCCCAGTTAACTAGATGCCTTAGCTGATTGCCTCCTTGAAACATTCTGCTCAGTTCTATTCCAAATTTGAACTCTGTTACTGCAGCAAGAGAGGTATATTCGTCTCGCCTAATAGCTTCACCACCAAGGTCAATCACTTCTTGGTAGATGTAGGGTCGAGCACCAGAAGGGAAACCATGATTTGTATTAAGGTCGCGTAGCCTGTTGTAGATAACGCTGAGATCTCCAGGCCACATATGTTTCGCGGCATCGATTCTAATAAATAATTTACAAAAAATTGTTATGGAAAGTACATAATTGAATATTTGTTACTAAAAAGTATTTATTTTACCTGAATCCAGCAACACCCAGTTCAATAAGATGGTTCATATAATTAACAATCATAGTGCGAACATATTCGGAGCCCTGATTTAAGTCCTTTAATCCCGAAAGCTCACAGTTGCGTACCTACGGTAACAGGCAATATTATTTTAATTTCATTAATATAATGATTTTACAGGAAGTTTTTACAAATTAACTATGCTTTCAAAATATTACTATGCATTTATTGCTTAACAAAACAACTGTTTCAATGCTAATTAAATATTTACTGCTTTTGTTAAAAAAAAACATTCAAATATTTTTAATTAAACATGTCTTTCGTTTCTCTTATTTTCAAAAATATAAATTTGCTTTTCTATGTATTAGTATAACACATTTGTATACAATAAATTGGCCAAAACAATTGACTAAACAATTCTCAAAATAGCTCCATAAATTAATTAAATGTCGTTCATAATTTTCTTATGCTTATTTACAAACGCATTTTAAGAACTGCTTAACATAGCAAGCCGTGTGACTTTTTATAACAGCCACTCAGCCACGTAAGTGTTAATTTATATTAATTTATTCTGTTTGTGGTAAACCGGCGGACGAAAATAATGAGATTATCTTTAATTCTCTTATTCTTAATGTGCGTAACGTGATACAAGTTTATTAGGAAAATTACAAAAAGTAATTTCATAAAACATGAGTTTTAGAGAATTTCATTAGATACGTTATTATTTACTTTCCTAAATTAGATTGTTTACAGCATCGTTGAGATTAATTTGGCTACAAAATAGGTGTGTTTTTTATGTATATGTCACAAAATTGTTTAAGCCTGTGCAGATATCACGACCATTCACCTTTTAAATCACTGAATAAAAGAGACTCACTCCATTTACAATCGCACTACATGTACTTGTGAATAGTCCAATACTGGACACAGAATTTGCTATAATCAAGATTAATCTCGAGAGAGCCGTGGTAGTGGCCTCTGGACCGGGCGCTCGGCTTAAATTTCATAGCAGGTGAGTGTCCTTAGTTCGATCCCCAATGCCGGCATCTCCAAAATTGTTGTGCGATTTAAAGTGCTGATTTACCACGTTCTCAGCGGTGAACGAAAACATCGTGAGGAAACCTGCATGTCAGAGGAATAAAAATATTTCGAGGTCATGTAAAGTCCGCTAACCCTCATTGGAGCAGCGTGGCGGACTGTCCCCAGCTCTAAAACCCTCTCAGAAATGAAAGGAGGCTTGTGCTCGGTAGTGAGACATTTATAGGCTGTTACTTTTCTTTAAGACGAATTAGTTAAAACAATACTAGACGCTTCGAACCAGTTATAACACCAACTAACAGACAAGAGTTGCGGATTTTCGGTATTATCAGCAGTCAGTGGATAGCTATGTTAATGTCTAGGAATTACCCTTAGTCGACTCTTACGAGACCTAAGACGAGAGAAGGTACTAGGTCTAGTACTCTAAGGTAAATATCGTGAATGGAAAAATATATAGCAATTTAAACAACTATAACAAAACAATGTTCAGTGATATCGTTAAGTCATATTACATAACTAACAATAATTCACAGATTGTAAAACAAGTTTTTCCACGAAACTGCGCTGCACTGCTATATATCCGCCTACTTTACAATCCTAACACTGAAAACCTTGTACTGGTAACAAGTTCAAATCTACAAATTTACGAATATAACTTACTCTATCCGGACAGCAGCCATAATCATTGCCGGAGATGACACACTGCGGCCAGTTAAAGTCGTTTCTGCCATAAGGAACAGCAGGATAGTGCCAGTTGCCGAAGTTGGCGGTGCTGCCGCCAGTGCCCACATTCTCGTTCCACGTACCAGTCATGTGGTTTATAATGGCGTCCACGTAGATTCTATCGGAAAGTAGTAATGAATATTTACTTATTACTTTCAAAATTCTTCAAAATCTAGTTTTATTAAAATATTTAGTACACTTTTATATTGATCTTTAGGAAATTTAAAATGTCGACCACTAATAAAAGTAATTTTAGAATTACAATTAGAACTGCATTCGTGATATTAATGATATCTTTGAAATAATATGAATAAGACAGCAGTCCCACAAAAGATATCAATGTTTTCTTGCAATCTTTTTTTATGGAACTAAGTGAGGAGACGAGCAAAACGTTCACCTGATGATAAGTGCAACGTTTACGCATAACGAAATTCTATATCACCCAGAACATATTTGAGCGGCACCGTACTGCGCTCGTCGCTCTGAAATATCACTTCATAAGTCTCAAATACCTAGTAATACAGTAATATTTGCACACTACTGCTTTACGGCAGAATAACAGGCCCTGGGGTAGATTACTGTTAGGCTGAAATTATGATGATGATGAACCTAATTAATTATCCGAATATGTAAATGAATGTAGAACATTAAGTTCATACAGCCTTTTTATTTCTCGCCTTTAATACATTAAATAAATTATACAACTGTCACCTAGATGCGTGTACGTATGTATTTCAAACACGACAAGCACTGTAACTAACACTAACAACACTAACATATAAACATATAAAGCATTCCCTTTCCCTTAGTTCTCATAATAATGGGGAGCTACAAACGACACGAAGGGGTTGAGTGGACCTCTTGAAATATGTCTTTTCTTGCTTCTTAAGCAGGTTTGCTAAACGTCGTACTCAGTAGTATTATTTTGTTGAATTATGTGACGAAACGAGCAAAACGTTCACCTGATGGTAAGTGCAACCACAACCAATAACAAATGCTGAGTCACCCAGAACATTTCTGTATAACACCACACTGCGCCCCTGTCCCTGAGACATCAGTTCTTAAATCTCATATGCCCAGTGATTACACTGCCTCTCAATCGAAACAGCAATGTTTGCACACTACTGTTTTACGGCAGAATAAGTGGTCCTACGGGAATACCTACCTTGTACTTATCTAATAATTACAAATATTTTACTCAAATAATTTCCTTACCTTACACCAGCATTGTTGCATCGACGAACCATATTAGCAAACTGCTGCTCATTGCCGGAACGTGTAATTAATCTGTAGGAGATCGGCTGGTATCTCTCCCACCATGGGCGATTTCTTGACCAGATTGCTAAATTTTCGTTGGGTGGTGATATCTAGAAAAAAAACATCATCATCATCATTTTAAGCTATCACTAGTCCGCTGCTAAACATAGGTCTCCCCCATAGATTGCCACAAAAGTTTGAGCTCTCATTTATCTCTCATTTATACACTATGGGACCTGGGTTCGTATCCCACCCGACGCCAAAATTTGTTAAACTTACATTAGCTATTCGTTTATGGGTTAGAACGTATTGTAAGTGTCTCAAGTTTTTGACACTGCTTCTGTTCCTTACTATGTTACCATTTATATACACACTTTTTATCGCATCAGGGATTGTGCAAACGAGTAAACGCCTCCGTTTTGGCGGCTATAATACGATAACGTAAAATAATGAATTACGAAGAATAAAATCCCGTGATCGAAATTGGTCAAGCGGACTGGAATCGCCTCTTAAATACAAAATTTTTTGGGTTAAATTATAAACACCATGGTTACACTTCAATTTTCTCACTAAAATATATGGCTGAACACTATCTTATAGATTGCTCCCCGACATCCCCTTACTTCGCATCCCAAGCCACAACGGACTCGTAAAATGCTCGACCATATATTGCCATAAGTCAAATCACAGTGAACATTTATTTTATTTTATATATTTTATTTTATTTTAATCACGATTTCTAATATTTATAAATTAACGTCTGTCACGTATTAGTTTTTTGTGTGTGTGACGAAACGAGCAAAACATTCACCTGATGGTAAGTGCAACGGCGCCCACAACAAACGCTGTGTCACTCAGAATATTTCGGTGTGACACCACACTGCGCCCGACACCCTGAGACATCAGTTCTTAAGTCTCAAATGCCCAGTGATTACGCTAGCTCACAGTGCCCTTCAAACCGAAACACAGTAATGCTTGTACACTACTGCTTCACGGCAGAATAACTGGCCCTGGTGCCTACCTAGACGGATTCCTGCATAGGAATCCTACCACCAGTAGAAAGTTTCACGCGCTCTTTTTATTAAAATCACAGTGTAAAAATTGGGAAAATCCAAAAGTCCTTGTCTCATGACGCTCATTTAACTCTTAAGAAGAAAAAATCGTATTGAGGTTCTAATATTTCCAGTCAATTTCATTTCAGATGAAAACGAAAAGAAAAAATATTTTTCTTAATAACTACAAGTGCTATACTTGTGATATGAAATAGGAAACCAGTAGATAAAATTCTGGACACGATAAAAGAAACCCAGACACGATAAGTCAATTTTTCCAGGAGTTATCGTGACCGGACCACGTCCACGTCCACGTCAATTTTTTTTCCGAATCGCTTGACCTTGACATGTCGGGTATAAAACACCATTTCACGCCGCTTCGCGCCATGAGACGTGCATTAAATTATGCGTCTCTTTTATAGAACGCCACAAATAGAAAAAGAAGCGCTTACACAACCGTTATTTTAACTTGCTGTAAGGATATAGAAAACATCGTGAGGAAACCTGCATGTCTGAGAAATGAAAATATTTCGAAGACATGTGCAGTCCGCCAACCCGCATTGGAACAGCGTGGCGGATTGTTGCTAGCTCCAAAACCCTCTCAGAAATGAGAGGAGGCCTGAGCTCAGCAGTGGGACATTTATAGCCTGAAACTTTACTTTTAAGGAGATATGTCGACTGATTCCGACCGGTCCCCCGTTATGCCATTTCATAGATTAACCAATTTATATTTCATACTGCATAAACATTCATATTTATTTATCATCATCATGTTGGACAACGGCGTCATTTAAAAAACGGTAGATGGATTGGGGGAAGTTAAATTAAATGCCACGTACCGGAAGCAATTACATTTTCGTTATGACATTTCCGTGTGGTAGCGGCCTAAGAGAATCTACCACCCCATCTCATCCCGTGGGTGTCGTAAAAGTCGACAGAGGGAAAATGAAAACCAGGAGATGGGCAGCAGCATCTTGCTCGAACATCTAAATAAATAAACTGCGGTTGCCAACCCGTCTGCCAAGCGTGGCAACTATGGCAAGGTCCTCCCAAAATGAGAGCTACAAACTTTTGTGGCAATCTATGGGGGAGGCCTATGTTCAGCAGTGGACTATTGATAGGCTGAAACGACGATGACATCTACGGAATGATATGGGGTGACAGATTTTCTAACGCCACCACTACACGATTACAAAAAAATCATATTTTATACTTCACACTAATTTTCACTTACCTGGATGCCACCAAATCCTCTGGGTCCAAGGAACCGCTCGCATTCAGCCGCGATATCGTCCCACTTCCATTCAAAAAGATGCACCATTGTGGTGCGCCCCGAGGCATAGTGCGGATTCTTGAAGGCCACGGCCAGGGCCACAGCCGCCAGCAACAGGATGAAACGGATCATCCTATAAAACAAAGATAAAATTAATTAAATAGTACTTTAAAGGCAATCTAAGTTTATGATCAGTTTGAACATCAATCTCCAATCGAACGAGCAAATAATTCTGGGACCTTAAAAAGTTCCTTTCAAAGTATTTTTAATAACTTTCGGTAACTGAGCTGATCTTATAAAAATCTTAATAATTCGACAATGGCTTTTAACAAAAACATAAAATCGGTGTAAATTGTTGGTTATATGAGTACTGCGTAATTCCTGATACTGATAGGACTATCAGAATGTTGCAGTCGCCCATTAGCACTCATTATTTAATCTAAATTTGATTGCAATAAATTAGTAACAAATTTAAAAACGTCGTGGAACGGTGGTTTATTACATTTAAATAGCTACCTACTTTATGTCGCGGGTATAAGATTACATTTATGTTTATTTATTCGGAATGTGTGATTTTTGTCCTCATTTTATGTATGAAACACTGTGTCTTGGGTTTTTGAATACAAATGGTTATATTTTAAATACTCGTTGCATGTTGTCTTGTTAACTTCCGTATACTGTCGGAAATTATCAACTATGGAGGAGATTTTATAATGCCGAATGATATGCAGGAATCCGTCTAGTTATCAGCCCAGGGCCAGTTATTCTGCCGAAGCAATAGTGTGCAAGCATTACTGTGTTTCGGTTTGAAGGGCACTGTGTTCTAGCGTAATCACTGGGCATTTGAGACTTAAGAACTGATGTCTCAGGGTGACGGGCGCAGTGAGGTGTCACACATAAATATTCTGGGTGACACACCATTTGTTGTGGGCGGACGTTGCACTTACCACCAGGTGAACGTTTTGATCGTTTTCAAAAATTAAAAAAAAGTGGCACTCGGTCGTCGTAACCTATACGATGTAACGTTCCTGCGATAATATCAGAGGAGATCTCAACACAATCAAACCCGAAAATCAGTAATTTATGTTTTTGCAAGAGTGTTAGCACCCACTGGAATTCGAACCCAGGACTCGCGGCTTTATCGATGACGGGGTTATCAGCCTTACATTTTGATTCTTGAAAACAGATGTTGGTGTTTACGAGCCACAACGATATTTTCGCCCTTACTTAATTTAAAAAACTTTAATTTGTAATTAGTGTAAATAAATATTGCCAATGTCATACACTTTACATACTTTGTGTGATAAATAACTCATATGCTATTTGCATGCAATATGTTTATTTAATACGATAAATTTAAAAAGAAAAATATCCGATGGCTTGCTTATTGTGCTACCGAAATATTGCTCCGAATGTCTTTAAAAGAAAAAGAAATAAAAACTTACCTTTTCTTAGGTAACTAGCAGGGAAGACTGATTGTTTAATTGATTTAAAGGCCTCCCACTGCGATTCAACTTATATAGCTATTGATAAAATCTCAGTTTTTATTCAAATAATAAAACTTATCTTTAGGTTCATAATCCAAGATAAAGCCGCCAAAACATTAATTATTCAAACGATTATTTCCTTATCAGTAAGACGGGAGTCACATTACGCATAGAACATTGTTATTACTGTTTAACATTAGTACGTCATTAACGATCGTTGATTAACGCATATGTATTTTTAATGGTGAAGAAATTTTGAATGGTGGAAGGATAGGGTATGGAATGTAGGAATCCGTCTGGGTAGGTACCACCCCAAACAGATATTCTGCCGTGAAGCACTAGTGTGTTTAAACTGTGTAAACATTACTGTTTCGGTCTGAAGGGCACTGAGAGCTTGTATAATTATTGGGCATATGAGACTTAAGAACTGATCTGAACTGTCTAATGATGACGGGCGCAGTGTGGTGCCACACTGAAATGTTTTGGCTGACACAATATATGTCTTGAAGTAATCGTAGATTTCTTAGTGTCGACGACATAAGTGTTGAACCCTTGTGTTAAATAGTGGGAATAAAAGGAAACATAATGTAAATCGTTAGAATTCCGAAGTTTGATATGCAGAAGGACCATTGGAGGATATTACGTCGACCTGGAATAATATTTCTTAGTAAATAAAATCCTAGATAATTTACAAGTTCCGACATTAATTACTGTTATGGGTGCAGATTGCCACGAACTTTTAGTGAATTTATGCACTCCTACTGAACAAAAGCCGAACCGTTTACCGAAATAACGACCATCTTAGATAAACATATACAACCGAAACCGAGCACACTCGTGGAGCAATACAAATTTCGCCACAGAACAGAAGACAATGGCGAATCTATTGCTGATTAAGCGGCAGTATTAAAGATATCTTGCGAATTTCGTCAATGGTTGGAAGAAAGTCTACGAGATCAGCGGAGAAGGACGCCGCGGCAGTCAACAGGCACGGACAAGGAGTATCGTCAGGCAACTTGAGCACGGCTGAGTGCCAGGCGATAAAAACCTCGTGGCGTTGCCGGGCGGCGGGAACGTCGCCAGCGACCGCAGGTGGATAGCGAAGCACGTACGGAGGTGGCCTCGTATTTGCTAACATAGCTAAATTTTATTATGTATAACCAGAGAACGAGATTTTAATATCTACGACGGAGTAATATCACAAACATCTTACAGTCACCAATGGTTCAAGTAATACACAGTGTCGAATTGATATTCAGAAGAGTTGAACAAAATATCCTGTAATACAGATGCTAGCGTAATCACTGGACATATGAGACTTAATAAGTGATGTCTCAGGATCTGATATCCGACAAAAGTTTTTTTGTAGTAGAAAGAAACGAGACTACCGCTCAGAAAAGTTCAGTGTGGCACCACACTGCGCCTTTCCCCATGAGATATCAGTTCTTAAGTCTCATATACAAAGTGATTACACTAGCTCTCAGTGCCCTTCACACCGAAACACAGTAATGTCTGGAGATGTTGTCAACAGAATAACTGGCCCTGAGGTGATACATATCTAGATAGATTCGTGCATAGGAATCTCACCACCAGTTAAAGCCACTTTTTCAATGTAGCTTAATACAGTAACAACTGCAATAATAAAATTTTCAATGGGTTACTAAAGCGCAAAACAATGAAAGATCTTTGTTTGTATTGGAGCTCAAAACGGAGGTTTATTTATTTTACAAATTGATTCATTGACGCCGATGAGAACCAGAAACATTGCACAATCACAATAATTGTAATAACCCTGCAGAATTGTGGTGTGGACGAGCAGTTTCCATTACAGATATTTATTTAAGCAATGTCTTCGACTGTAACAAAATAATCAAAAGTCAAGGTAAAAAGAATAATGAATACTACAGTTTGTTTAAATAGCAATAAAATATGAAAGACAAAGTTTAAATTTAATTAGGTATCAACCTCTTTTCCAACATGAATCACTAAGTGCATGTCTTCGGCGAAGTTAGATATATAAATATAGGCAAGACCGTTTTCATTAACTCGTACTTTGGTACCAGTGCACCTGTGCTCTTCTTTTCTTCCTGTTATAACATCACAGTATACTCCTTTTGGTAGACCAGTCTAAAAAATTATATTTATAAAAAATCTGTAAGACAACAAAATATAATAGTAATAGTGCTTATACTAGCTGTATTTATATTGAACAATTCAATTAGGCTTTCATTTTTTATTTAATAAGTCTTAAGCATTTTTTTGTTACTAGCTTTTATTTATGAAGCTTATGTCCAGCTGTGGATTATGACTATGATACTTCTCAAAACAAATCCCTCAAGCCTAAACATGACGAAGCTATCTTGCTTATCTCGTTGAGGTGTTCCTATGACCAACTTCATCAATCATCATATCAGCTCTATGCCACCATATTATTGCATTGTCATGACATGACATTATAGGTATGAAAAATTAAGCTCAATCGGACATCGAAAAGAAGGTCAAATTTGGCTTGCAAGATTTGAACTTCACATCATCATCAACATTTCAGCCTATCACGACTCCACTGCTGTGACCACACAAGTTTGAAGCTCTCATTTTGCGACGAATTTGCCATAATTGCCACGTCGACAGACGGGTCGGCAACCGCAGTTTATTTTTTCAGGAAGATGCTGCTGCCCATCCCCTTATTTTTATTTTCCCTCTGTTGACTTTTACGACACCCTCGGGATAGGATGGGGTAGTAGATTCTCTTAAGCCGGTACCACACGGTGAACTTCACATACAAACATATGTACATTGCAAGTTAAATAAAAGCTTGTCATTGTACAAACATGAGGACATATTAGGGTTACTAACTCTCGACGGAACCAACCCGGTTGTTTAATAAAGGGACTTTAATATTTCGGATTTAATATTTGTTAATTTTTATTAATACCGGCTTTAAAAACGGGGAGGTTCTATGTTCGTCTGTATGTATTTTTTATGTATGTTCACCGATATTTGCACATTCACCAAAATGGCGGCGACGTAGTTCGCCACCCTTCACGTCTCGTTTCCCACGGGAATGAAAGTGGGCTAAATGTGTGGCCTCTGTCTACCCCTTTTATGGGAAAAATGGGTTACTGTATGTATGTATGTATGTAAAATATATCTAAATAAATAAATCATAACCAAGCAATTGCCTTTTTCTGATTACTACAATTTTATTAATAACAAAAAAATCCATTTTTATTATTTCCAAAATAAATACAAAATGCTTAGTTTCGCAATAAAAACATAAATCGGTTAGGACAACAAAAACGGTGCGAAGGAATTTTGTGAAAGTCCACTGACAAAGAAAGCAATCTTCGTGTAAAATATTCGAAAAGATTGAATAAACCCTTACCTGTAACGTCACGTTAAGGGCGTACGTTTCGGCATTGAAAGCTATAAATCCCTTGTCACCTCTGCTGAAAGCAATCTGACAGTTACCATTGTCCCACCAGTTTTTTACGGCAGTGTTTCTCACCGCATTTCTAAAGCCAACCATTTGATAGATTTGACGCCAACGATGTTCGCACACCCAGCCATTACCGCAAGTGTCATCCTACGTTTGATATAAAGATTTGAATTTAATTTGAAGATCAAATATTTTTTATATAAGAATTATTGAGGCATGGTAGCTAAGGAACCGGGCGCTCGACTTAAATTTAATAGTAAGTGACTGACCCGAGTTTGATACCCGGCGACGGCACATATCGTGTGGCATATCGGCACTAAAAATTGCAGAACAATTTTACGTGCCGATATGCCACGTGCTTTTTTTATAGAAGAGGTGGCAAACGAGCAAGTGACTCATCTAGCGGCAACAGTCACCGCCGGCCATGACCACAAGGGGAATTCCGGGTGCATTGCCGGCGTTTAAGAAAGGAGGAGGCTCTTTTCTTGAAGGTGTTCGACAAAGTTGTTGTGTGGGGCAGAAAATTTCTGGCAAAGCGCACAGTGACGGTATGCCAGCGGTGAAAGTAAAAAAATCTTGAGGAAACCTGCAGGTCTGGGAAATAAAAAATATTTCGAGGACATCTGAAGTCCGCCAACCCGCAATGGAGCAGCGTGGCGGACTCTTCTCGACTCCAAATTCCTGTCAGATATAAGAAAAAGCTATTGAGCACTGGCCTCCTTTCATTTCTGAGATGGTTTGGGAGCCAGCACGAGCCCGCCACGCTGCTGCGAGTTGGCGGACTTCACATGTCCTCAAAATATTTATTTTTCAGACACAGGTTTCCTCGTAATGTTTTCCTGTACGTAGTAAATTATTAACAATTACGAGTATTAACAGAACAATTTTAGAGGTGCCGACACCGGGGATGGAATTCAAATCACTCGCGTACTATGAAGATAAGGCGAGCATCCGTCCGATTAGCTACCGCGACGCTCTCTTCACCATACATGTACATAAATCATATTATTGTCGTAACAGTTTACCCATACTATAAAACATGTAAAATATACAATGTATGGAATAGGAAAGAAAACTTTAGGAAAAAGGAGAGGCATCTGTGCTCGCTTGACGTCTTCCTGACCGATTTTCGATCACGATAACTACCGAATTTCGGAATTTATCAACTGCGCAGGAGATATTATAGTGCCACAAGTGTACGACCAAACACATAAGCACTCACTCGTTCCAGCCTACCCGTGCCCGATGCGATAAGATATCTGTTACGATGCAGTGTTAGAGACAGGCACAATTAATCCATTGTTGGTTCCGGCTTATGATTCGAACCACACGGCAGCAGCTTCACGGTCGTCACTCATTTATCACAATAATATAAAAGGAATCTGGTGCATGTGTGGAAATCGGAGGTCACAGGAACAGCGATCTTTAAGAAAAATCGCGAAGAACTAATCGTAAATGTAGAAAACATCTGTAAGTTATATGAATTAATATTGAACCAATTATTTCAACAAAATATTTAAAATGTTCAACCTTGTTAATGCTCGCCGAAATTATGTTTTCATTGACGTCATTAGGCGGTCCTTGTTCATTGGTGTTGAAAATATAGCTGCTCATAATTCGGGGCTCGCCGTAAGGATGCGCCAACATAAACGCAATGGCAGCCTATTAAATTTAATGTAAAAATAAATTATTGAACACTTTAGGTAAGATAAAAATTATAAACAATAAAAATCAATTAAGTTACTTAATATTAGTCAACGTAGTTACAGTTTATGGAAATAATTAAAATTTAATTAGTTAACAGCGTTAAAAATACCTTATAGGGTCTCGATTCCTTATAAGTCAATACGTCACTACCTCGTTGGGTATCATGATTATCGATAAAAGTTAAAGCAGTATCGCTCGGAGACAGGCCCCATTGTTCCCCCCATGACACCAACCATTTTAAAGCGTTGTGACCTCGGAAAACGTTCTTTAGTTCGGATCCTACCTAAAATTTAAAGATGTATAATACTATGTAGTAACAGTATTGTGCACACTATATGTATTTTATTATTAGAACTCCAGAATTGAACCTGTAACTCCAATATCTGTAAGGAATTAAATAATTAAAATTTTTACTTGATCACAGTGTTACGTTCTACAATGTATGTGATTCCATACAAATAGCGTTATTAATATCCGTTTACACAAAGAAACATATCTTAAATATTTCTTTTTTTGAATCAGTACTATTAATTAAGTTAACAAACAACACCAAAGTGGAACACCATATTATGTTAATGAAACTTGGTTAAAACTCACGAGCTGAGTTTGTCTGTCATAAAGATTTAGCAATTGTTTGTCGACCTTACAGCGATCATAAACATTACGCATTTCAAAACACGTAATCAAACACTCAATTATAAAAATCTTTAAGTGGCATTTTGATAACGCGCCGATTAATTACCATTATATATAAATACTAGCTGATGCCCGCGACTTCGTCCGTATGGTATGGGTTTTTTTAATATATCCTAGGAACATATCGGTTCAGCCGTTGAGCCGTGAAAAGGTAACACAGACAGAGGGACAGAGAGAGTGACTTTAGCATTTATAATATTAGTAAAGATATTTGACTTTTTAAATTTGTGGAGAATCGCTCAACCATTATATTTGATCTTAATTAATGTCGGTTGGTTGGCGCAGTGGCTAAGCCCTTGGCTTCTCCGTCGCGGGTCGCAGGTTCGATTCTCGCACGGCACAAATATTTGTATGGCCTACATATAGTTGTTCCGGGTCTGGGCGTTTGTGCATGTGGAATTTATGTCTGTAAAACGCACCCGCGACACAGGAGAAATCCTACTGTGGGGATTCGTTTTAAAAAAAAATTAAATAAGGGATCCCATCAATACAAGAAGTGTAATGCAACTGATATTCTACTTAAAGCGATCTATCATTTTGGACTCCCGTTAATTTCATGATATTTATTACTGATAGGAAACATGATATCATATGGTATTTCAATTACTTGTAAGTTTATATAGATAAACAAATGTAATCAATGATGTGCGGAATTATCTTAAGAGACAAATTTATTTTTATTTTCTTTTTGACATATTTTTAGTTTTAACAATACTAAAAAAAACTAAAAGGACGTCCAAATAACTACTCCACAGAACCTTTCGACGTTTTTTAAATAAATTTACAAGAATATGTAATTAAGAAAATATTTTCAGTAAATAAGAAGGCATGCAACTCACTAAACGCGACAGAAATAAAAATATATATAAAATAAATTTTATTAAATTTAAAAAACTTGAATTAACAAATATATTCCTTACCGTAAAAAATAACTGTTCGGTATATAAAACAATTATCATTTAATCAATAAATATTAATCAAGAACAACAGAAACGTTGCACGAAAATGCTGCACTCAAATTCGACCTTGAAATGTTAGTAAAGATCTATGCTTAATAAATCATAGTGAATATGAGATTTGTGTGCAACATTATATAAAAATAATACTGGAGATTTCTTGTTCAAAATACTTAAAGCCAAAGACAATTTTACGCCTTCGGGGCTCAAAGGCTAATTAATTTTAAAGTTCCGTCTGTAATTAAATTAATTTTGAAAATTCCTTGCTATTCTTTAAAAATAATATGCTACATTATAGCGAATACGAAGACGATTGTCTATCAACCCGTTCCATTAAATTTAACCTGCGAAATGGATTTTGCGTTATGCCTTAATTACGACAGTAAACTCATGACTGATTTATTTACATGGCTAATAATAATGGTAATGTATCCTCATCCGGAATTCAAGCTAACATGCGAGTATATCAATAGTTACAAATATTTACGCGAATACTAAACATTGAATAAAACTAAATTTAGAAATTATATCATGTTTTATTCAATTTAATTTGTGCACGTTTCGCGTGCTTTCTATTTTTTAACATCCATCAAGTGTATCTCTCTGAAATATTGAGGAGTTCATAAGCTAGAATGTGAACGTGGTCCCCTTAAAACTACAAGCAAGGTCAAACTAAATTATCAAAAAAAGAACACATAGGTGACAATGAAGCGTTGCTGCTCTAAGAAGTCTGTAACCATGTCCAACATCGTTGATGTCAGACCGCAAAATTATTGCAAAAGCGCTCCGATTATTGCGAAATTATTGCGAAAGCGGCAAAGGAGCCTCGCGTGGCAAACAAAAAAACAAACAAAAATTAAAAATACTAAAATTTAATATCTAATTTCAGTAGAGAAGATGGCTGGGTATTTCAACCGGCTTGAGTTATTGTAATTAATAAAAACCACTGAAATACTTCGAGACACTGTAAGTGCTTTGATTAGGTGGGAAACCAAAAAAAATCTTATACCTATTATAACCATAAAAGTGTTCTTATAATATTATTACTATACTTAGTATTAATTTATAATAAGGTTGTTGTTCACTGAATAATACTTGCTCTAAATTCCGTGACTTCACCAAAAGAAGTGTACTCGTTTGGTTTGATTTCCTCGTTGCCATAATAAACAACCTCTTGATAGATATATGGCCTCGTGTTGGGTGTGAAACCAAAATCAGGGTTCAACGCTTGAAGCCTTTTATAAATCTCTTGAAGATCACTTGGCCACATATGTTTCGCAGCATCAACCCTGTAATAAAATTAATGATGTTAATTTTTTATCAATAACACATTTTAATATCGTTTTATTAAGCATAATCAAAATTAATACAAAATAGTGTTAACTACTCTTTTAATACCTACAATAACAGCAAACAAATTTGTTTGTGTCACAGATATTCTTGCGAATTATTTGAGGGACAGATATAATTTTTTCATCACAAGTAAGTAAAGCGTTATGGTGTCACACAGCAATTTTCTGGGTGACACAGTATTTGCTATGGGCAGACGTTGCACTTCCCACCAGGTGAACGTTTCGCTCGTTTCGTCACCTTATACAATAAAATAAAAACGAGCTAAGAGGACTAATACCAGTAATGAGTTTCATTCTCATCATCATTTGCTGTGTACAGAAAACGACGTCACAAATCATTTAGTACACATTCATGGAACACCAACAATGACGAGGAGGAATCTTTCTGAGCGCCCATCCTTAGTTTGCTCAGGTTTTGTTGATGGATTCTCTAAAACCTTCCATTGCAGTGGTAGGAGCCTTTCACAAGTATCCGTCTAGATAGACGCCACCGCCACAGTGCTGGTTATTCTGACGTCAAGCAATGGTGTGCAAAAATAGCCGTGTTTCGGTATGAAGGATGTTGTAGCTATTGTAATTACAGAATAAATAAGACTTAAGAACTGACGTCTCAAGATGAGGTCTCACGGTGCCAAACAAAGCTTTCCATTAAAAGGTGTGTGTAAGTTGCGTTAATCCGTAGTTGTTATGGGTAGACGCGGTTACTTACTTAGTTAGCTAAATAAGACAAAAATTATGAGCCTCTAATCAGTCCGCTAAAAGTCATTGGCCTCTCCTAAGTCATATGGATTTGCTATAATCGCTACACTTGACAGGCGGGTTAGTGATCGCAGTACCAGACACCTCACTGTACAGGTCATTGATCTGGAAATGTTATCTATATACCAGAGATTATTCAACCATTATTTAGATAATTATTGAACCATCTGCTAAAAGTAATATGATTTTTCTGGCATTTAATAAAATCTGGGATAAAATGCGAAGAACAATTTTTTACTTTTATTTCAGTGTGTAGAACTTGAAAAGAAGAGATACGGTACAATATGACAGATAAGTTAAAATATAATCGAAATAGGGGTGCTTTCCATAAGTACAGAGAGGTAAAACATTTTCATATAAGAATGTGACGTGAATACTCAAAATGTAAATGTAAAGGACGTGTACAGAATACTATTATATGAAGACTTTTTTTACTATATGAACTAAATATGGCAACGTATGGCAATTTTTTTTTAACCCACCCGCCACGTCCCGTTTCCCGCGGGGGCGAAAAGTGGGCTACATGTGTAGCCACTGCCTACCCCTTACATTGGGAAAAGCCGTGATTATATGTATATATGTATGAACTAAATAAAGCAACTGATATTTATACATAAATAGTCATAATAAGGATAAAATTAAATTTCCTAGATAATTTCTGTATTGAGGCTAATGTTGGTTATCTTTAAAAACGCGCTCACCGCTCACCGATTTCATAAGTATTAAAATCATCATAAATATATTTGATTTATTTTATTATTTCAAACAACAATATTAAGCACAAGTAACGGAAAACAGAAACGTTGTTACACAGAAGAAATGATTACTTAGCTTAATTATGTTCGCAACAATTTACCTAAAACCAGCAACACCGAGGGAAATTAGTTTGTTCAAATAGTCGGATATCTTACAAACTACGTAAGGGTGACCATGATTCAAATCTTTTAATCCAACTAAATCGCACGTTCTTACCTGAAAGAAAAGTTATTACGTATAACGTATAGTTACGAATGTTTATTATGGCATAACATTGTAACAATGCTGGAAGGATTCCGAACCATCCTTATCCTTTTCAATACTTAATCTTCAGATGAGCGACTTGACCATGAGAAAATTAAAGAAAATTTAAAAATCGATAATTGATATTCTACAGTTTGATTATAAGAAGCAATTTTAGAATTAACAGCTTATAATGTTACTACTGATGTACCCCTGTTTAAGTGGAACTTCGCGATATCTTACGGCTAACTTAAGTAGTCATATGCGCTAAGATGCGAAGACCTTAGCTGCTGCTGCTTTTCACAGGTCAGGATAATTTAGTTCTGACATAAATAAAATGATTATTATATAGACGCCATCGATCGGAGGCCATGCGATTTTCCTTGCATTTGTTCTGGTCGACTTTTAAGATACCCTCGGGACAAAATGGGATGTCAAATTATCTAATGCCACCACACGGCAAATTGTAAAATATAAGCAAAATGCTTGCAACTACTCACTACTTACGCAGGTATAGGAAATGTAATGAAGGGTAGAAAATACTGCAAGTTTAAGCAAGCAGTAAAGTCGATGGCTCGTATATTCCACATAATAATAATAGCTTAATAACGGAAATCGCCCATATCACACGAGATGGATTTTTTTTGTTAAGTAAGAAAGACTTGTACCTTTAAATTATGTCAACATTTTCAAAAAGTGAAATTCATTTGTAAATTATTTGGAATAACGTTTATAATATGGTTTCGACATCTTCGAATTCAACACAATATTCTAAAATTTTCGGAAGTGTATACAATTCATTTCCCTCGGATGTAGAACTTAGTTGAGCAATTGACGCTTGCTGCTAACTTTAATATAATTATTTACGTATACACAATAACATTGAACGACAGCACACGTCTCTCATACCTTATTCCGGCAACTCCAAGTTGAATTAGTTCATTTAAGTAATTTATTATACGCTGTCGTACATAATTCATAGTTTGATTTAGATCTTTAAGGCCCAAGAGCTGGCACCTGCGGACCTGCATGAAATATGACAATGGTTAGGTTTCTGCTACAGAAAATCTTCAGGCTACATAACCCACGGCTTAGCATAGGCGTCTTCTCGTTTGGAAAGGTTTTTAGATTTGGGTAAACTCCGTCAGTGCGGACTTCATATGTAATCGTAATTTTTAATTTCTCAGACATGCATTTTGCTCAGCATATTTTTTTATTGGTCGTGTAGTGGCGGCTTAAGAGAATCTACCACCCCATCTCATCCCGTGAGTGCCGTAAAAGACTCCAGAGGGAAAATGAAAACAATGAGACGGACAGCAGCATACTCCTGGAACATCTGAATAAATAAACTGCGGTTGCCAACGTGGCAACTATAACAAAATCCCCCAAAATGAAAGCTACAAAGTTTTGACACGATCTATTGGGGGAGACCTATGTTCAGCAGTGGACTAGTGATAGACTGAAATGATTATGACTACGATTTTTTTATTTAAATTTTCTTTCTTTCAAACAGTTATTTATTTCATATTCGTATAAGAAAGTTCGTGATAAAGTACCAAATTACATTGTTTCCGAACCTTTAGCGTAATATAAATTCATTTACAAACAAACGGAATTGTTGTCGACGTTTTATTAAATTGAAACAGTTTATTTTTGTCTCGACTCTCATAACTACTACAGTTCTTTCGACCTTGTACGCGATATCGCTTCCTGAAAGCATTTAAACTTTGTCAAGCATTTCATAGTTCCATAATGAAGTAAGCGTTGATAGTGGTCTTGTGGTCTTATTTTAACTGCTTATATCTTTACTAAATTTGTAGAAACTTTTACTTATGTTGTTCTTTTTAATATATTACACTTACGTCAAGAATTACTCATTCTTTATTAGCTATTTCCACATCTATGAACTTATAACAATACAACCCTAATTATGTAAGTAAAATTGTCGTTTCAAAATATGTACGCTTTATTCAGACAAGGTTGGTCTCATAAAGAAATCTTTAGAAAAATCCCTCATTTATTCCTTAAAACTTTTAAGCAAGCTTTAGTGATGTTATGAAAACCTGTAAAATTTATATTACGTTAAAGAACAAGTAATATTACGAGTATACCGTATATTTTAATTCGAGTTTTCATTAATATTCGTACCATGTTAATGTTTTTAAAGAAATGAAAGGTTATTTTGTTAAAAGCATTGTTGGTTAACACTTGTACATATTTCCTTAATGAAAAAAAGCATTCACGGATGATTATCTCGCTCAATAAAAATATTTTATTATTAAAATAATGGGTTTTCGAAAATATTCACTATCATATTTTTTTGTGTTATTACATGATTGTATTAACATATTTTCTTGTTTCAGAGCGTGGTTTAGTACTTCTACGTACTTGTCTAAAAATAATGAAATATTATTATTTTCGGATGTATTGTGATTTTTTCTGTTCTTATAAAGTGTGTAAAATGTGTGTAAAATCAAAGGTGGTTTAACCTTTGATTTTATAACATCAAATTAGAAAATGTAAAGATTGTGTTTGCCCGAATGTCAACTGTGCAATACAGATTACATATTCCGCAGATGACTTATTCTAAATATGATCATTGCTGGTAAGATTCTTATGCAGAAAATCTTTTAGGTATGCGCCACCCCAAGCCAGTTAATGTGCCGTGAAGCAGTAGTGTGCAAAAATTACTGTATGTCGGGTAATCACTGAGCATATGACACATAAGAACTGATATCACTGGGTGACGGGCGCAGTATAGTGCCACACAGAAATGTTCTGGGTGACAAAGCATTTGTTATAAGCAGACTTTGCACTTACTATCAGGTGAACGTTTTGCTCGTCTCGTCAATTTTTACAATAATAAAATATATGTTCAAGAAAGATGTCGCCGTGACCGACTTTGGTTAGTAAATCTCTTATTTTGTTATATTTATAAAAACATGCTTAGATTTTATAAATATAACAAAGTAAAGGAGCATTATGAACCGATTTTTGTTTACTTCGTCGTCGTCGTTCGTCGTTTCAGCCTATTACTAGTCCACTGCTAAACATAGATTGCCACAAAAGTTGTAGCTCTCGTTTTGGGGGGATTTTGCCACGCTTGGCAGGCGGGTTGGCAACCGCAGTTTATTTATTCAGATATTCCAGGAAGATGCTGCTGCCCATCTCCTGGTTTTTATTTTCCCTCTGTCGACTTTTACGACACCCACGTGATGTGATGGGGTGGTAGATTCTCTTATGCCAACACCACACGGGGAACTGTTACTGTTTACTTACCAAGATGTAATAATAATTAACATAAAAAAATCATCAATTTAAAGTTGATTTCAACAAGATAACATAAAACACACTTTTTTTACACGTTTTAACTCTAGATAATAATATACCTGAGTAGCGTTGTTATAGTCATTAATACTGCAATACGGATAATGGAAATGCTCTCGAGAGTAAGGCACTGCCGGGTAGAGATAATTAGCGAAGTCAGCTGTGCTGCCACCAGTTCCTCTGTTGTTCTTGTTTTCGCCAGTCATATGATTGACAACAACATCAGCGTATATTCTAAAATAAATTTATAAATTTTCTTATTTTTTTTTAAATTGTGTCCTAAAACGTTGTATGGTTAATTTCTTTAATTAAATTTAAGTAATGTGTAACGGGATTTACCACCGCTCCAACAATACATTGTATTAATTATAATTTTTGATATTTTACAATTTGTTCAAAAGAATATCACGTGACTAAATTATTAAAGACCTAAAATCATATAAATATGTTAAAGTGCTATAAATATTTATACAACACTAGTGGTATTTCTGCATTTTGTTGTCAGTGTGAAATAAATCTAATATAGATTAGGTAGATAGTCCGGCAGAGTAAAATAGCTCCTACCTCTTTCCTACCGAGGTCTCGTAAGAGGCAACTAAGGTATTATACGGACAGGCTTTATTCGTACAGAATAATATCATAATATGTAATGCTGTCACTATACTGCTCGTGGGAACGTAATGGGGAGAAATATTTTTTTGACTCGTACCAAAATGGCGGCGACGCAGTTCGCCACCCGCCACGTCTCGTTTCCCGCGAGTGCGAAAAGTAGGCAATGGGAGTGGCATATTAGGGGGCTGAGCTAACCCTAATATGGGCAAAAGGCGTAACAGTATATATGTATGTTATCCACAACATCGACTCGAGTTCAATGTACATTTAAAATAAATTAGTCTTGATTTGGCCCGTCACATAGGTCGGGGATAACTGTCATAAAACCAAACCACTCGAGAAACTTTTTTGGTTCTTCGTACCGCAGTGTGTCCGGAAAACGATTCCACGCGTCGCTTACAGGACTTCTTGTCATATTTAGAGGAAAGTCGACGGATGCAACTTTCTCATGCTGACGCTTTGTAAAGTGTTAGGATGTAATGAAGATGAAAAAAATTTCATAGCATATTTCACATTTTTAAACAGCAAACGTCATCAACTATTAATTATATTAATACTGCAATATCATTTTCACACGATAAAACTCCCACCTAATGTGGGAGTACAGGTAATAACGCTTTGCGATAAAATGATAAGATGTGAAAACCTTATCAGTGCAAAGAACGTATAGCACGTACCAGTAGAACATTGATAATACTGATAATTTTACAACATTTTTCTTGATCTTTAGAAAAAAAAAACAATGAATTCTTCGGAACGGAAAACGGTCGGCTTGACAGTGAAATATTTTCGTAATTCTTTTATTTTACGGCAACAATTTGTTTCTTTCTTAAATGCCATCTTTATTATCTCAATCGTTATTATCCTTTGCTAAACTTAGGGCTCTTACAAAGATTCCTTATATAGGGTGACAATATGCATTTTTATTTTTTATTTTTTTTTAAAACGATGTCCCACAGTAGAATTTCTCCTGTGGCGTTTTACATACATAAATTCCACTTGCACAAACACCCAGACCCGGAACAACTATCTGTAGGTTATACAAATCCCGCATCCGATGTAACGCTCATGCGATAATATCGGAGGTAGGCTAGGGTGCAGTGTCAAAAACAGACCCCGAAAAATACTGTTTCTAATTTTCCACGAATGTTGGCTTCGGCTGGGAATCCAACCCGCGACCCGCGGCGCAGAAGTCAACCACTTAACCACTGCGCCAACCGCGTGGCCTAGTGGTGAGAGTACTTGACTTTTACGCCGCAGGTCGTGGGTTCGAATCCCAGCCGAAGCCAACATTCGTGGAAAATTAGAAACAGTATTTTTCGGGGTCTGTTTTTGACACTGCACCCTAGCCTACCTCCGATCTTATCGCATGAGCGTTACATCGGATGCGGGTAGGTCGGGGATAATTCAGGTTGGGACGAGTGAGTGGCCCAGTGTATGCGCAAACACTTGTGGCACTATATTATCTCCTGCGCAGTTGATAGCTTCCAACAGTATTCGAAAGTTATCGCCGCGGTCCAAAATCGGCCAACAGGACTTCATAGGTAGAGTTTATATTTAGCAAAGCAGCGTGATGGCGGCGTATGAAACTCTGCCACCTCGGCTCGTTTCGTGGGTTACGTAAAGGACAAGGAAAGTCGATTTAGGATTTCCCTTAAAATGCATAATAACCATGTCGAAAAATTCCAGACCGGCAATACACAGACCGTTTGGTACTGTAATTGCCAATCCATCTGCCTAACGTGGTGATTACGCCAAATCATCATTTCGTGCGAAAGCCCTATGTCCAGAAGTAGACTATAAGAAGGCCGATGGTGATAGTGTTTTGAATTTAAGTGTAACTATGAATATGTAGATACTTTATGCTTACCGTACACCAACATTATTGCACCTTCTCGTCATATTTAAAAAATCGTCTTGATCCCCCGATCGGGTCTTCAAATTATAAGACATAACTTGATACCGTTCATACCATGTCCTCTTACCATTACTCGTATGAATAATAAGATTTTCTGACGGCGGCGATATCTTCAAAAAATTAAAAAAAAATCGAACAAAGAAACATCCTTGAACATCTTTCTTTAACTGGTCAACGTTCGGGATCATTATTGTTACACCAGGTTTTTAGCTTTTTCGCATGTGTATTAACTTTCACGACTTAATTGCATTATTTAAAGCCTAAAATTTTGCCAAAGAACCATGCTTTCTAAACCAAGCTATTCGTGTAAACCTTTTCCGAATCCCATAAGTAGTTTTGGAAGACAAAAATAACAATGCGAAATGCAGACATAATTTGTAAATAGTAGTGGTTGTTTTAAATCACTTACCTAGTTTTATACCAAAAGCTGAATACAAATACAAAGAAAGACGTTCGTGTAATTTGTTAGTCATGTAATTCAAATCTAACATGCAAACATCATAGTTTTTTTTAATACTTTATCGGTTCAGCTGGCGTAGTGGTTGGCTAGTCTCCCTGCTAGCAGACGTGTCGGCTATTCTGAGCTATATACAGCGTGGAATGCCGTTGCCAATTTCTGTGAGACCGTGATTGTTCAGTAGGAGGCTGCCGAAAGGGATTGAGAAAGGACAGCTGCCTCTCGGAGACGACACCGCCGACGGGCCGGCGGGCTACTTCACAGCCCTCCTATTAACAACGGTGTACCCCTAACAGAAACGGGGCCTTCGGGGTCCCGAGCCATCGAGATTCACATTCGGATCCCGAACGCCCAGTATGGCGACCTAGGGGAGGACCATGACTTGACGTGGTCTCGAATTTGCTGGGAGCGGTAAGAACTGCCTCCGGGACGGGCTATAGTCGTAGCGAAGCGAGAAGGCTACGGTTGCGTTCCGAACGGAGATCTTGCGACCCCTCTTCAGCGCTGATGGAAACCACCGTGTGGCTTCAACGCCTAGCACGTCGAGTATCCATGCAGAAATTCCTCACGTTTAAAAGAAGTGATTGCTTAATCTTCTACTAACTCTGGGCTGATTTACGAATTGAAGAAATTATTGTATGACTATAGATGTTCCGGCCATGGGTATTTGTGCATGTGGAATTTATATCTATAAAACTCACAAATGTTACAGGAGGAATCCTAGCCTAGAAATGGTTTCGAGAGGTTCTTCGCAATCTCTCCTTGTCCACGAGGTTTTTCTAGAATTATCTGTTGCTAATGCAAATTATTAAAGCGTTATTACCTGAACTGCACCATAGCCCTTCGGTGCAAGAAACCTCTCACATTCGTCAGCGATATCTTTCCATTTCCACTCAAATAAATGAACAATGATCGAACGATCAGGTAATTGATTTGTTCTACTGTGATGGTCACCGTAACATCTCCCAACCACCACAATTATCAATAGAATATTTGGATTCATTTCTGAAATTGAAACAATTTAACATTCATGTTATATAACGAGTATACCGCAGTGTCTCAAAAGCAAAGTTTACAACCAGTGCGCGTGATGACATATGGAACAGAGACGTGGTACTTCACTGCGGGCCGCATGAGGAAGCTCAGAATCGCTCAGCGTGCTATGGAAAGGGCTATGCTCGGAGTTTCTCTGTGTGATGAAATCCGTAATGATGATATCCGCAGCAGAACTAAAGTAACCGACATTGCCATAAGGATTAGCAAGCTGAAGTGGCAATGGGCCGGCCATATAGCTCGTAGAACCGATAACCGTTGGGGAAGAAAGGTTCTCGAGTGGTAACCTCGATCCGGCAAACGCAGTGTAAGGCGACCCCCTACTAGATGGAGCGACGACCTGCACAGTTTTGCGGGTAGTCGATGGATGCAGTTGGCTCACGACCGTGTTTTCTGGCAATCTATTTGGGAGGCCTATGTTCATCAGTGGACTGTGATAGGCTGAAATGATGATGATGATGATGAACTAAACTTACGAATGTTTATAAAGTTACATTTAACGCATTCTTCTGGATAAATTATTTTACGAAGATGTAGTAAACATAAAAAAATACGACATCTTTTTGTAAATTCTATAACACGTACCGTGAGATATTTCATGCCGCGTACAAATGAAATACGAAAAAACATCCCTCTTTTGTGGTTTTACCTTCGTCCTCAGACGAGGACGCTTAAATAAAAACGAAAAAAGGTGTTACAAAGAAATAAAGTTTCGACGACAACATTCTGACGAATATCAAAATAACTGTCACTACTTTTTATAAATCTTTATTTGCTAGTTCACTCCAACACGCAATTGAATTTTTTAAAATAGTTTTCAATCTGAGGGTTTTATTAATTTAAACAACAATAATGATTTCTTATATTTACGCGAATACTACACATTTAAATAAAACTATTTTTACGGATTTTATCGCGTTTAATTTTGTACTATTTATAACCCAACGTACTCCGGATTAACTATGACATATGGACATTTGTCACCTCAGTCCTCCCGTGACCATGGGTGCTGTAAAGCGCTCGAAGCGTCAGGCTATAAGTAGTACAAAATTAAACGCCATAAAATCCGTAAAAATAGTTTCATTTAAATTAAACAACGATACCTTATTTATTCGTTGCTCTATATATAAGTTCATCAACCCGCGGTGGAACAGCGAGGCGGACTTTCTCCGGTTCCAAAACCTCTTTCAAAAATTGAGAGATTGTTTAGCATTGTGAAGCAAATGGATGTTTGGAAGCAATTACAAAGTTCTTTCATAAATTCAATTTACAAAACAAGACAATTCAGTAAATCATTATATAACTTAAATAAAACATAATAATGACAATGAAACTGTCTACTGTCTTTTCTTTATTTCACTCACTTGTTCGTACAAGTACAGTAACACGCTAGAACCAAAAAGTGATGCGTGAAATAGAAATCATAAGGCGAAAAGTAGGAAATCACTACAAATATTTTAAAAAAAAATTCTTGTGTTTTGATATTTTTAAAAATCTAGAACATTTGTAATCCGCTAACCCGCACTGATTTAAATTTTATATGCAGTTAGGACGTGATTTCTGACTAGGAATCCTGCCATCGGCAAGTGGTGATGTCCCAGAGGTTTTGCGGAACAGCCTCTTCGCAACTCCGAATAAATTTATAACTAATATAAATGTCCCGATAAAGGATTTATATTCTTAACACGCTACTAAGCGAAATCAGGAAGCAATTAGAAAAATAACAGTCGAAGCTTACCGCTCACACTACGCTTACACTATGATATAAGCATGTCTCAAATGCAAAAACTTACTGCATTTGTTTTTACGGCACTCTTTAGTTTAAATTTTGCCTTAACAGGACTGTTTTAATTACACTGATAACTTAACAAATTTACTAAAATATTGCTCAGGGAAACGTAATTTTCTTACTCTACGCGATATAGTTAATTAAATTGTTTATTGGACCGATGAGTAAAAAAAAAACAACGACAAAGATAACCTAACATTCTCGCATACTGACCTTACGCTTCGGACTAGCGTTGCAATAGACCGAAATAAAACGTGTTTTGTTAGAATTATAAATAAGACATGGTATATAATATGATTTAAAGAATATTGTACCTGTTAGTCGCTAACACTACTCTCAATGTATATTATTTTCCTTCCGTAATTATCGCGTTAAATTAATAAATTCAATATACGCATATGACAGTTGAGTTCCTACTGCAAATAACGCTATCATTAATTTTTGAAGTGTGATTACTGATGGCGGTTGCTCCTACATTAAAATCTAGGTATGTATACCACAGTGTAAGTTATTACGCCGCAATTATATATAGTGTGCAACGATAACTAATTTACGAAGATAACTATAAATGCTTAAAACGGTTTCTGAACGGTTATTGATGTTTTTCACTTATGCACTAAATATATATTAATTATCCCCCTTATATACTTCGTTTAGCAGTCCACTACTGGACAAGTGCTCTTTGAAGCCAGGAGCAGCTCAGTGTTTGAGCTTACACTTATGGCACTATATGATATTATGTCCTGCACAGGTGATAGCTTCACACAGTATTCGAAAGCCGTGGTTGAAAATCGGCCTGGAAAAGGACAGTTTAGATATTTAAAATAATATTTTTCGTAGAATATATTAATGGGTAGAAACCATATACAAAGTTTGATCAAAATCCGAGCATTTAGAATTTTCTTCCGACAACCCGCGGAGGCACATACTCAGTCTTACTTATGCAGATATGGAGCTCAATAGCAAGTTGCGCTATACGAAAGTCTCAAATATGGCCATCTGTTAGTAAGGTCTACGACATAAAAGCAATTGTATAGAAGGTCTCTAAGATGTAAAAGGATTATTATAATAGACTTGGGACTTGAAAATGATTAGAGTTTAAACGTGGACTGGAACCGACATACACTTATTATAAGGCATATTTTAGTTTAAATAGTCGAATATAAATGATAGGTATTTATATTCTATAGGCTTTCCTACCGAGGTGTCGTAAGAGGCGACTAAGGTATTGTACGGACAGCCTTTATTTGTGCAGATTAATATTTGTAATTATTATATGCAATGCTGTCGCTATACTGCTCCTGGGGATGCAACGGATAGTCAGATTTTTTTACTCGTACCAAAAAGGCTGCGACCGTTACCGGTTACGTCTCGTTTCCCGCGATGGCGAAAAGTTGGCTACATGTGTAGCCTCTGCCTACCCCTTATATGGGAAAAAGGAGTGACTATGTGTATGTATGTATGTATGTATATTCTTAGTACCGGTGGTAAGCTGGTCTGTTGTAGTAATACGACTTAGTCGTGGACATCGTGCACCATCGGTGCCGTTTGTGATCGGCATCTAAGGGCGGATTTCACCGTTGAAACTAATCGCGATCAGATCAAGAAAAACGAAGTTTAAGCGTTTAACTGAGTTCAATGCTACAGTTTGCATTTCATCAACATCAAATGAACGCAGTCAATGCTAAACGCTGTTCAAATTTTGAACGCCCAATTTTCGACGTTCAGCTCTTTAAACGCGTTTAGAGAGCTGTCATTGTTAATTGCACAACTATGTAAACACAAAAATTATTTTTAATTCTTATTATTTATTGTTTGCATACCTATGTAACCTATGCATAAAAGCAAGCTGTTTGATGTCGCAAAATACGAAATAAATCGTCTTTTTGTTTTTGATTGTGACGATATTTCATGTAAACTTTGTTTTTCTAAACGCGATCAAAATGGAGTCGGTGAAATCGGTTACACGAAAACCGAGATCAAATGATACATATGAACTCAGTTAAGTAAAACGTGCTTTTATTAAACTTGGTTTCCAAAGCAATCGGTGAAATCGGGTCTTAGTGTATAGCACTATAACACATCGGTTATCTAACGGACCAGAAAGAGTGTATATGACGGCACTCCGGTATTACTGGCATATCCATACTCCATGTTTTAGCGCGCCAGCTCTATGATACATAGATATCGTGTCACTAGCGTGTTAGTGGCTTCCTACTATAACACGTTGGTGGTGTTTATAGCTAACAACAATTACTAAAATCGATATTAATAATATTGTTGCATTGTGCGGCGCATACATGCTTACTGCTTTATGCAGTATTGTGTCTTGTGACGGTTATATGGGTGAGCCGCGTCTCGACTATCGATGCGAGTTTATTGTTCTATTTGATAGAGGTTTCGCGGGTGTAGATGTTTGCTGGGATTGTATGGTTGTATGGCCCTTGTGAAGGCCGCCCTTAATGACTGGCTGCAGACTATCTGCCCTTCAATGTTACAACAACAATATTAAATAACACTTTCAGTAACTTTCCAGACTATAAATACTTAACAGAAAGTTGTTGGTAAGTGAGACAATCTACATAAAAGTGCGCAATACTACAAGAAAATACGAAATAAATAAATACTTAACTGGGCACAAACCACTGACGTACACAACATAATTAATGAAATAAGAATAAAATAAAAAGTTTAAAAATAACTGTAAATAAAATAAAAAAATACTTTACATTTAATTACAGTTATTTTTTCCGTAGCCGGATTAAAGTTTTTAAACTTTTTCTTTTATTTTTAACTTTTCCGTTTTAAATAGTTATATAATGAGCATGCGTATTAGATATTGGACTTCTAAGATCATAAGCCTTCCTTTCGGCTTTGTCATAATTATGAATACATCTCGGTAGGTATTTACCGAGAAAAAATTGTACACATATCGAATCAAGTAAACGGCCATTTTACTTGATAATTTATTATGTTTTGACTCATACAGAGGGATCAAAACGCGTGAGCTGGTTTGTGTTTTAAAATTACACAGAGAGAGAGAGACACGTTACGCCATTCCTTAATAAACATTTCATACTAAAAATGAAGTTGAGGCGTAACCCGTATTTGGCATGTATTTTGTTTGGTGTCGTTAAGTTTAAGGAACCTGTTAACTTGTACCATAAGCTCAGCTGGATGTCTAGCTAACGCGAATACATGAGCAGGCAGTGCAAGCTACCGATTTCCATTCCAACACACAAGTCAGCCGCATTTAAAGATAGCTCCCGTTATACGGCATCTATGATATGGAACAACTTGCCGCCACCTCTGCGACTAAATAAAACATTTAATACCTTTAGGATAGACCGACGGCGATAACTGATTGATTATCGAAACGGGAGCTTGATACCAAATTGGGTACGTAATTTCATCTTTTATATAATATATTCTTGGATTTTTGGAATGCATCTCGAAAGCGAGTACGCGAGTTGTGACCTGTAGTTGCTTAGTTAACTATTTGCTCTGTTGATGGATTACCCCCGAGAAGTTTTGCGATGCCGACTGGACATGCGAGGATGTTTTTTTTCCAATTAAGAAACCTACGCAATTATGTTATATGAGTATAGTATAAATTAGTTTAAAAAGTTGAAATGTTATTAGTACTGCTATAAATAAAATACCTTCCCATAGCGATGTAGCTTACCAGTAATCATAACTCGGTATATACATATATATTTAAAGTAAATATGTATTTGTATATAAGGTCTATGTTCAGCAGTGGACCAGTGATGGGCTGAAGTGATGAAAATGATGATGTATGTTTATGTATATATATGTACTCGTATAGATATACTATTGTACGTAGGTCATGCAAAAATGGTCATCACTCAGCATGATCGAACGTCAGTTACTTTTACCCTATATGATGGCTATCATATAACCCTGCCTGATTAATAATTATAAAAAATAGCTAACTCATGCGGGTGGTATCTGGCGGGAGGTGACTCCCAAGATTGCGATATACGAAAGAAATTGCGGAGAACGAATCCCCTTGCAAAGGGCGTTTATAAATAAATGTTGTGAACCCTTTACAAGTGCAAAGGGATTAGTTTACAACCACTAATATATATATACTCTAAGTTTACAACATAATATTTAAGCACTGTCTATGGCTTACGACTTCTCTAGTGAACATTCATCTTTCCAAGAAACTCCTAAAAGAACTAGTTACTAAACAAACACAACGTACTTAAGGGTTCTGAGACGATAACATATTATAACAAAACTAGTGATCCGCCCCGGCTTCGCACGGGTAGATAGATATAGAAAGATAAATTGCTACATTATACAAATAGAACAACAACAATTCCATACACTAACATTTTTTGTAGCGACTATTCTCACCAGCTGGTCAGGTAAGATTCTACCCGTGTTTTGATTTACTAATTTGAACAAGAAGCGGGCTATTGTGACTTAACTATAATAGTTAGACATATAGCCACGCGGACTTTTTTTGAGTAATGTTTGTAATAGGTTAAGGATGTTCATTATAGCAATATAGAGATAAGGGGCCAGACTATCGTCGGCAACTTTACTAAGAACGGCTTCACGCTATTCCTCATTTTACTGCTTTTTTAATTAAAGAAGCTTGGAGAACCACACTTGACTAGTGCTCTAAAACTGAAATCTATCTTCACCACTTCGATGTTTGGAAGTCTACCGATGTTTTTCCATACGATTCATACCCGACCGACCGCACTAGACAACTTAGATTAAAAAACAATGTTGTTATAAGAAAACAAAATACTAAACACCTATATAAAATTTAAATATTAATAACAAAATCGCCTGTATACTTGCGATATTTTTAATGGGCAACTAGCACTCTCAGTATTTTATCCAAACATAATCAGGAATGTTTTATGCAGTTTTATCTTTATCTAATATTACTCAACAAAAATGTTACAAGTAATTTGTCTAACTGATAGTACTTTCCATATCGGCCATCAGATATGATTTGTTTTGCGAAACAGCGCAATCTCAAATCAAAATAACATTAAAAGTTTGTACAATTTTCAAAATTGTTTTTTACAATGTTTGTACCAAACTTCACCTATTAAACACTGCTGGAGTGTGGTGATGGCGTAAGAGACAACTTAGGGAAATACAACGAAAATGCCAAGAACAGACAATTACAGACGTACTTGAAAGGGGGGGAGGGGGGGGGAGTCACTGCTCCAGCTTTTGCCAGCAATTTCTTTTTACATCTGCACCGTTTCTTAATGAGGAATTTTCCTATCGGAAAAGAAACAGGTGAAAAGAAACTCAGCAGATAACCTCTATTTTAAATATTCTTCTTATTATTGAAATATTACAATAAAAAAATAAAAAATACAGAGCTCTGTTTGCTAGTTGAGATATATGTTGGGTTTTGGGGCCCATTGAAGCAGAATGAATTGAAGAAAGCAATTGACAGCAATCGGAAGTATAAATTCTGATGTAACATCGTCGGATCTATTTTTTTTATTTGTATCAGTGAATAGGTATTGGAGTCAAAACACGAATCTTAGGAATAATAGTTTACTAAAGAAGAAAATGGTACACATCTAGCATACATAAATAGAAACTTTAATCCTTTGCCTTAATCCTATGACTGACAATTACACTGTGGGACATTGCACTTTTCATCACCAAAATACAAGTAAAATAAATAAGTTTTCTTAATGATATATCTTGAGTTTGACACTGTTGGAAATTCGTAACAGCTAATTACTACTGTCAATAAATATTAAAAAATACACTCATTAGTAGCGATATTAATTACCAGAGATATACAAACTCTTTTTATTATCTAACATGTATTATATAACTTATTTTTTAAGACTTGTCAATAATTAGTAACAAACAATAGTTATTATTTTCTAATATTATTAATCAAGAATACATCAATACAACATCACACAATAGTAATGTTTAGTATAGATTACGAATGTTCGCTGGTATTATTAATTTAATTATGGTTACATTATGCAAATATTTCAAAAATAGTTATCTTTTTATTTCATTAATAACAAGAAAAAATAAACTGAAAAAACCGACGTTATTAGTCGCGGTAGGATTTTAGTTGCACACATCATCAATAAGAGAAAAAGTATTACTACGAAAAAAAAATCACTGGCAGACGATGGTCATTTGGCATTAGCCGGTTGGCAACCGCAGCTGATTTATTCAGATATTCCAAGAAGTTGCTGGTTTTAATTTTCCCTCTGGCGACTTTTACGATACCCAAGGGATGATATCAACTTTTAATGAATAATTTTGGTTACCAAAAATAATGTTGTTTTACTAACTTTTTCGTATAGATGATATCTTACATCCGCAAACCAATGGAGTGTAGAGATACGGAGCGACAACTCACTTAAAACGATTTATAAAAGTATTCGACAAAATGCATAGAATAAGGGTTCACAAAAAATACCGAAATGGCGCTAATGTCGCAAAGTGAAGTATGCTTAAGGAAATTACTAAAATATAAAACTAGTTGTATTGAGAAGAGTTTTTGATGAATGTACTGTAAATAAAAAGTAAATTAATAACGATAAAGAATATTTATTTTTCCGTTAACAGATCGGATGGCGCTTCTTTACAAATTTAGGACTTTTTCTTTGTCTCGATTTCTCGGACTTTTATATTGAGTAGTCACTCTTTACACACTCCATACTATAACCGTACATTATAAAAACAGTTTTGAGCTGTTGAACAACTTCGCTTAACATGTTTCTTCTTCGAACTTTCATGTTTCACATCAGTGACCAAATCATCATTGATTTGAAACGTTTCACATTCGCTGTGAACTTTACGGTTTCCATTGGAGGGGTGCTGCAATGATAATGTTTACTATATGTTCTGCAATAAGTACGACATAATTGAAAATATCGCAGAAAATATCTTCTTACAAATTCAATAAAATTTTAATGTACGATTCAATGCTGCCCACCTATGGGTGGGCATACAACGATAGATGTCTTATTTAAATGATTCTCATACAATCAATTTTAATAATTAATGTTTTGAATAATTCTAGTCCTATCTAACAAAGGCGGTTCTTGTAATATTAATAGTCATTAAAACTGGCCATAGATACCAACTGAGCATAGACATTTTCTTTCATTTATAGCATTAAGTGACCGTAAGTAACAGACGAGCAAGACAAATGTCAAGGGGAATCTGCAATTTGCTCGTTTTGGAGACGTCAGTTATTTAGTCTCACATGACCAGTAGTTTAAAACTGTACCCTTTAATCCGGGACACAGTAATGCTTGCACAATACTGACCGGTGGATGTGCACTCCTGCAGAGGTCTTTCCACCATCTTAGTACTATATGTTATATAGAATTTAATGTACATTACAATTCATCAGTCCATACAAATAACTAATGTTGAACCAGTCTAAAAAAAACTTATGATATATACATTGATATACAAAAAACTCAAGATACACAGTTCCATATAAAAATCACTTCAAAAAGCGTCCTCGATCGATCAAAATATAAAACTAAAGGCAAAGATCACAAATTCCGATTAAATAAACACAAATTAAATTTTATGCCCGCGACATAAAGTAGCTTTTTAATTAAAAAACAACCATCGTTCTACTGTTCTGACAGTCCGTTGCAACTGCCGACGTAATTCTAATCGAAATGAGCGCTCTCTTTTTTGAGGACGTTTTTGACTGGTGTTTTGCATATGGTGTGTTATATGGATAAATGAGTCATATAGACTTTCCATTCGAGTAAAACACGACAAACTGCATACATCAAGTTTCAATATAGAAAAGTTAATTATATAACATGAAAATCGATATTTACTTTCAGTTACACACATCACTATTATCAGTCTGTGGTTGGGAGCGACAAATCTAAGTTCATGGTCCAAGAAGACAGTCGGAGAACCATTTTTAGTTTATTTAACCTATTATTATACAGCTTAAAATAAATAACAATAACAAACTAAATAGAAAAAAAGAAGCAGCCTATAAAATTTAGAGCTAAAAAAAACAAAATTAGAAAATTAGTAATGTAAGTCACTAAGTAGTGTATTATATCATTATATGTTAATATATACTAGTGGTCGCCCTGTGAATTCGACCATAAATCATAAAAATTTTAACTTTCAACGTTACTGAGGTATGAGTAATTATTTGTTGGCAACATTGTAAAATTCTGTTACTACAGTCTTTACTTTTGTGTGACTGTGTTTGACATTAGTAGTATGAAAGTGAATCCAACGACAGACTATTATCAAATATATAGTCAAATACATTTTCAGTATGAACTTATATCATGAATATTTTATTTTATCAATATATTTGTAACACATATTATATACAAATCTGACTTTCCCTTTTCCATACAAATTTTAACTATGCCAAATCTTACACTTCTTCGTGTTTTCTCTTCACGTATTAATATATAAATAGATTCCATCGGATGACTTTAATGGACCATATAAATTGATTTACTGTAGTCGATTTAGAAACTTGTATATATTTGCTGCCTTTACAATAGACATAAATTATGTAACAGTTCAAATCGTTCTTCACCAATATGCATCGAAGTTTGTTTGCGAGCCAATGGTCAATTGTTTTAAATGATGAAAATAGAATTATTAATTAAATACTATCATATTTAAGTCATCATAATAGCAGTCATTTTCCGCATTTACTTCTCGAAATAACTCGTTTCCAATAATCTCGAAACCTTTATAAAAAAAACTAAAGTAAAATCAGTCTTTCAGTAGCTCTTCGTGCTTGGACCTTATTATCTAAACATAACTGTACTGAAATATTAAAGCCAAAATTAACTCCTATTTAGGTGAGAAGAAATTTTTCAAAACGTAAGTATAACTGCAGTGACTTTGATTGACAGAGTGAGGAATGACGTGATAAGGGAACGTTGCGGTGTAGTAGAAGATATAATGACAAAGATGGAGAAAAGGTGGCTTCGATGGTTCAGAGAGGATGAATGAAAGAAAATTGACGAAACAGATTTATGAGGCGAGTGTGAACGGGTAAGCTCGGTAAGGGTCGACGTAGGCGAACGTATCACGGTCAGATCGAATTTATATGCCTACCAAAAAGGGTGTGACTGTGTGTATGTTAGTAAAACTACAATAAAAGTTTTTATGGCCAATTTCTCAGGTATAGGTTACACTCATTAAGTAGTTTCCGATGGTGAAGCAAGTCTTTTTTACACACCACTAAGGTTAGTCAACACACTCTGATGTATTAGATTAATAATAACGAATCGAACAAAATAATAGTCTAACGTGAACACTAAACTAAGTTTATAAATTTGTCATTTTGGAAATAACTAAAATGACAGTGTTATTATTGCAAAAAAGAAAAATAATTTATATAATAATGACATCATTGTTCCGCCAATCCTATTAGGATTAAACAAAAATTTCAATTACAGTCGTAATGTCATCGTTCGCTCCCCTTAAAAATTTAACATTTTTGCAACGTCAGAACATTTGTCTTTATTATATAAGTGTTAGGAATTAGACACGTACATTACTCAGTTCAAATATTAAAATACATCAAGAATTTTTATTATAAATTCTAAATAGCTATGCTTAAAACACAGACAATAATTAGTACCATATATTAAGATGTTTTTTACACAGTTTTAAGAAAAGTGTTATTATTTATATCTTGATAATGCCTTAGAGGGCGAAATCAATGTTCAATGTAAATAATTCTGTAGAACTAATAAAAGTGACTTCTTTATAAAAGTGAAGTGACCAATCGCAAGTATAATCTACGTTTAAAACATTTATATAAAGTTATTCTATTCATGTATTCATAAAAAAAGCTATTTAAAAACGTTTCATTTAGAAAACACGATAGCATAATGTAAGGTTATTGAAATTATATTTTAGGTATTATTTTTATTGTAACTCGTGAATAATACGATTTCATAGATAAAGTCACTTCACAGTAAATATCAAAATGCTAATACTAATGCCACGCATGTCCATTTTTATATAATTTTAATTTACACAGATAAATAATATTTATTGAGCACGGGCCAGACTCTGTTTTCTAATGTTCTCATTTTTCGTTTCTCTCACTCTGAGTACAACCCAGAGTAGAATCCTATATCATTCGAGACTAGGCGCCAAAAACAATGGACTGGGCGCTGCGCTTATGTTGGCAGACTGGAACGATCTCTTAATGCTGACGTGCGGGTATTGTATCCGCCATTCATTTACCTGTGTGAGATGAAATGAGAGTTTTCATGTAATAATTCCGAATGAAACAAAAATATGTAGTATGTGTTTCTGTGTGTGTACGTGTGTGTGTAAGTGTGTGTGTGTGTGTTTTGTTGCGTGTTGCGTTTTTTGGAGAAAGGGACGAGACGAGTAAAACATTCACCTGATGGTAAACTGTGCCACCCGGAATATTTGTGTGGCACCACACTGCGCCCGTCCTCCTGAGACGTCAGTTCTTAAGTCTCATATGCCCAGTGATTACGCTAGCTCACAGTGCCCTTCAAACCGAAACACAGTAATGTTTGCACACTACTGCTTCACGGCAAAATAACTGACTCTGCGGTGGTGCCTAATTAGACGGATTCCTGAATAGGAATCCTACCACCAGTAAATATATGTTTGTGTTTATTCAAAAGGTTATCGTTTTTGCACGTTGGACATAAATGGGTCGGATCGAGCAGGGTAGCATCCTGCTCTCCTATGAAATCTAACTACTGGCATAGTGGTGGTAATATCCCTATGCAGGAAGCCATCTAGGTTAGTACCACCCCAGGGCCAGTTATTCTGCCGTATACGTCTGTGTTTCGGTTTGAAGGGCACTGAGAGCTAGTGTAATTAATCACTGGGTAAATGAGACTTAAGAACTGATCTCAGGGTGACGGACGCTGTGTGGTATCACACAGAAATGTCCTGGATGACGCAGCATTTGTTATGAGCAGTCTTTGCACTTACCATCAGGTGAACGTGTTGCCAGTTTCGTCACTTTATCCAATAAAAAAGGCATTCTATCGCAGTCCTCAGAGGTGCCTTCTATATCTTGATTCTACAACAAGGGTTTTTCACACGAGGTTTTTCCCCGTAGCGCGAATGCGCTTTACAGAGCTAAATTGCACATGAAAACACCCAGACCCGGAACAACTATCTGTCGACAATACACAATTATGTGTATCGTGCAGGAATTGAACTCATCGTCCCGTTCGCCAACCGAGACGATACTGTCTACTTACCATTAATTGCAGTGCCTAAACGTGTTGTTTTTTTTTATATGGCTTAAAAAGTAAATTTTTTATTAAAAAAATATGTTAATAAAGGTGTTCTTTTTTCAATGATAAAACAAAGTATTCACATAAACCCATACCTGAGATTCCAAGATCTGATCACAGAAGCTGACATCTAACAGTCTCAGTTCTTGACATCTAGCTAATATACTGAAACAAAAACAATACAAAATTATATACGACGGAAAACATTTAATACTTTCTGCACCAAAAACCAAAGTTTTTCGTTAGTGAAAAACTATATTAGAAATTTATATGCTAGAATATAAAAATTTTCGGCAACAGAGCTTCCGTTCCGTTCTGAATTTCTAGTTCTACGAGCTAGCTGGTATATAGAGCTATGTCGGTTACTCCAGTTCTGCGGCGGATCATCCGTTACGGATTCTATTCTGCAGAGAAGCAGCGAGCATATCCCTTTCCATAGCTGCCACTGAGCTTACTCATGCGGCCTGTGAAGGACCACCTCTCGGCTTCTATGTTACTGGCAATAGCTACCAATTCGAGCCATTTCTGCCAATTTTTAGTGTTCATTTAATTATAACAATGACTTCGTTTCGATAGAGTAAATTATAGTTGATTTTTACTGAACATTTGCTGGACTGATGGAAACAAAATGGCAAGCACAATTTTGACGTTGAATTGAATTTTTACACACAATTACAGTTATAATTTTTAGTATACTTTCACGAGCACTTGCTGCATAATAAACTATCAATATTAAACATCACAGCCATTGATACAAAAAAGCCAAGATTCACAATTCCATACAAAAATCACTTAAAAAAGATCATAAATTCCGCTTAAATATTACTGTGTTTCGGTTTGAAGGGCACTGAGAGCTAGCGTAATCACTGGACATATGAGACTCAAGAACTGATGTCTCAGGGTGACGAGCGCATTGTGGTGTCACAGTGTTCTGGGTGGCACAGCATTTGTTATGGGCAGACGTTGCACTTACCATCTGGTGAACGTTTTGCTCGTTCCGTCACTTTTATCAAATAATAAAAAAAAATACAAATTAAAGTAATGTCGAGCTTTTTTAATGAAATCAACTATCGTTCCTCGAAGTTTCGACAGTCCTTGCGTTAACATGGTTGATGATTGGGATACTATTCGAAATGAGCGCATTGTGCGCTCTTTTTTTTAAAGGCCTTTTTTGAGTTGCTGACTGTGCCATCATCATCATTTCAACCCATGACTAGTCCACTGCTGAACACAGGCCTCCCCCATAGATTGTCACAAAAGTTTGTATCTCTCATTTTAGGGATTTTGCCATAGTTGCCACGCTAGGCAGACGCAGTTTATTTACTCAGATGTTTCAGGAAGATGCTGCCCACAATCTCGTGGCTTTTATTTTACCTCTATCGAATATTACGACACTCACGGGACGAGATGGGGTGGTAGGTTATATTAAGCCGCCAGCGGCTTGAATCGGATAGAATTTCTCCTCCACCTCATCACATGCCGTTATCTACTCGGCAAAGTCGCTACAACACGGCAGAGCACACACGGCAAACTGACTGTGTATAACTGGTTTGTGCTTGCCGTGTGGTGGCGGCTGAGAATCTACCACCCCATCTCATCCCGTGGGTGTCGTAAAAGTCGACAGAGGGACAATGAAAACAAAGAGACGGGCAGTAGCATCTTCCTGCAACATCTGAATAAATTGCGCTTGCCAAGCCGCCTGCCAAGCGAGGCAACTATAGCGAAATCTCCCAATGAGAGCTACAAATTTTGTGGCAATCTGTGGGGGAGGCCTATGTTCAGCAGTGGACTAGTGATAGGCTGAAACGATGATGATAACTGGATTTTTGTATATCAATGATTAAAACTCAAAATGATCACAGAAATTACAAAATACAACTTATCGAGTTGGCGCCAATTTTCGTAGGCTATACTCACTCGGCGCAGATGTCGGGTGTGACGGCCCGGACGCCCAGCAGGTCGAGCTGCGCCAGCTTCGGGGCGCGCGGCAGCAGTGTGCGCAGGTCGCGGTCGCACACACCGCGCAGCGCGCCCAGGAACAACTTGCGCAGCTCCTTGCCCGCCAGCGCCGCCAGCCACTCGCCCGAGCTGCCCGCTTGTAGACTAAAAACATTCAAATTTAACGCCGCGTCAAAACGCTCTGCCGAAAGGTGTCCCCATGTAGCGACATCTATGTCGCCACATGAGAAGCTCAAGAAATATCGCATACTTTCCACAATCGCGCTATAAAAGTTTCTAAGATGCGAACTATATTTATTCTATATCTAACTACTAACTATACGAACTATATCTAAAAATTACTAATAGGAGGAGAGGTTCTCCCCAGGACAGACCACCCGATCTGGCGGGGTAGCTACCCTTTTCCTTGGCAATTTCATCTGCCGAAAATAGAATAACGGCCTTCCTATTTCCTACCTAGGTGTCGTAAGAGGCAATTGAGGTACGGACAGCCTTCATTCGTGTAGAATAACACCATAATATGCAATGATGTCATTATACGAGTACCACTCGTGGGAACGCAATAGGGAAAGATTTTTTTGAATATAAATGTTGGCTTCGGATGGGATTCGAACCCAGAAGCTACAGCGCAGAAGTTAGGTACTATAACCACTAGGCCACGCAGAAGTCAAGCCGGATTTAATGTAGAGGTGTAAGTACATGTTAGCAGAAGCACACTCGTTTTCACCTTCACGGATCCGATGAATTGCTTAAGCAGAAAACTAGACATTGGTTACTGAATACATAGACTGGTGGTAGGATTCCTGTGCAGGAATCCGTCTAGGTAGGTACCACCCTAGGGCCAGTTATTCTGCCGTGAAACAGTACTGTGAGCTCGTGTAATCACTTGGCATATGAGACTTAAGAACTGATGTCTCAGGGTGATTGGCACAGTGTGGTGTTACACAGAAATGTTCTGTGCAATACAGCATTTGCTATGGGCAGACGTTTCACTTACCATCAGGTGAACGTTTTGTACGTTTCATCACTTTATCCAATAAAAAAAGACCCGAAAACCAATAATTAGTGGACTCTGCAAACCCAACCTTTGGTTGCCGTCACTTTGACAAGACTTACCACCATCCCACATCCAGTTCCTGCAGCATCTTACAGTTCCCAAGCGATCTGATGCCGACAGCGGTCAACGAATAGGACTTCCAGAAGTCCACGGAAATGAGTCCCGGACAGTTGGCTCCCAAAGCTATCGCAACTTCGTCCATAGCCGAAATCATTTTACACGAACCTGAAAATATGCAAACAAATACTCAAGTTGCCTCTCCTTTCACTCGTTCTGCGGGTAATTGACTCGGGAGTCGAGGATAATTCGAAGGTAAAGAATAGTATTACGCCTCGATACTTTACTCAAAAAAAACGCTCCTTGGAATTTGAACATTTACATAGAAATAAACGGACAGTGGAAATATGTGGTCTCAGCCTACCCCGATGCGAAAGAGGCGTGACACTATGAACGTTTGAAGAAACGGAAAGAAGAAAAAAAAGTAATAACCTTTTTTTGATCTGCTGACTTTCAAACTGATACGAATAGAATAGAATCGTCATTTCAGCCCATCACCAGTTCACTGCTGAACATAAGCCTCCACCATAGATTCTCATCGGGGGGGATTATGCCATAGTTGCCACGGTTGGCAGGCGGATTGGTAACCGCAGTTTATTTGTTTGGATGTTTCAGAAAGATGCTGCTGCCCATCTCCTGACTTTAATTTTTCCCTTTGTCCACTTTTACTTGATCGGGATGAGATTGGAATATACTCTCTTACGCCGCTACTACAAGATCAATAACAAACGATTATTTACATAATACTTATTACTTATTGAACGTATTTTTTTTAACGAAGCAAGAAACTAATTTTACACAATCGATTTGTACCACATTTTTGTTAATAATTTCAAAATCAACCAATAACAATTTCTGACAGATTAAAGGAAGTAATGGAGTCTTCGCTGATTCGTTAAACAACGCTACCAAGGTTTTGTTTGAAGTAACCATTAAAATAAGCGTTAAATAAAAATTATATTTTTGTTTTAACTTTAATTTATAATGCCTGTGTCCAGCAGTGGACTTCAAATGTTAATAACAAATTGAACTAGTCCGAACATGACGGAGCTATTTTGCTAAATTCCGGCACCATATCAGACGAGCCACCACTGTATTGCATTACAACCAAAACTAACATAGCTATGCCAAATTTCAGCTCAATCGGTCAAGTGGAACTGGTTTCAAATTCAGTAGTATGAAGTTGTAAAAATAACCATTTTTTAATTTTAAAGGGCGGTATAATCGCACTGGTGATAAAGCCCTTTAAATTACTGAAAAAAAAATAATTAAACAATCATTATACGCAAAGCAAGAAACGCGTACCAACATTGACATGCTGCAGGTTAGGGTTAGCTCGCACCACGGAGACGGCGGCCGTCGTTCCTATATCCGTGCGGTACAGATCCAATCTCCTTAGCTGCTTCAGTGTTGCCAGGCACATCCAGTCCGAACAACCTACCACCGAACGCAAACACAGCTCTGAAATGCAATAATATCGTGTTAATAACGAACTCAGTATTGTTTCGGTTCAAAACTGTCATTTATATGTTAAGTTATTTCATTACGGTAAGCATTATTTTGTCAATTGCATATATCACGATAGCATACCACGTAAGATTGTCCTTTAAACCAATTTCGAACTCATTGATGTACTCGTAGTAAGCCGATTTGTACTCTTTTAATAAAACATAAAACACAGTCTCTAAGTTTCGGAAACATTTTACTATAGACTTAATAAAATTAGAACCCTGACTGACTGACAAAAGACGCATAGCCAACACCAGTGGGTTTAGAAGCACGAAATTTTGCACAAGAGTTTCATGTAGATAAATTAATGTACAGATTGCGACCGTATTTTGGAATTAGCGACCAGGCCCGGCTACGCAAAAATAATTGTGTTTTACAGTAATACACTCAATAAATAAATTGGGAAAGGAACATAACAATATTTAATAGTAAGGGAAAGTATTTACCAACTTAATTCACTAATAATGCTGTTAAATAATCACCATAGGAGGTACACCATAAGAGAATACAATTTTTAATACACAGAAATCCGCTAGAATCTGCATTTCAGATCATGGCAGTGAAAACTGCATGCAAATTCGTTCAGTGGTTTTCAAGACTAGCGCAGTCATACCGAAGGTGTTCCTTGTGTTCCTTTTATACTGTGTAAAGATATACATAATAAATGTGGGAACTGTTGAGTTGAATGAATTGTGCAAAGCTTGTCGAAAGTGTCCGACACCGAGTTAACGATTAGTCAGCTGAAGCTGAAGTCAGCCGGCCACCGGGAAGTGAGATGGGGTGGTAGATTCTCTTAAGCCACTACACGGGTGACTGGCACAGTGTGGTGTCACACAAAAATGATCTGGATGACACAGCTTTTGTTATGGGCAGACGTGAACGCTTTGCTCATTTCCCCTAATAAAAAAAGAACCGTTGGGAAAGAAATGTTCTCGGGTGGCAATCTTACACCGGTAAGCTCAATGTAGGACGATCCAATATACGTGCAGCGAAACTGACTGCAAAACCATGCAGGTCGCGGTTTTGCAGGCAGTTTTGCAATCTATGTGAGACGTATATGTGCAGCAGTAGACTTGTCATGAGTAATGATGACCTATTATACTAAATAAACGATGTCACACGAATCAAAGAAATTCTCGTAACGTAGTCGTAAGCGATCGAAGTATTCTAACAGCGGATTGACAAAAGGCCAAGTATGTCAATATACAAACATTACTCAGTTGGCTTGGCAACGAAACCTTCTACGTGAATACAATTCCCATTGCTGAGCCACAACAATACACCATTATTGCATATTATCAATCAATCAATAAACATATTCTTAATCATACACCAATGTCCAGAGCCGTGGTAGCTCAGGGGCTGGGCGCTCGCTTTAAATTTCATCGTAAGCGGGTTCGATTCCCGGTGCCGGCACCACTAAAATTGTTAATTGCAATTTTATGTGCTGATTTATCACGTGCTCGGCGGTAAAGGAAAACATCGTGAGGAAACCTGCTTGACTGAGAAATAAAAAAATATTTCGAAGACATGTGCAGTCCGCCAACCCGCATTGGAGCAGCGTGGCGGATTCTTCCTAGCTCCAAAACCCTCTCAGAAATGAGAGGAGGCCTGTGCTCACCAGTGGGACATTTGTCTATTTATTTTATTTATTTACTCTCTATTGTTACACCCTTATTGATTCTAAGGTAACAATGGGCGGACTTAATGCCTATCGGCATTCTCTGCCAGTCAACCCGCAGTATGGTAAGCTATTCTACTTTATTTTACTTTTTCACTTTACATACACCAATACGCAACGAAGAAAAAGTAATATGCAAAAATCACGTGGTAAATCGGCACTTAAAAGGCCTCTGAGCTAGCTACCACGGCTTCTTCGCATTAGCTAGTGAATAAATAAATAAATAAAAAATTCACGCGAACAATGTGCGAACATAGTTACATAACTATATAAATGGTGTTAACAAAACAGAAATATCACCGAGGTCAAAAGTAGCTAAAACAATGTCCTCAAGGTCATCTGTATGTGAAATACCGATGATCTCATAAGGTCGTAAAAATATTGTGATCACATCACTTAAGATAAGCCTCTATTATAAAACAATACGTCTATAAAAAATGTCACTGTTGCTTGTATCCGCTGTCTTATCTATGAAAACAAAACGTAACACGTAAGGTCTGTATTCCCTTTCGGCCGATATTCGACTACTTCAGAAATGACGAAAGATATCAGCTGCGCAGGAGATATAGTGCCACAAGGGCACAGGTGAGCAAACGCATCCTCTCATTTTTGAGAGGGTTTTTAGAATAATGAAGAGTCCGCGACGCTGCTCCAATGCGGGCTAACGGAGTTTACATGACCTACAAATATTTGTTATTTCATGCTGTTTTCTTAACATTATTGTTGTATTGTCACAGTGTTAAAGTGTTAAAGCAGTGTGTGGCGGCTTAAGAGATTCTACCATCCCATCTCATACAGTGGGTGACGTAAAAGTCGACAAAGGGATAATGAAAACCAGGAGATGAGCAGCAGCATCTTCCTGTAACATCTGAATGAATAAATTGCTTTTGCCAACCCGCCTGCCAAGCGTAGCAACTACGGCAAAACCCTACATAGTGAGAGCTACAAACTTTTGTGGCAATCTATGAGGGAGGCCTATGTTCAGCAGTAGAATAGTTATAGGCTGAAATGAAGATGATGATGATGAAGAAGTACATAAAATTTCAATCAATAATTTTAAGTGTCAGTACCGGGGATCGAACACAGGTCACTAGCGTACTGGAAAATCAAATCGGGCTCCCAACTTTTTTTTATTTGATAAATTGACGAGACGAGCAAACGTTCACCTGATGGTAAGTGCAACGTCTGCCCATAACAGATGCTGTGTAACTTATAATATTTCTGTGTAACACCACACTACGCCTGTCACCCTGAGACATAAGCTCTTAAGTCTCATATGCCCAGTGATTACGATAGCTCTCAGTGCCCTTCAGACCGAAACACAGTAATGTTTGCACACTACTGCTTCACGGTAGAAAAACTGGCTCTGGGGCGGTACCAATCTAGACGGATTTCTGCATAGGAATCTTACCACCAGTAAAATTATATCTCATTGGACACATTGTTTAAACAATAAATTTTTAATGGCTCGCGTTTCATGCGTGTGTGTACAAACATAAAACATGTACAACACAACTCACATTTTTATTTTGAAAAAAACGTTGGCTTCGTCTCGTACGTACGTACTCTGACCACTAGGCCACGCGGTCCATAATTGCATATTTTTATAAGCAACACTGTACGTTACTGACCTTGTAGATACGCGCAAGAATCGACCACCGTCCTTAGCACAGAGTTGTCGACAAACTCGCAGCAATTCATTCTCAAATGCGTCAGCTCCGAGCAGTGGTCTCTAAGGAAACTGCAAATTGAATTAAACATAAGACGTTCTTTATTTTATATTTTAAGCGTATGAATTTCAATATATGAGAACGGAGGGCAATTATTTTCGATTGTTTTCGAGGCTTTGTTTCAAGGGGTTTCACAAATCGAAAACGACAATGAAAAAATCATTCACAGCATTTTTAAACATTTATCATCATCATCATCATCATTTTAGCCTATCATTAGTCCACTGCTGAACATAGGCTTTCTCCATAGATTGCTAAAAATCGCGTAAGTTTGTAGATCGTAGATCCCATTTTGGAGGGTTTTTGCCATGGTTGCCACGCTCGGAAAGCGGATTGGCAACCGCAGTTTATTCATTCAGATGTCCTAAAAAAATGCTGCTGCCGATCTTTTGGTTTTAATTTTCCCTCTGTCGACTTTTACGACACCCACGGGACGAGATGGGGTAGTAGATTCTTATAAGCCGCTACCACACGGCTAAACCTTTATACTAGAGTAAATTACATATATTACAAATGTTAAAATCCATACTAATATTATACACCGTAATTTTTACATCGTTCTGGAAACGAAGAAAATTAGTACAGTTTCAGTTACAGAAACGATTGGTAGTATCAGTTTTTAGATTTTAATATTTACTTTTTTTTGGTAAATTAAAATTAATCACGTGTTTTTAAAAGAACCGGCAACTTGCGGTAGCTCCCGTCTATAGGTAATTACGATCACAGTCGATAGGTCAATGTCCTTACGAACGCATAAGCGACGAAGTAAAGGCTATCGGAGAAAAAAAGCGTTGAAGATCGTGAATTTTCGGACATTTTTCGACATGGTTAATCCGCCATCTGGCCGGACGTCCAAGATTTTTCAATATTTCCCTTGGATGACACTTACCATACCTACCAAATGAGACTGGGTGGCAGATTTTCATACGCCGTTTCGTACTTTATAAAATTATTACAATAAAGGCCCCATGGGTTTTATTCTGCCACATAAAACTGAAGAAGTTTGCGAACCACTTCAATTTAAAAAAATACGTTTAATAAGTACTACGTCAATAATCTACACTGAATAAAAATACTCTATTCGTACCTGGGATAGCCTCTGCCGGACGATACTCATGGCATAACATTATTTACGAAGTTACAAAATAATCTGCGAAATACAGTTCATTTTGCACGACACACACGTACACGGCTTATTAAACTGGCTTCTGGATTTTTATCAGTTTTAAACACATTCACGATCATAATGCGTAACACTTTACGAATTTATTGTTCATGAGAATAAACCTACAGTCAAATGGTTCTTGTAAGCAACATCGTATACCTGTACCATTGTTAGATATTGTGACGTTAGATAGAATACACTTTACGACTTCTTTTCTTCGCGATAATTCAACAACAGAAGCGCGACCAAATGACCTTAGACTATAGGTGACGACCGACCACATAGACCAACCAACTAAAGCACTGTCACTCTCGCCAACACATGAATTTTTTTACCCTTAAAGACATTAAAAACTCCCTAAACTAAACATTTGAAAAACATAAACTAAGTGTATGTCGGCAGTGTACTAAATAGTAGACAAACGTCTGTCTACTATTTAGTTTTTGTATGCCAGTTTTTAAATTAAACAAAAAAGTTGTCGATAGAGCATAACAGTAAAAGTAGTATCAAAATATTCATCAATGGTTATTATTACAATAGAATTACTTAGTATTAAATAATAAATAATTCCATTAGTATAAATCCTAGAAAACAATAATAAAAAAAAATATAATAAGAATAATAATCATATCACTGATTGTCATTAAAAATTAAATGTACATTGTGTGTGTGTTAATAATATTTCTTCCATTACAATAGAATCCTTCTCAGCCTCGCTGTATTTTTTTAAATCATACATTTTATTAACATTTCACATTACATTTATAAAACCATATTTTCTTCCCCATCTGGAAGGAAAACCCCTAAGTTGGCAACACTGAGAACTGCGACGTATAGCGCTGTTGTATATCCCCTCCCGGCCGCCAAGTCGAAACGTCGAAATTTCGAAACGTCACAGCCCTAGGGCTGTGTCGTTTCGAAATTTAATTAAACATGACAAAACATTAAACGAAAACGGTTTTGTGCATCTACGTTAGCTCGAGCGAAAAAGATTTTTTTAGGACGAGCTAACGTAAGCGTAGATGCAGTGCAATAATTGCAACTGCACATTGGGTGGCTCGCTTTACCTAAATATTTCACGAACATTATCGTATCCGCGTTTTTCAATTATCGTAACGGAAATATGAGTCGAAAGTAAATGTATTCCAACGTAAGGAGAAACTAGCAATTGTATATGATAATTCGGGCCATGCAGTTGTACGTTTATTCTTATGAATATAAAAGTAGTCAGAAGATAAGCAATATGATAATGGACGTTTTCAAAATTTAAAAAAAATGTCATCATCATCATCATATCAGCCTATCACTAGTCCACTGTTGAACATAGGCCTCCCCCTCAGATTGCCACAAGTTTGTAGCTCTCATTTTGGAAGGATTTTGCTATAGTTGCCACGCTTGGTAGGTGGGATGGCAACCGCAGTTTATTTATTCAGATGATTCGAAAAAAATATATGGGACGTTAAAGAGATCAAAATAAACTATGAATTTTTTATGTTCGGTCACAGCTTTTACTTTAATATACCCGATCCAATGAATCTTTTGGCAATATTAAAAATAAATTCAGATTAATAAAAGCAGCAGTGATAAAAATTATTATAATAATTAAAAATCTTTTTTGAAACAGCCCTGTTTAAAACATTTTCGTTTCACGCGTTGTCCACGATGCTATTGGAGGCGAAGTCACTCCCCGCCACCTTTAACGTAAAACAGCAAAATGCAAAAAATAGGTAAATAAGTGACTTAGTCACGTGTGAGCTCTGAACTTTTTAATGCACAGTTAGTGCTTATGTTAATTATTTCTTTTTATTAATCGAATTTGTTCTTCGATGCACTTTTATTTGTGATAATACTTAAATAAAAATAAAAATACTTGTGTATACGGAAGAAGCGCGGAATTTAGTCAATTAAACGGCATATTGTGGATGCTAAAAGTGATAAAAGGTGATGAAACCTTGCGAAAACGTGCTCGTTTATGTTTACAACCAAACAGAAAGCAGTTTGCACAGTTATTACAATTCAGGTATGCACTTAACTAAATATTTATTTTGTTAATTTCAATTCCAATCAGTTGTAAATAGTGTAAATGGTTTATTACAATTTTTAATTACGCATAAAATAATTAACCGATATTATTACTAAAATTCTACCTAACGTTTTTACCAAAAACCACTGTTTCGATAGCTAAAATAATTTTATTTGATAAAAATAAAATAATGAAATAATATTTTATTATTAAAAATTATCTGAATATTTGTTTTATTTTTGGAGTTTACTCCATAGGAATCGATTTCATTTAAAGTGAAATGAATACGCATAAAACGAAAAATTAATTAACGTAAGCGCCATCTTAGCAAACTATTTCAAAACTTTTCGTAACATAATAATATACGTATCTGACAAGATTCAATGTAGAATGAATATACGTGTAGAGGAGCCAATATTTTTTGTATGGGCATTGAGCTCACTGTAAACTTAAACAGAAGTATGTTGTCTAGACCTAACTAGTGGCATAAATAGTTATATTTAGTCCAACCAGAATGTTGCAATATACTGCAACAGTGCCATCTACAAGCGGCTCCGTGAACAGTCAAATAACTATAATATTTATAAATATTGTAAATTTGCAATTTTGTAACTTAATAGTTTGTTAAAATATTGTTCTTTTGTTAATGATATCATGAATGTTTTATTATTTATAAACAAACGAATATCTGTTTTACTTTTCATGGATAATTAAACAAAAATAATGTTTTAATAATTCGCCATTTTATTTTATTTAGTGCAGTTTTGAAAGTAAGTTTTCTGATTATTTAGAACGAGTAAATGCGTAAATGACATTATTGGTACAGACAGTGAAAACTTTATTGTAAAAATAATAATTTAATTTGTATTACGATCAATTAATAGGACTAATTGCTCTCAACACACTCTTAAACACTCGCGGGGCTTGTCGTCAGACTAGGCCTGTATAAACCGGTTTGTTTCTTCTCATGTAAAATCGCAATTTAAAATTATTAACAAAGAATAGTTGAAATGTTCTTCTTTAATTTAGAAACCAATTTCAATATTGAAGATAGACGAGCGTATACACTACTGATCTTGCTAAAAGCAATTTTTTTATTATGACTTCTCTGTTTTAAGATACGATTCTTTTTGAAATAAAAACAGATTTAATTTTTTTTAAACAATTAAAGTTTATAGTTTATCTTCGCTTTCAGAACAATAAAGAAAGCACGGGATTTATTTTCGCGTGGCCTAGTGGTTAACGTACCTGACTTCTACGCCGCGGGTCCTGGGTTCGAATCCCAGCGGGTGGCAACATTTGTGCAAAACACAAATTGTTGGTTTTCGGGAATGGTTGTATTGTGTACAAATTTCGAAAGTTTGTTAAATGAAATTATTTGTACCAGATAAATATTTATAGTACGTAGATATTTTATTTATTTTTTTATTTAAAAAAAGTATTTCTCCAAGGTACCTATAGTTTAAATTTTGTTACACCTTTTATAAAAAAAAAACTACGGTAGATTTGAAATGCCATTTATCTAATTATTTTTACAAAGTGTTGAATAACGTAGCACAGTAAGTCGCATATCAAGATTCCAGAGGCACTTTACCATTAGTGTTTTACAGACGAGGCCAATACGGATTGTAAAATATGCTTATTTGTAAAATACCTTTTTTGAGAATACATAATATTATTCTTAAAATTTGATTTAACTTTTTTATTCCACATTGATTTTTTAACATTTTCGTATGTTTCTTGCCCGCTGGTCTCGTGACGTTCGGATTTGTTGCATAGTTCTTTCTTTTTCTCTTTCTGTCTAAGTACATATTTTGCGTACTTTTCGCGTCATATTAAACGTCTCGCCGAACTCGTTTCTCACATTCAAAACGTCGCACTGAATTTGACCTTGGATGTTCAGCGTGTTGTCGCTCTTGTGTTACGGAATTTTCGTAAAGAAAATAAGTCTGTAGTAAGTGTATTCAAGTAGGAGAACTAATGTTACAAATTTAGGCTGTTACATGTAATATGAAAGTAAAAACTTACACAAAATGTAAAAGATAATGTAATAAACACTTTTGTATATCGAGTAAGGTTGACATAATTGAAGCAATTGCTCCGATACAGGGTAGTGTAAATTATTTGGCAAATAACCTTGTGAAAAACGAAACTGTTAGGTTTTCCAAACAGTTCCATTTTTTTGGGCGGTTATGTGGACGCCGAGGATAAATGATTGGCTTATGGGTTGCGGGTTCGATTCCCGCACGAGACAAATATTTGTATTGCTTACAGATAATTGTACTGGGTATGGGTGTTTGTGCCTGATATAAGAGAAATCCTAGAGTATATCATAGTTTTTTAAAAAAAAACAGAATACTAAAAAGTGCACTTGACACTTTCAGTTTATCCTATGTTCTTTTGTCAAGAAAGTAGCTATCTCAGAAAACACAAAATAAAGTATTTCCGACGATCCTGAATTTGTGTAAGAAAGAAGAGAAAATTGGAGTAAATACTCAGTTACGTGACGACTGCGTAGTCTAGTGGAACACGTTCTACTGCGAATACTATGACGCGGACCCTGGGTTTAAATCCCAGCCGGAGCCAACGTTTTTGTAAAGACATAAATTTTTAATTTTCGGTTCTGGAAATTTTCTGTAAACGCACTCACGACTTCGAAATATTCCTAGTCTGACGCATCTTTTAATAATCAAACAAATCCAAATGTATTTAATTATTAAAAACTTACCAATTTAGTTCTCAATAAATATTTATGATAAAACGTACGCAGAAAGGTATATCGTGTCCGACCCGAGCGTTGTGTTAGTGTAGGTATCAGCTGATTCGCACGGGCTATTGAACTCGGCCGGTGCGTGTGCGGTCCCACTATAACACTGCGACAGTACTAAGCTTATATTCGAAAAACTGTAGGTCAACTTTTATTTTTTATCCATGTAATTAAACACAGTTATATTCATTTTCAGTAAGATTAAACTCCAGTAATCGATTCTACTATTGATTCTGTCTCGGTATTTTCTTCTTCCGGAACGGCTTAAAAATTACGGTGTATATGCGACAGTAACTCGCAGGGCTCTCAGAGAGTTACTGTCGCATTTATAATGTCTTATGTTTATAATGTGTAAAGTGCCGTGTAAAGGTAACATACAGAGGGACCTCTGTATGTTACCTTTGAACATTTTTTGGTCAACCGTTGAATCGATCTTGACGAAATTCGGCAGAGATTAGAATATAGCTCATGAGATACATTTTGAACCGGAAAATCCCAAAAGTTCCCACGGGATATTTAAAAAAACACATATCAAAGCAGACAAAGCCGCCGGCATCAGCTAGTTATTGATATGAAGCAGAATTACAGTAACAGACATGGCTCTGTGGATCCGATATCCAGAGTAATTGCAAAAAAAAACTTAAAAAATAAACTAGCCAACAAAGTAATTGGAAACAACCATTAATTCCGTTCCAACTTATAAAACTATTTGCTGCTATGCTTTCAATGACGTTTTTAATTACAGTAAGTAAATAAGACCACGTAATCATAAAATTGTCTATGACAATTAAGAGCAACCTTGCATAAATAATTAATTATGACTACACTATCCTTGATGGACATGAGTTGCCGGGCGCCCCGCCCTAATTTCGTTAGTACGCGGAGGTTCGATCGGGTGCCGGCATAGATACGTACAATCACGCCTCTTTCCCATTGGGATAGACAGAGACCACGTTTCCAAGATCCTGACACACATCTTTCGCTTCTTACACTTTTATCAGCGTTTTTAAACAAGCACGTCGGTTGCGGGTACTTTACCGGTAGCCGATAAAAAATCATCACCAAAATGAGAAAATGCCTATGCCCAGCACTGGGACATCTAAACATACATATAATCACGCCTTTTTCCCATATAAGGGATAGGCAAAGATCACACACGTAGCCTACTTTTAAAACCCGCGTGAAACGAGTCGCGACGAGTGGCGAACCACGTCGCTGACATTGAGGTACGAGATTAAATAATGTTACTCTCCCCACTGCGTTCCCACGAGCAGTATAGAGACAGCATTGCATATTACTGTGTTATCCTGCACGAATATAGGCTGTCCGTACAATACCTTAGTCGCTCTTACGTCAACTCGGTAGGAAAGAGGTAAGTGCTATTCTACTCTGCCGGGCACATATCATCTACATCTAAAGAGTGCTACTTTTACAGCAAACCCGTGTACAACGAAATTAAAAGCCAGTTGCCCCTGCGCTACCACAGTGAAACGGAAGTTTTGTTATAAATAAACATAAAAGTAACTAATAAATTGTTACAAAGTCATTCCGTTCGATTGTTTCAATATTAATTAAATAAACTATTACAATTGTTCTCAAGAGGTTTCCGTATAACGCAACTTACTTGACAACGTAATGGGGCTGTATCATGCGATGACTGCCGCACCAGGATAAATCGAGCTTCTGTAGAAACTTGCAACGCGTCGCCAATGTCGACAGTACCTGTAATTATAATTGAAGTGAAAATTTCTATAGGATCGTTGTGATTTGAAAACTTGATGAGACGGAAAACCGACACTAAAAAGAGACAAACATATATATACATAAAATTTATCTCGCGAGAAAATGAAATATAATACAGGTAACAGTGTTTCCTATTATATTAATATTTTCGAATTCGTCCAAATCTTCGATTTCTTTCGTAGACTTTGCACTCATTAGCTCGACAACAATTCAAAGATATATTGATCAAATCCAAACCAAAGCATTTATTTCATACTTTAGTTATCATAAGCCACTGGTGTAAATTGAAAACTTGCGACTGTGTATAATAAGTAATGTAATATATGTAGAATAAAATGTAAAAAATGTGGCATTCCTTTTTGAAGCATTTCACCATGTACATGTGGATATATAATTTTTCCACTCTTTTTATATATCTTTTTTTTTTATTTTCCTTTTCAATTTAAGTTTTCGGCATTTGCCAAATTGTCGTTCCTTTTTTTATTTATTAATGTTGTTTTATATGTTCATTAATAAGAGAACTGTGGCATTGTGTTTATACAGTAACCTGTATTTTTTGTGATTGCTTCGAATAAACATTCTTTCTTTCTTTCTAAAAATATAAAAATGAAATATTTAAAATAATTTTTTAACTTCGTAACAATATTATAATAAAAAAACCGTACAGTTATCCTACTCCTGATATTCTGCATTCTTTTACTTCTACCGTGTGTGACACATGTATTTTTTTAAATGTTTGCCAATCGAACAAACAGTCCAAATTAAGTGATGACTGTTGTCCATCATTAAATAGCAATGTATGTTTTCTCAAATATTGGCACAAATATTTGCACAAATATTTTCTTTGGCTGAGATTCAAAACAATTGTGTTTAAGAATTGGAATATACTTAATGTTGAATGTTTTTGTGTTTATAGGAAAAAGCGACGAGACAAGTAATACGTTCACCTACATTGCCATTATTTTGATCACTATTCTGCCGTGAAGCAGAAGCGTGCAAATATTACTGTTTCGGTCTGAAGGGGAAATGTTCTGGTTGACACAGCATTTGTTATGGGACGACGTCGCAGTTACCTTCGGGTGAACGATTTGCTCGTCCCGTCCCTCGTCCCTTTCTTCCATAAAGAATAAATGATATAAAAAATACAAAATGATTTACGAACCTGTGATCGAACGCAGTGCCAGTATGGCCTGAGGTCGATACATCGGTAAAGGATAGCGTCCAGAGCTAGCCTGTTAAAATGGCGGCTTATTTGAGCGCATCGGCTCAACGACTGCATGTCCAAATACCTCATTATGGTTAGAATTGTCTCGTCCTGAAACATTATACATAATTAGTATCATCGCTTACAGAAATTCCATCAACATGGTTGGATTTTACCAAACACACAAAACCTTATTCATGTTCCTAACAATCGGTACATAAGATGGGACGGTCGTCCGTAGGAAATTAACCTATCAGCAAAGTCCCTAAACAAACATTATGCACTAACAAAAAAACAAAAGAATCTAACGTAATACTATAGCTGTGAATATTACGATGGAACCAAAACTTTCGACGTCGTACGTCACAAAAGGTGGATTTTAATGGTGACGTCATGGTCCCGTAAAAATAATGGTGTACAAATTAGAAGCTGCCTTTGGTTTGAATTCAAATATAACACCATGAAGCATTGCAGAATGTATAATTGCAAATTAGATAATATTTATTTCAAGCTTGCGCCAAATCAAAATTGGACCGTAGCAGATATCGACGTTTTTTAAACATACAATTTAATTTGACTTCTCGCAAAACCGTTCAGGTCGTCGCTTCATCTAGTTGGGGTCTCTTTCTTATTTATTATTATTATTAAAAAAATACTTAGTTAATCTTTTATAGGATAACAATTTGGTTACACTATTTTCATTATTTGCATCTGATAGAATATAAAAAGATATTGATAAATTATCAAGAGTGTGATGGCTCTGTAAAAGAATGCACCAGCCCATCTCGTTCCGTGGCACACCCACGGAACGGAGATGGGCTGGTGCATTCTTTACATCAATTAAGCGGAATATCTGAAAAATTTCTTGTCTACAACAAATGGCGGAATGAATGAAAAGTAAAGTAACTATATAATATGTAGTTACTATCCCACGGTTGAGCACAGGCGTCCTTTCGTTTCTGAGAAGGTTCAAGAGGCGGTAAGAGTCCGCCACGCTGCTCTAATGCGGGTTGGCGGACTTCACATGTCGTTGAAATATTATTATCCCTCAGACATGCAGGTTTCCTCACGATGTTTTCCTTCACCGCTGAGCATGAAGTAAACAGCACTTAAAATTGCAGCAAAATTTTAGCGGTGCCGGCGCCGGGGATCCTACTCTAACAACTCGCATACTTCGAAATTTAAGGAGAGCGCCCGGCCCCTGATCTACCATGGCTTGATCTAACAATTACGGAATAATCACATCAAATATGCCTAACCTAAAAACGCAAATGCAAGGCAGTAGACAATACAATACACTGGTGGTAGAATTCCTATGCAGGAATCCCGTCTAGACAGATACCACCCTACAGTAAGTAGTGTTTCGGTCTGAAGGGCACTGAGAGCTAATGTAATCACTGGACATGTGAGTCTTAAGAACTGATGTCTCAGCGTGACGGGCGCACAGAAATGTTCTGGGCGACACAGCATTTGTTACGGGCAGACGTTGCACTTACCATCAGGTGAACGCTTTGCTCGTTTCGTCCCTATTCAAAAAAACTATCGTCAATTCACCTGTCGTAAGTGTAGTTACTACGACGAACTAACTTGGAAGAAGAACATGTTCAGCAGACGACTGTTTAGACGGCTGACGATGTTGTTTGTAATAAACTCATTAGTAAACGAGGCTGAATAATTGAGAAACAGGAAAGTCGAAGAAAAATGTAGCTTCGCATTCCACATTCTCGGATAACAAAGGCGATTTCAGATCGTAACACAACATTATTTACGATAATTATGACGCAGTTGGTACTATAATAGTATAAATTATAGCAGTGGCGAAAAGTGTGCTACGGGTGTTGTCTCTGCCTACCCCTTATAAGGAAAAAAGGCGTGACTGTATGTATTTTGGTACTATAAGTGTTATTTACGTATATTGATAAATTGTGCAGAACGTATATGCAATTATTGCATATGAGAACATCTACAAAACAAAGCCTTTATGTACATTATATAATATAATTGTAATCAATTCGATAATCAATTAAATAATTGTGAATAATTATATTTAGTATTAGTAAATTCAAATTTCTAAACAATACAAATATTTTGGAGGACATGTGAAATCGACAAGCCCGTACTGTAAGAATATGGCAAACCTTATTAATCATCAATTACCTAATTACCTTAATCCTGCACTAGTAATGGTAAATTTTTTTATTTGCTTTTATATATTACTAACTGATCTGCCCTGGCTTCGCAAGTAGGTTATTTTTACAACATAAAAACTAACTCATCCTAATGTGACCGTACCGACCGACCGACGGAGGAGTTTTGAAGTCGCTTTAGAGGGCAGTCCCAGTAAATAAACAGATTCATTGAATCACACTAACTTTTGTCATGATCATCTTAAATTTTTTCGTTTCAGCCTATCACAAGTCCCCTTCTGAACGTAGGCCTCCCCCATAGATAGCCACAAAAGTTTGTAGCTCCACGCTTTACAGGCGGGTTGGCAACCGCAGTTTATTTATTCAGATGTACCAGGAAGATGCTACAGTCCATCTTCTGATTTTTATTTTCCCTCTGTCGACTTTTACGACACCCACGGGATGGGATAGGATGGTAGATTCTCTTAGGCCGACACCACGCGGTTTAGATTTTTTAAATAACTGAAAAACCTGACATGATCTACACCGGAAGGCTTGAATAAAAAAAATTGTAAGGGAAACATTTTGTTGTTAAGAGTTTATGACAACCTTTACATGCCATAAAAGTCCTATTAAGTCCTCTTATTATCACCGAATCACAAAACAGAAATGAAATAACATTAGTTACGTTGAACGCTTTACTTTGTAAATAATGATAAAGGTCATTCTTCAATAAAACCAGACAACATACAGTCAATATTCTCATCGTCACGAATGAGTCAGTGTCTAGGTCAGGTACCTTACGTACGCCTGATATACGTACATAGATAAAGGTAAGGAATCGATATACGACTGATTTCACTTTCTATGTAATGAGACACTTTTTCAAATTAATCTATATATTAATATTTGAAGAAAAAACTTTGTACCTCTTTTTAAGGATATTGCACTGGGAGTGTGTCATTTGGCATAGTTACAAGTTCTTTTATGGAGAAGAAGCGAAAAAGCTAAAATTTATATATTACATAAATTGAATCAAATAAAACATCCATTGTCTGACAAAGTCAATCAAATAATAGTCTGTCTTTTGATTCCGTTCATACTGCCAACGATAAACGCGTAATAGTCTGTGTCCAAACAGACTCACAGTGTAGTGATTTTCGTCTCAGAATTTTAAAATACTGCCAACAAATAATTATCAAATACCTTCGAAATATTTTTTTTTTTATGAATTACGATCGAATTTCGTCCACAGGGCGACATATATATTAATGAATAAAAGAATGTATGTCCAGTAATTACACACACACACAGATTCGAACTACTGCCTGACGTCAGAATAACTGGCACTGCGGTGGCACCTATCTGGACACATTTCTGCGTAGGAACCCTGCGAGGTGGCGAGCGCAGTGTGCTATTGAATATTTTGGGTTACAGTAACTATTATAGACAGACGTTGCACTTACCATAAGGTGAACGATTTGCTCGTCTGGTCACTTACAAAAAAAAGGAAAAGGCAGTGCCATGCAGCGATTGATAATAGCGGCAATTATATATTTTTAATTCTAGTTAAATAAAACTACAATAAATCGACCAATACTTTGAATACAGTATACCATGAAGTCCTTGCTACTTGTCGAACACGTTAAGTGGATGTTAAAAATATTGGCCTTAAGCTATCATGAAATTTTACACGAACCTGCGCTCAATGGAAACTACGAATTTCATGAAAACGTTTAATACTGTCTTCCAGCAAATACGTATTGGCGTCCTTTTTAGAGTATGAGTGACAAACGGTAATGATCCTGAGGGACAGTGGTCACTGTGCCCTGTAGATGTCTATACCTACAATTGAATTATCATAAGCGGTCCTGAAGTTCGCCTAGTGGTCGCCTGGTGGTTGGATTCCTATGCATTATTCCGTCTAGGTAAGTACTACCCCAAGGCCAGTTATTCTGCCGTAAAGTAGGTGTGTGCAAACATTCCTGTGTTTCGGTTTGAAGGGCACTGAGAACGAGTGTAATCACTGGGTATATGAGACCAGACAAATGATGTCTCAAGGTAACGGGCGCAGTATGGTGTCACACAGAAATGATCTGGGTGACACAGCATTTGTTATGGGCAGACGTAGCACTTACTTACGTAAACGTTTTGCTCGTTTCGTCACTTTATCTAATTAAAAAAGTCTGACTTCTACGTCACGGGTAAGAGTCCCAGCGGGAGCGAACATTTGTGCGAAAACACAAATAGTTGGTTTTCGATTCTGGCTGTGTTGTTTTTGACACTGCATCTTAGCCTACTTCAGATCCTTTCGCATCGGGCGCGAGTGGGTTAGGACGAGCGAGTGCCTGTATTTTACGCGTACACTTAAGACACAATAATATCTCTTGCGGAGTCGATAGCTTCCGATAGTATTATGTTATAGTTTTGTCCGATAGTATTAGTATGAAATTGTCGCCTTAGCCAAAAATCGAACAGTTAGACATCATCATATCAATCTTTCTTGGATAAATATAGATACTTACATAATAAAATGTAAGTAGTCCAAAAGAAAGTAAATTATATAACATTAGGTATATACAGTGTGATGGGTAAATAGGGTAAAGGGTCGGTAAAAGGTCCGAAAATTAATCGCAAAAAATCAGCCGTTCCATACAAAATTAAATACCTTCTCGACCATAATATATACTGTTTTTAAGATCGCCAAAACATGTATTGGTTACACGTGGACGTACCCACTTGTTATACTATTTACCAAACACTTTGTTTATATAACAACATAAGAAAAGAAGAAATCAAACACTTATAAACAAAATTCCAGACGTCAGTGATTTTCGATCGTGGAATATTTCATAAACACATTAGGGAAATGAGTACAGATATCGGGCCTACGTTAGATCATCTGTCAACTTGAGTTCCGAAAATAAACTCTATGAATAATATTATAAGCTAGAAAACAACTTTTGTTCAGACGTATTCCGTGCATAAATATCAAAATTTTCCATCTGCTTTTTTGGATTTTGTTGTGCTCATTGCGGTAGTGTGGTGAATATTTTAGTTTGAAATTCGGATTTATTGTTTTGTTATGGCGGTACGTTGGAGCAAAAACATAAAATAAAAATTTCGAATTAGATCCTAGTGCTTTCAGCTTTATGACTGAACTACGAAGAACTTTAATTAGTACAATATTTAAATTAATATATATCGTCGTTACAGCCTATTACTAGTCCACTGTTGAACATAGGCCTCCCCCAAAGATTTCCACAATAGTTAATAACTCTCGTTTTGGGGGGATTTTGCCATAGTTGCCACGCTAGGCAGGCGGGTTGGCAACCACAGTTTATTTATACAGATGTTCCAGGAAGATGCTGCTGCCCATCACCTGGTTCCATTTTCCCTCTGTCGACTTTTACGAAACCCACAGGATGAGATGGGGTGGTAGGTTCTTTTAAGCCGCCACCAGAGGGGTAATTAATATATATGACGCATATCATTTTTTATTAACGAAATTAAGGGCGGATTTCACCGTTGAAAATAGACGCGATCAGTTTAAGCTAAACTAAGTTAAACCGTTTAACTGAGTTCAATGCTACACAGTTTGCATTTCAACAACATCAAATTAACGCAGTTAAAGCTAAACGCGATTAAAATTCAGAACGTCCAATTTTAGACGTTTAATTCCATAAACGTAATTAGAGAGCTGTTTGCACTTTCAATTGCACAACTATGTAAACCCAAAAATAATTTTTACTTCGTACTGTTTATTGTGTGCATGCATATGCGACCTATTTATTACAAACACAGGCTGTTTGATGTCGCAAAATACGAAATACGTCGAGTTTTCGTTTTAGATTGTTACGGTATTTCATGTAAACTTCGTTTTCCTAAACGCGATCAAAATGGAGCCGGTGAAATCGGTTAGACGAAAACGAGATCAAACGGTACATTTGAACTATGTTAAGTAAAACGTGGTTTTATTAAACTTGGTTTCCAAAGCGAACGGTGGAATCGGTTCTAAGTCACGTAAATGTTAGGGCGACTCGATAAAATTGATATATATCCCTAAAAATCCGTAGAGCTACTTGTTTAGTCCCCATTATGAACCTTAAAATATATCCATAAAAATAGCGTCTGACCGGGGAAATTTAAATTTCTAGAATGTTATAGATTCAGAACTGATGACAATTTTATTTTACAAATATATTCAAAGGGGGACTTTTGGCGCCAACTCGAAAAGTGGCAGTAGTTTTTTATTTATTTTTTTAATGTCTATGTATATTTGGAGTTTCGATATTTAATATTGATACTCGTAGTTTATTATGCAAAGAGTGCTCCTGAAAGTGTACAGTGATTGGAAAATTCAATTCAAGACCAAATTGTGCTTTTCGTGTTGTCTCCATCAGTCCAGCAAATCTATGGTAAAAGACAACTATCATTTTACTGTCGATCAAAATTTTGAAGTAGTGCTGCTTGAAGATTATATAGTTGGTTACTTGAAACTGGAAAATAGTTTATGTCTGTTTCCATTAATAAATGAATAAATAAATATTCAAAGGGATTTGCAATTTAGATTAACGACAGTCCAGTCTCTCTTTTTATATAAAAAAAATTTTTTTAGAATACTTACCGGCAACTTCTGAAAGTCACCCAGAGGTGGTCCCGTGTCAATGTGCTCTATTTGCGACGTTATCATTGGTAGAACGACTTTTTCATGGAGGTTCGAAGCTATCACTCTATTGAGAAGACCTGAAACAAAATATTTAATTAGAGCTGGTATGGCGAAATAACAACACCGCATAGTTCGAACGTCGCATAATGCCTAGGTAATAAAGTAGGTTAACAGCCTATATATGTCTCACTACTGAGCACAGGCCTCGTTTTTTCTGAGCGAGTTTTGGAGTCGGAAATAGTCCGCCACGCTGCAACGCGGGTTGCGGACTTCACATGTCCTCGAAATATTTTTAAGTCACAGTCATGTAGGTTTCCTCACGATGTTTTCCTTCATCATTTTAGATGTCACGGCACCGGGGATCGAACTCAGGTCACTCGCGTACTATGAAATTTAAGACGAGCGCCTGGCCTCTGTGCTAACACGTCACGGCACGTAAGGCACATACAAACAAAAAACATTTTTGACTTAAAAACTAATGTATCCGGGTGACGAGCGTAGTGCAGTGCCACACCGAAATGTTCTAGATCTAGGTGACACAGTATTTGTAATGGGCAGACGTTGCACTAAACAGGTGAATTTGTATGTCCCGTTACTTACTACCACAAAAAAAAACTTTACCTCCTCATAAGTGACACAATTAGAAATGAGTTCGAATGTCTGAGAGAGATTAACAATAGGCATCGCGCGCAGTGTGGTGGCGGCTTAAGAGAATCTACCACCCCATCTCAGCCCGTGGGTGTCGTAAAAGTCGACAGAGGGAAATTGAAAAACCAGAAGATGGGCAGCAGCATCTTCCTGGAACGTCTGAATAAATAAACTGCGGTTGTTAAACCGCTTGCCAAACGTGGCAACTATGGCAAAAGCCCCCAAAAATGGAAGCTACAAACTTGTGTGGCAATCTATGGGGGAGGCCTATGTTCAGCAGTGGACTAGTGATATGCTGAAATGATGATGGTAATGATGAGGCATCGAGTATGAAGATAAGACAAGTATCGACAAAAACGTTACGTTAATGTTAGACCGATTTTCTACTAAGCGGCTAGTCGCGGGTGACCGAATCCGCTAGCGGCTACTTTGCAGCGACTGTGTGCGCAATTGGTCAACTTATTCTAGAAACAAAATCTGTTTAAAGAACGCACTATATTACGTACAGTCGCGCTTGTGAGCATTGCGCAGTAATAATACTTATGGAGACATAAGAGTCACGCGCGGCTATTCGAATCGCGTATTCTTTTGCAGTCGCGACTCGCGACGACTTCCGAGTCGCAGCCGCGTGAATAGGTATGGTACATGACTTATTTCAATGAATAGGAAATGAGTCAGGCTGGCCGCGCGCGACTACTTTTTACTGGTGGTAGGATTCCTATGCAGGACTCCGTCTAGGTAGGTACCACCCCAGGGCCAGTTATTCTGCCGTGAAGCAGTAGCGTGCAAGCATTACTGTGTTTCGGTTTGAAGGGCACTGTGAGCTAGCGTAATCAATGTGCATTTGAGACTTAAGAAATGTCTCAGGGTGACGAGCGCAGTGTGGTGTCACACAGAAATATTCTGGGTGACACAGCATTTGTTGTGGGCGGACGTTGGACTTACCATCAGGTGAACGTTTTGCTCGTTTCGTCACTTTATACAATAAAAAAAGAACAAAAAAAAAGACTATCTGCTTAGTGCAAAAGCGGTCATAGGTCGCATATTTCATTGTCCATAATTGATCCATAAACCAAATACTCAATAAACTGGGGTACAAGAAAAGACACTGCCCGCGTTACGTAACACGGCACAGCATATTGACAAATCTTATCATGAAGATGGAAAATAAAAGTGTCATTGACTTAAAATGCTAGTAAATAGGTTAAGGGTTGAGTTGTTGCCATAGTCGTCGTGTTTGATGTGGGGAAAATAATAACTAATATTTATTAAAGTTAGTTTCACTTTTTCACTATAAACATATATGTAAGTATTAGGTATTTAAGTGAATTAACCCTTTTCATATTTTTATAATATTAAAAATAAAATTTAGAATTCCAATCGAAGTAAACAAACATTCGAGTCAAGGAATAAAAATTAAAAAGATTTTCCTCAATTGATTTTTTCATAACTGACAGGCAACAATAGCAACTGTTTCTTTTTAATTAATTAAACTTTTATTTTTAAATGCCTTTGAAAGGTGGACAGTTACGATTGTATAGGTATGGATCAATGATCTGTAAAATCTATACTTTAATAACTGAAATAGCTTAAACTGAGTAAATGAATTGAATCTACATTTACTGCAGCAGTAATGACAGATAAATATCTGAACATATTTAACGTCTTTTCATAACATATTCTGTGTCACCCAGAACATTTGTGTGGCACCACACTGCGCTCGTCACCCTCTGACATCAGTTCTTAAGTCTCATATGCTACTGCTTGACGCCGGAAGAACAGACACTACGGTAGCAGCCTACCTAGACGTATTCCAGTATAGGAACAAGGCGTCTAAGGTACAAGGTTTGATACTACTATCGTTAATCTACCAGCCAAGCGTAACGATTATACCATATGTCCACTGCTGGAGATACGCGATTGGGATCCCGATCGCGTATCTCCAGCATTGGACTATTTAGAGGTTGACGATGGACGTTCTTTCATTATCTTTATCATTAGAAAACTGCGTTAAAAAATAACGATGAAGAAAGACGAAGAAAGTCCCTGGATTACTCTCTACAATCGATTCAAATACCTAATTAATTTAGTTGTTTTTGTGTAAGAGACGTTCGGACAGACAACTCTACGGAGACCATCTAGATCCATTTTGCTTATATTATATTGGTAACGTAAACGAAACTGCGGGTGGTCATTAATAAAACGTGAAAAACCAACTGTTAATAGTTTTAACAGCCACTTAATTCGTAGTCTCCTTCTAAAGCTTCGTTCAGTTCGAGTTGTCAGAATGCTATAAGCAGTAAAATATGCTTTATATGTACATATTTATGCACAGAATGTCTCCTTTACGTGAGCAAAAGCCATATACAAAGTAAGCGAAATGTAGGAGGACCAGAAATAAGGCGAACAGCAATTAGTACATCGAAAATGGTTGGGAAACTTATTTATAACGCGCAATAAAATAGAAAAAGCGTCGTCAACAGCGACATCATCTGGCGATCGTCTAAACCTGTCCCCTGCTCAGGACATAAACGTCAATGCAAATTAAATCGCCCTCATCGCCGTCTCCCTGTCGATATTTCGAATTGTCGATGCTTCAAATTAAATAAGTAGTAAGAGTGAAACGAAGTTAATTTGCAAAGTTCCGCAAAACTAAAATTTGTTTAGGATTAGGAACTACGATACTACATCTTCGATCTCTATACATGAATCCGCCTAGGCTCGCAGGACCAGTTATTCTGCCGAGAAGCAATTGTTTGGAAGCATTACTGTGTTGCGGTCTGAAGTGCACTGAGAGCTAGTGCAACGTTCGTAATGTGGTGCTACACAAAAATATTCTAGGTGACACAGCATTTGTTATGAGCAGACGTTGCACTTACCATCAGGCGAACGTTTTGCGCACGCAATAAACACCACTGAAGCCGAGAATACGACACCCGTTTCACCTTACAATAAGGCATTATCAAGTGATATTTGACGACCGCGAAGTTTAGTGGTCGGAGTACCTGACTCGAATCCCAGCCGCACCTAATATTTGTGCAAAACGCAAATTCTTGGTTTTCGGGTCTGGTTGTGTTGTGTATGTAAAACTAGTAGATGCCCGCGACTATCTATTTCATTTTCCAGGACAAAAAGTATACTTTGTCAGTCTCCAGGATGCAAGCTAGCTGTGTCAAATGGATTTTAAACGCATCGCGTTTTTTACTTTGGGGTAACATATAAACAATTTCAGTGTTTGTTAGATCGCCAAGACATTTACATTTATATGTTGGATGTGTATGTTTCCGCTTGTTACACAATCTATTTACTGAATCCCCTCTATATATAAATATAAAGGCGTTACTTTGCGGAAATCCATTATAATAAAGGAAAGAAAGTTAATTTGCCAAGATCCGCATGCAAAATTTAAAATGGTGTGTATTACCTAGTTTTTGAAGAGCAACGCCCGCCCTACCTCAATAGCGAACACAAGCAAGGTGGCGGGTATTAGGTTTGCATGCGGATCTTAACAAACTAACTTTCTTTCCTTTATTACATTAATATAAATAGTACAAGCATATTTTTATGGGATATTTAATTATAGCGAAGTGGATGATAAAGAAAGAAACAGAAGCATTAAATATAAACAAAAACAGATAAAAAAATATAAAATAATCAATAAACTCCGCTTTCTACGCATTTGTATGCTGCTATTTTGCATTTCGACTGATTACAAGAAAAAATATCAATATCATAAGAGATAACATTTAAGTAACGTATCGCAGGGCATTCTGAAGCAAGTTTTTTTTTTTATTATTGTATCCAGTGATGAAACGAGCAAAACGTTCACCTGATGGAAAGTGAAACGTCTGCCTATAACAAATGCTTGTGTCACCCAGCAAATTTCTGTGTGACACCACACTGTGCCCATCACCCTGAGACATGAGTTCTTAAGTCTCATATGCCCAGTGCTTACGCTAGCTCACAGTGCCCTTCAAACCGAAACACAGTAATGTTTGCACACTACTGCTTCACGGCAGAATAACTGGCCCTGGGGTGGTACCTACCTAGACGGATTTCTGCATAAAAATCCTACCACCAGTAAAAGTTAAGATACTCGTAGTTCTGGCAGTGGGACAGGAGAAGTAATGGGGGCGGCGTATATGAGTGTTTCGATAGAGTATTCGTAGACCAAACCTAGTTTTAAAATTATTTTCAACAGAATTTATTTATTGTGATGGTTGTACATGTACAAAAAGTTTAAAATTTTGATGGTTAGTTATAGTCGCTTCTAAAATGGTCACCTTCATAATTTAACTGCCCTAGATCCGAGCCTCGCGGATCTTAGCCTAAATTAGAAGAAACACTGTTACCTTTGTGAACGGCGGGCTGAGTTTTCTTATAAAATAATGTAGAATAAGAGAAGTTGTTTTTCATCTTTGCCATGCTAGCTGGCTCTTTCCCTCTTAGCAATACAGCGTCCAGCTCTGTGTAATACGGCAACAGTCGATGGTTGAACTCCAAGCGTAGGACCCTGTGAAATAAAAGCAATGTCAAACATTTTCAATGAACTAAAGTAAATTAATTTGCTAAGATCCGCATGCAAAATATAAAAGTGGTGTATATTACCATGTTTTTTGAAGAGCACCGCCCGCCCTCCCTCAGTAGCGTGCACAAGCACAAGTCGCCGAGTGCCTCGGCGGCCGTCTGTCGTAGAGTCTATGACACTTGATAATGCTTCGTTTTGGTGCGAAACACGTGTCGTGTTCTCGACTTCAGTGGTGTATATTATCTAGTGGTAGTATTGTAGTGGTTGGTGAAGGGTATCTGGTGGCGGTTCCTGGTGGCGGTTCCTGGTGGCGGTGTTAGTTTGCTTGTGCACGCTACTGAGGGAGAGCGGGCGGTGCTCTTCAAAAAACATGGTAATTCATTTACTTCATAATAATGGATTTCCGCAAGGTAACGCCTGATCCTATTAAACATTTTCAATTCCGTGGTTATTGAATAAAAAATCTTGTTTTTTTTTCTCCACCAATTTAGGTAACAGTAAAAATTAGAAATAAAATTTTATGGTACCCCGACAACAAGCAGTCATACACCAAAGACTTGTAAGGGTTTACATTCAGTACCGTAAAATTAGACAGTGGTGGCGGTGAAGAAAATCTACTACCACATTTTTAAATGCGACGGGATAACGTGACGGGACCAGACCATCGTTCACCTGCTGGTAAGTGCAACAACTGCCCATAACAAATGTGTCGTCCCAGAACACTTCTGTGTGTTATAATTGCGATGATTTAGTCCTTTCTTTTTTGTTACAATCACGTTTACGTTACGTTTATTATGTTCACTTAAGTGTCCGCTCCTGCAGAGTGCATGATGAGCTCGCATAATTTTATTATATGTATTTATAAGAAAAATTATATTGTGTTATCGTGTCCCGGACAATGTGTCTGACCCTCCCGCCGATATTATCACATTCACATCGGATACGGGAAGAGTGTACCGTGGATGCCTATGTTTTCCGTAATACATACGTATAAGGAGCATATGTATTTACTTTATTTCGCCTGAAAGCTAAAAAAGATCTCGAAAAAGTTAATATAGAGTACATTTACCTGGTAGGAAAGTTTATTGGTTTTATAGGTGGACTGAAAATTCTCGGTTTGTCACCAGCATACTCCGGCTCTCCCTCCCAGAGCAAGATCCACGAAGCCGAACCCAAAGCCCATATGCGAACCAGCGCGCCAGGATTGTACGTTTCAAATATGGCCACCTCGAGTGGGAAGACGGCCCTCTCAAACGACACTTCTGTTGAAATCAATATAATATGCAAATATTAAGTTTTGTAATAATAAGTAGGTTATATAAGTATCTTGAAAAAAGCATGGTTCAGCGAACGGAACACCCATAATAAATGCTGTGTCACCCATTTCTTTATGGCACCACACCCTCGCCATTACCACCCCGGCGCCCGTCCCTCTGAGACATCAGTTCCTAAGTCTCATATGCCCAGTAATCACACTAATGTTTGCAGACTACTGCTACCGAAAAACAATAATGTGTGAACAGTATAACTGGCATCGTGGTGGCACCTACCTAGACGGATAAATGGATAGGAACCCTACCACCACTGTATAAATGTTAGTGTAATTACGTGGCATATAGGTTTAAGAACTGATGTCTAGGGTGACGAGCGCAGTGCCTTGCCACACTAATGTATTGGGTGACACAGCATTTGTTTTGGACAGACGTCGCACGATTTGCGCGTCTCGTAACAAAATCGTCACCATTAACAGTAATTTGACTAACAATAAGATATTTGATAAATGGTGACAGAGAGTTTTTGTAATTTGACAACTTTCACCATACAATCTCCTTTCTCAGCTCAGCGGCTTCGTATCTTAGGCAACTTTGTCAAATAAAAAAAAATATATAAAAATGTATTTTTCGCCATGTTTTACAATATGCTTAGCGTTTTGTCCGTTATAGTCTTAGGAAGAGCACCGGTGCCCGAAACAGAGGCATTATTCACCTAGTTCAGCCAGGCGTCTGAACTAGGCGTCGTAAAATCTATGTTTTTAAATAACTAACCTTAAGCATTTACTATTAAACGCATTGTCTTACAAGGAAGTATACTATACAATCGTAAATATACTATAATAAAATTTGAAATGGTAAATAATGAAGTTGACTTAGACCTATCAGAGTTGAATAGTAAAGTAAAAGAGCATGTCATGATTACACAATCGTTTCAACGACTGGCAGATTTCAAAACAAATTTGTATATCAATGAGACAATTGATAAAATCAAAAGAGATAATATATTGGTGCCCAAAAAATAGCGTAATTTTTTTTTAAAACTTGTCACACTAGGAATTCTCTGGTAACATGTGTACTTTCTTCTGAGATAAATTGCACATGCACAAACACCCAAAGAGCCGTTGTAGCTCAGGCTAGGCGCTCGCTTTAGATTTCACAGTATCCGAGTGCCCTGGGTTCGATTCCCGGTGCCGGCTCCACTAAAATTGTTAATTGCAATTTTAAGTGTCGATTTACCACGTGCTCGGCGGTGAAGGAAAACATCGTTAGGAAACCGCCTGAGGAATAATAAATATTTCGAAGACATGTGAAGTCCGCCAACCCGCATTGGAGCAGCGTGGCGGACTCTTTTTTTTTAGCTCAAAAAATGAACAGAAATGAGAGGAGGCCTGTGCTCAGCAGTGGGACATTTATAGGCGGTTACTTTTTTTTTTTTTACTTTAAACAACCAAACTCCAAACAAATATCTGTTCCATGCGGGAATCGCACCCGTAGTTATTTTAAAGTAGTCATATTAAAAATAAACGCCTATAATATAATTACCTCCACACGAGTTTTCAATGCCGCCTCGTAACTTAATATAAACGCTCTAATTAAGTTTGCGACCTGTAGAGATGCACATGCGTCATACTGTCATTTATGGTTCAAAGAGTAGGTAATAACTTTAAAACATAGTAACTACCACAAGTCTTTTACTTTAATAGAGTAATTCTTGTATATAAACAGTGATTTCTCGAAAACGCCTAATACGATTTGGATGAAATTTTGTATTAAAATAATCTGTTAGTCTCTAAGTTTACCTAGATAGGCGTCATTCCGGACATATTTTATTTAATGTAAAATCTACTTATTTAAATTGCTACTCAACAACAGATGGCAATGCTCTATATCGTAAGCGTGGTTATAATGGTAGGGTAAAATATTCATGCATCTATATTAACTACCCAAAAATAGATGGTACTACATGACATAGTTAACACGACATCCGGCAATGTCATTTAAAAGTACAACTTTTGTATATAATTGATTTGTGAGAAACGTCTGTAACGATTTTCATGACATTTTGCATATTATACAGTGTATATTATGTATCTAAATATCTATTATTGTAAATTAGAATAAGCAAAGTATCACAACGGGTAGGTCTTAAGATGAACATGGACAAGCCGAAGATCATGTCTAACGTCCAGGTCACACCTATACCGGTTATTGTTGGGAACACAACGATCGAAGTTGTCGACGAATATGTATATCTAGGACAGATTGTCCGACTAAGTAGGTCCAACTTCGATCAAGAGGTCAATCGACGGATCCAACTCGGCTGGGCAGCGTTTGGGAAACTGTGTCACGTCTTCCCGTCGAGTATACCTCAATGCCTCAAAACGAAAGTATACAACCAGTGCGTGTTGCCAGTAATGACATACGGAACCGAAACGTGGTCCTTCACTGCAGGCCGCATGAGGAAGCTCAGAGTCGATCAGCGAGCTATGGAAAGCGCTCTACGAAATGCTCGGAGTTTCACTGCGAGATAGAATCCGTAACGATGATATCCGCAGCAGAACTAGAGTAACCGACATAGACCTAAGTATTAGCAAGGTGAAGTGGCAATAGGCCGGCCATATAGCTCGTAGAACCGATAACCTTTGGGGAAGATAAATTCTCGAGTGACAACCTCGTACCAGCAAACGCAGTGTAGGGCGGCCCCTCACTAGCTGGAGCGACGACCTGCACGGTTTTGCGGGAAGTCGATGGATGCAGGTAGCTCAGACCGTGTTTTGTGGCAATCTATGGAGGAGGCCTATGTTCAGCAGTAAACTTGTATTGTGCTGAAATGATGATCATCATCATCAGACAAATATTTTCACAAAAGTTTGTAGCTCCCATTTTGGGGGGATTTTGCCATATTTTATGCGCTTGGCAGGCGGGTTGGCAACCGCAGTTAACTTATTCAGAAGTTCCAGGAAGATGCTGGCTGCCCATCTCCTTTTTTTATTTTCCCTCTGTCGACTTTTACGACACCCAGCTAAAAACTCAGCTCTGAGCCGCCTGCATTCATTGACTAACTGCAAATCGTGAGTGGAGGGTCGCCTACAATGCCAATATAAATATTATGCAAAACACACAATTAATAAGGAGTTCGCGAAATTGCCAGTTTACCTCAGTAAAATCCTGTCTTTGAACTATTGATATCCTTACAATGGAAAATTAATGTTATGGATGTATTATCCATATTTATGTATTATGCAGTGAATCATGATCCCTGAAATCATCATCAATCATCCCTGAATCATGTAAGAAACACAAGTAACTATACCAAAATCAACACTTTCATATAGTCTTTACTCTTTCGCTTCTTCTACTTTCATTGGTGTATTCATACAAGCTCGTCAGTTGTGTACTTTTAAAATGACCTTTCCTCAAAAGGTCTCTGATCTGATACTGTATGCATAGGTCGACCCTCACCGGCTTGCCCATTCACACACTTCTCATAAACATATTTTGTCAATTTTCTTTCATTCATCCTCTCTACATGTCCAAACCATCTAAACATCCCTTTCTCTATATTTGTCACTACATCTTCAACCACACTGCAACATTCCATTATCACGCTGTTCCTCACTCCGTCTATCAAAAAGTTACTCCAACTATACTTTTCCACCTATGCAATTGTCTATAAACAGGTTAGAGCCACAGGGACCCTACACATCCATGTCTAATGCTTTGCCACTTCTCCAGCAAAGGTTAAAAAGGCGGTCCAGCTGACCAGCTACCATGCCCATGATTGTTTCTTAGATACAATAATTAAAAAAAAAACATTTCTTTTAATACTAACCTACATAGTCTTGACTTGGTATGGAGCGGCTGTTTTGTGGCATATAATCATCTTGAACAGATGGGGCCTCAGTCCCACCACTTCCCATAAGTCCTCTGTGAAATATTTTTTATATAGTACACTGTTTATAAAGATAAATTAACTACAAATTGCAACATGTATATTCAAATTCAAATCTTTACACTAAGAATGCAGTGTGAGATCATAATTTACTTTTATATAATGGTATCAGTAAAGGCAACGGACTCCAACAAGCTACAATCATTTATTTTGAAAAGGTTGCATTCACAGCCTAAAAATAATTTGGAATAAAATTGATCATTTATGTTGTTCAGTCTGCATGTGTAAATAAATATGTTTATATATCTATATCATCTATAACAATAGCACTTGGCTCTATTTCAATAAAGATGTATTATTAGTGGAGTAATGTGACAAATGCCATTACACAAATATGTTATTTTTCCACAACATGATATTTACCAATTTAGTTATGACAAATTTTCACAAATTTCAATATAAATTAAGATATACACTGCTACTTCATGTAACAATAAAAGGGCTGCTGATTTGTTTATGGAATATAGGTGTTAAATTGTGTTTTCACAGATATTAAATATTAATTTATTTTGTATTTTATTTAAGGGGTTTCTTAGGTGAACATCGTCATCATCAAACATCTTTAAAAATAGACATGAAAATTAATAAGTATATAATTAACATTCATCTATTTAAAAAAAATAAGATATATAAAAAGAATTTAAAAAATAATTCAGTAACAGGCTGCTAACTGCAGTCAAGTACTTATATCTTTTAGTCATATTCAAAATTTACTTTACCATAACAAAAGCTTGAGGATAATCTCCATAATCTGGAAAGTTCGAAGGTGGTCCGCGAAGATTGAACGCGGTATACGAGACACTAATTTCGCTGCCATACTGAGAACTAAAATCTTCAACGTTTTGGACAAATTGTTCTATTATTTGTGAGTTACTTTCTTCATCTGAATTCTCTTGAATAAACTCGTCTTCTTTGCACCACAATAATGAAGATATTATATCCGACGCGCTTTGCATATTTATTTGTTTTAAAATTCAGTTATCACAAATAGAATTAAGATCTAGCAACGAATGACCTGACATCCGTTAGGTTTAACAAAATTAGAAAATAATATTGTATACTTGATGGCGATGGCGACTATATATGTACGCACAAGTCGGCGTTCGATCAAAACATTAATATTTTTTGTAGATAATAGATTAATCTGATAACAAAAGTCAAAACCTAAACACTTCCACAGTATATAAGATAAATTGGCGATGAGAGTTGAGCAAGCGAGTTTGACAGTGTTTTGAGCGATTGTTTCTATTGTCGAAAGATCTCGATTATTCTCGATGATTTTCTCTCGCAAATCTCGGTGATTCGCGATTACTGTTGCCAAGTGTCCCGATTCGCGAGTGGATGTCCCGATTTTCAGATTTTCAGGGGTCTGGTGACACGTTCCAATTCACCATTAACCGGGACGCCGAATGTTCCAGTTTTTCACTAATCCCTAATTTGAAGTATTTACTTAAAGTTTTCTTTGTTTTTTTTTCTTGTGCCTTTAAAAAAACTGATCATCTAATAAAAATTAATAATTAGCGATTGTAGCTGTCGCGATTTGAAAACAAAATGCCCAATTATTTTTATCTTCCTTTCCAAAACAAATGACATCTATCGAAGTAGTGAATCAGTCGTCGCCTCAGAAATTCTTAGTCAGAACAATAACAAAACAACTCCCTTGTTCAGCGAATATTAGACTTAAATGAGAATGTGGATCGATTTCGATTCACTCGTTATTTTTAAAAAATCTTGGTCTATCAATCTTTAGCTAAAATTCTTTTAATGTATGTTTTTAAAGCGAGAATTCCATAGAATAGTAGGTATAATAGGAAGTCAAATATAGGGAACTTTATTTTTAAATAATAAACCCAAAACTTTTAAAATCTTATTAAAAATTCGTGTTGCCGATTTGGAGGCCTTATTAATAAACAATATTTATTTACTTACGTCTAAAAATATTACAACTCATAACACAGAAGTTCACATGATACTGCTTCGTAAGCCCTCCATCCCTAAGAGGCAAATTATCGAAATGATCGATTTGAAGACTTCTCCGATAATTTCTAACAAATTGAATTATTTTAAAATTAATGAAATGAGTAAAAATTAAGAATAAGCTTAATATTTCAAGGCCTAATAAGGCATACACTAAACCGCTAATAGAGTCCAGTTTCATTACCGTTTTTATTCGTAAGCACTTCTCTATTCTTTAGGGCAAAATGTAAGTATTTCGCCTCAACCAATCCGATCTCCTTATATAATGCGCGTGCACTTGATAGACTCCAGTTTGTATGAAGCGGCGCTAAGTTAATAATGGGCAGCGGCGTCGCTACATCCATCTCGCTCAGATATGATGATGACTAATCTTGATTCCATTGACCTCAACATCACATGGTTCTTCATAAGTAATGATGTATATTCGGTGTATCGAATATTTGAATGACTCGTCGACATATGGTTTTATAAGCGTACGTTTAAGTTTAGTGTAAAGTATCCAACTTTCAGCGTTAAGTTTCTGAAGTTTCACGTCTTCTAAGACAACGGGATGTTGAATACAGCATGTTAAATTGCAGTCGTACATCATTCGTTGTTTCTCACAGAATGGCCCGCTGTATAAGGCTCTGTTGTCGTCGGTGCACAGAAATTGTTCTTCAGCGGCGAGAGGGCGGCACGGGTTCGCGATCGGTTAGTATTTCATCCCTTTCGCCAGTCAGGTAGGGATATTTTAGGTTCTTGGAAAACAGGTAAGGAATACATTTTAAAATAGTTGTATGTATAATTATCAGAAAGTGGTATTTCAATTATAAATGTTACCGGGTTTTTAGCGTCGGATCTTCGTCGTCGTCATCGTTTTAGCCTATCAAAAGTCCACTGCGGAACATAGGCCTCCCCCATAGTTTGCCACAAAAGTGTGTAGGTCTCATTTTGGAGGGATCTTGCCATAGTTGCGACGCCTGGCTGACCGGTTGGCAATCGAAGTTTATTTATTCAGATATTCCAGGAAGATGCTGCTGCCCATCACCTGATTTTCATTTTCCCTCTGTCGACTTTTACGACACCCTCGGGATGAGATGTTGGATACTCATTTTAAATGATTTAATGGTTCAGTAGAGTTTACAATTGACTGATGTAAGATAAAGTTCCTACTTAATGCTATTGCGGTCTCAATTTCGCTTAACTTAATAAATATAGTACGGAAGTTACTTTTAAATAAGCAATTTAAACCTAAAATGTAAGAGGACACTGCAAAATTATTATCTTTAACTATCTTAATTTAAATCGAAACAAATAAGTCAGCTAGTCAGCGTCATTCTGTAATGGAGCGGCCGGCACGTGGTCGTCTTATTTAGAGATAGACTTATATATAAAATGTATTCATATAACCTAAGAATCTCCGAAATAGAACAAAAGTATGAAGTAAAAGTCCTAAAGATTGAAATGAATTATTTACTAAATCTTGTGGTGAAAGAAATTCAAATACTGAACTTACTATATTGCAAATAGGAATATGAACCTGAATAATATAATTTACTAATCATTATTTACAACAGACTGATGGTAGGATTCCTATGCGGGAATCAGTCTAGGTATGTACCACCCCAGGGCCAGTTATTCTGCCATGAAACAGTAATGTACAAACATTGGCCAGGCCACGTGATCGTCTTATATATATATATAAGACGATCACGTGGCCTTGACTGACTTCTACGCTGATAACATTTGTGAGAAAAACCAATAGTTGGTTTTCGGGTTCTGGTTCAGGGTCTGGTTATGCTATGTATGTGAAATAAATGTCTGTCAAAAAAATTACGGATCGCCCACGCTATATGAAAAATCTCAGAGTGTGGAATTGGTTATTTTTTAAATATCAAGAGTGAGATCATCGCCGAACTAGTTCGTATAGTTCGACTAAAAGATTGCCTGATTGATTGATTGATTGAGTGTCAATGTCAAATTCGGACGCTACTATTATACGTCATACTCATAGTTTTGGATTTTGAATTTCTTTTTCATTTGTTTTATTTTCCTTCTATGAATGGCTTGAGTTCATTGAATCGTTATTAACAGTTGAACCCTTAATTAAAAACATGGCAGCGGGTCCCATTGCTGAAAGAAATCAAGGTATTTACGCATACAAACAGTTCTAGCCACTATTAAGTTTTGTATTTGAGGTTATTTGCAGCTTGAATTTTGCATCTTAATTCTTGTGTTGTTTAAAACATAACTGTATTAGTAAGCATAGTTCCAAAATTTTAGTTTTAATTTTTGTCGTAATACATAGTAAATATGATTAACTTTTCTAACCCATCTTATACCTTAAACTTAATGTTTTGTGGTGCACATTAAATGTACCATTTAATTTACCTTTACCTTTGGCCTTTTAATTTATGAGGTGGTTTTATGTGGAGGTACCATATTCTCACAGTGTATCGTCGTAATGTCGCTGCGTGACATTTCTATGCTGTATATGGTTAATCAAGATAACCAGAGACCTTAGTTCATTTAATCATACTCTTCGGAAGTGAGAATTCGCCTTTAGTCCCCACATCTTGATTCGTCATTGAAATTGTCTGTAAGGCATAGTAACTATTTTGTAACCAAATTAAATGTATGTGAAACTACCCTGTGTGTGAAAAAACTGTGTGTGAACTGTGTGTGAAAAAAACTTTACTGTAACAAAAGAAAATCTTGCTAGATGATAATTTTTAAACTGTTACATAATTCTAATGATGTTATAGTGTTTTTAAAGATAATTAAATTGCAGTAATAATGCATTAATGTTTTTGTGTTAAATCAAATTAATACATTTCAGATGCTACTATCTATGTAGGAGGCCTTGATGACAGAGTATCAGAAAGTCTTCTCTGGGAACTGTTTGTACAAGCTGGACCTGTTGGTGAGTTTTTTTTATGACCTTTAGATTCAATACACTGGAACTGTGTGGTAGCGGCTTTAGTAGAATCTACCACCCCATCTCATCCCGTGGGTGTGGTAAAAGTCGAAAAAGGGAATGTAAAAACCAGAAGCTGGGTAGCAGCATCTACCTGGAACATCTGAATAAATAAACTGCGGTTGTCAACCAGCCTGCCAAGTGTGGCAATTATGTCAAAATCATTCCAATAGAATAAGAATTAAGAAGAATTAGACCTACAAACTTTTGTAGCTATCTGAGTGGGAGGCTTATGATCAGCAGTGGACTTGTGATAGTCTGAAATGATGATGATGATGAATGTTTGTACATTACTGTTTCATGGCAGAATAACTGGCCCTGGGGTGGTACATACCTAGACTGATTCCTGCATAGGAATCCTACCATCAGTCTGTTGTAAATAATGATTAGTAAATTATATTATTCAGGTTCATATTCCTATTTGCAATATAGTAAGTTCAGTATTTGAATTTCTTTCACCACAAGATTTAGTAAATAATTCATTTCAATCTTTAGGACTTTTACTTCATACTTTTGTTCTATTTCGGAGATTCATATGTTATATGAATAAATTTTATATATAAATCTATCTCTCTAAGATAGCTCAGTCTGACTTGGTGATTGTAAATTATGCTAGAAACAGAAATTTAATTATTGTTTTTCTTTTACAGTGAATGTTCATATGCCTAAAGATCGAGTAACCCAAACACATCAAGGATATGGGTTTGTTGAATTTATGGGAGAGGAAGATGCAGACTATGCTATTAAGGTAATAAAAATAAAGACAAAGAGTCAACTTATTTAACTTTCATCAGTAGTTTTTCAATTACATGGCTGAAAGTAGACTGGCAAAACAGATTTATGCAGTGAGTGTGAATGGGCAAGGCAGTAAGGGTCGACATAGGCAAATGTATATCAGTTCAAGATGTATTACGGAAAAATCACATCAAAAGTACCCATAACCGAAGAGCTTGTATGAAAATGCTATTGAATATAGAAGCAACAGATGTGTGTCAGGATTTATTCATTGGAGTTTACTTTTAAATTGAATTAAACAATGAGACAAGCAAGTAATCCACCTAATGCTCATGCCAAGCCTGCAGGTAACAGTTATAGTCTCACCCAGAACTTTGTGATAAAAAGCTTCACTATAATACATTGGTTGTTAAGTCTCATATGCTTTGTAATTATCCCAACTTTAATGCCCTACAAACTCAAACACCATGATGTTTGCATTCTATCACTTGACGGCAGAGTAACTGGAACTATGGTGGTACATACCCAGACAGATCTCTGCATAGGAATCCTACCCCCAGTAATACGAGGGTGGATTGAAAAGTACTCGGCCTAACACAGATCCATTCAATTCTAAAAATCAAATCTACCCACATTATTTAGTTCAGTTCAGACTAGGTTCATTGTGTGAAGTTCGAAACGTGTGCGATAATTAGTTGTGATTTTATAAATTTATTAACAAAGTAATCGGTCATAATTTCCGCGAATGGAGCAAATCGAGCAGCGTGCCGTCATTAAGTACCTCCATAAGAAGGGGCTATCATCAAAAGCCATCCATGATGACATGGTCAGTACATTAGGCGATTGTGCTCTGTCATATTCATCCGTCAAAGAATGGATAGCAGAATTTAAGCGTGGTAGAGAGAGTGTGAAAGATAACCCCGCTCTGGAAGGCCTTCGACGTCAACTACTGACGAAAATATTAAAAAAGTACTTGATTTAATAATGGGAGACCGCAGATTAAAAATTAGAGAGATAGCCGAGATTATAGGCATCTCTTATGAACGAACTCAAAACATCATTGTCAACGAGTTGGGTTTCCACAAGGTCTGCGAGGTGGGTTCCGCGACTGCTTTCAGTTGAACAAAAAAGGACGCGATTGACTATTTCACGCGACTGTTTGGAGTTTTTTTTACATTTGAAGCCGATGCAGATGATTTTTTGAATCGTTTTGTTACTATGGACGAAACATGGGTTCATTACTGTACACCGGACACAAAACAACAATCAAAACAGTGGAGAAGACCTGGTTCACCACCCCCTAAAAAGGCTAAGTCGATTTTGTCGGCAAATAAGGTGATGGCTTCAGTATTCTGGGACTCGAAAGGTGTGATTATGATTGATTATCTTGAAAGGGGTCAGACTATAAACTCTGATTACTACTGCACCTTACTACGTCGTTTACGAGAGGAAATAAAAGAAAAACGTCGAGGAATGCTCAGAAGAAAAGTCCTGTTTCATCAAGATAACGCCCGTGTTCACACGTCAGTACAGTCAATGCCTGGAATTCACAACTGTGGCTTTGAACTGTTACCGCATCCGCCGTATTCACCTGATCTGGCACCATCAGACTTCTTTCTGTTCCCTAACCTAAAAAAGCATTTGGGAGGTCAAAGATTTTCGACAAACGACGAGGTCAAAGCAGCTGTAGACGCATATTTTGACTCTAAGGAAGAATCATTTTTTTAACGGTCTAAATGCTTGGAAGGGGAGGTGGCAAAAGTGTATTGAACTTGATGGTGATTATGTAGAAAAATAAAAATATAACTCATTTAGTATGTATTTATTTTCTTGGTTAGGCCGAGTACTTTTCAATCCACCCTCGTACATCTTTACTGTATATTTTCACGAGTGTCTGACTACTACACTGCAGGATTCTGGGTTCGAATTCTAGCCGGAGCCATTATTTGTGTAGAAACGATTTGTGTTGGTTTTTGGGTCTCATCGTGTTATGATGGTCCCAGTGCCTGTCTCTGCATCCTAGCCTGCCTCCAATCTCATCGCAAGAGTGTTAGGATGAGACGCGGGTGGTTGGGGCGCGGGTAGGTTGGAACGACAGAGCCTCTGTAGATAACTCCCAGGCCAGGCCAGGACAATGTCATATTTCATTAATTTTAGTGTATATACCCATATTTTTTCCATTTTAAGGTTATGAATATGATAAAACTTTATGGCAAGCCTGTTCGAGTAAATAAAGCATCTGCACATCAGAAGAATCTTGATGTTGGAGCTAATGTCTTCATTGGGAACTTGGACCCTGAAGTTGATGAAAAGTTACTTTACGACACATTCTCAGCTTTTGGTGTTATCTTGCAAACACCTAAGGTAAATTCAAACTGTTACTACTAAACGACCCACGCGGAACACCCACTAACTCGTCGCAATAACTCCAGCATACAAGATGGGCCGTGGCAGCTCAGGAGCTAGGCGCTCGTTTTAAATTTCATAGAACGCGAGTGACCTGGTTTCGATTCCCGGTGCCGGCACCACTAAAATTGTTAATTGCAATTTTAAGTGCTGATTTACCACGTGCTCGGCGGTGAAGGAAAACATCGTGAGGAAACCTGCATGTCTGAGGAATAAAAAATATTTCGAAGACATGTGAAGTCCGCCAACCCGCATTGGAGCAGCGTGGCGGATTCTTCCTAGCTCCAAAACCCTCTCAGAAATGAGAGGAGGCCTGTGCTCAGCAGTGGGACATTTATAGGCTGAAACTTTACTTTTTACTTTACTACGAGGGTCCTTCTAAGAATGAATATTATTAATAATTACTTCTAAATGTCTAAATGGGCTGAAGCTGTTTATCTCTTACTGTTTATCTCTAACTTCAGTGTGAGGCTGAGGCGGGACATCCAGTGTGTGTTATTTTTAACAGCATAATGTAGCAGAATGAGTAATTTAGTATCATTAAACAGTTTTTTATTTATCTATCAACTATATATTAATATGAGAAGAGGAATCTTTGTACCCCTTATAAGCTTATTGCTGCGCATGGAGGAGTGTGGGATTTGGCAAAGTTAAAGTTTAATTTTAAAAAAAAATTGTTATCTGTGTTACAAATACATTAAAGTTAATATAATAAAACATTCATAATTTATGCTCCTACTGACAATGTCAACCACATAATGTTCTGTATGTGGTCAAACTGTCAACAATCAAATAATTCCTCAAAACTCAATATTGTTCAGACTTAAAAAGAATATGAATTACGGTCGAATTTCCACCACACTGGCGACCACTAGTTCCAATTAATGTGCTGTTACTAAGTGAGGAAGCTATTTAGTTTTTCTTACAGTCAATTAACAGTTGATGTGTGATACTTTACCAGATAGTATGCATCTTTTAGATGTTTTTTTCTATTGGATAAGGTGATGAAACAAGCAAAACATTCACCTGATGGTAAGTGCAACAGTCTGCCCATAACAGATGCTGTGTCACCGAGAAAAATTCTGTGTGACACCACACTGTGCCCATCACCCTGAGACATAAGTTCTTAAGTCTCATATGCCCAGTGATTACACTAACTTACAGTGCCCTTCAAACCGAAACACAGTAATGTTTGCACACTACTGCTTCACGGCAGAATAACTGGCCCTGGGGTAGTACCTACCTAGACGGATTCCTGCATAGGAATCCTACCACCAGTTAATGATGATTGTAGTTAATCTCCAAAAATACTGTTACTAAACTCACATCTTTAATAACATGAGTTCAGCTTACTGTAAGTAAACTAAATTGTAGCTCAATTAATAAGACTATACTTAAGTGACTAATCTTGCTCAAAGTGGCGTATGCGATATCTTCGAAGTAATGTCAGACATACTTTGCTCTCATGTGTCCAATCACATTAGTATGTTGCTCCAATAACTATGTGCTGCCTATAAAATATCTGATCCAGCATCCATTACTCGGTCTCTCTTCTTCAATTTAGTCAGTTGGCTCTTTCCGGTAGACAGATCCCTGGCTGAGACCTACTTACACTCTATCGCTCCTTCAATACGGGACGTATTCAAGTTGAGTAGGTCTCGCCGCACACATTAGGAGATCTGTATAGCCTTAAGTTCAGTGTGGCTTCTTACCAATTAATGATCACTGATGGTTTTTACCCTAGTGAAAACGGATACATCATTGAGCAGCTGTCGTTTGATCTGGAGCTCATCTAGGTCCACTTTCTATGGAGCCGCTTTTAAAAGTTTACAATTAAAAGTCTCTTGGTCACCATAAAGTCGGCCAGCTGTAGCTCCCTTGCGTCTCGTTGCCCTATTGGTAAAGGGATAAAATTAAGGGAATCATGAATTTTCTTTATCATAAAAGAATTTTCATTTCAGGTAATGAGGGATCCAGAAACAGGTAACTCTAAAGCTTTCGCTTTTATCAACTTCGCATCATTCGAAGCATCTGATGCGGCTATAGAAGCTATGAACAATCAATATCTGTGCAACAGGCCTATATCAGTATCTTACGCGTTCAAGAAAGATGTCAAAGGCGAGAGACACGGCTCTGCAGCTGAAAGGTCAGACATGTATATTATTTTCTGCTTGCAGTATTTTACGCAAATATAATTGCAAATGGACACATTTTAGTGAGAAGGTAGGGGCGTGGTTATTGTCACCTGTAATATGTCCTCGTATTTCTCCTTCATCGCGTCGCGATTTTATCGCATTTAATAAATAAAAAATTAAACGAGATGAAATCCGTAAAATTTGTTTTATAAATTGTGTAATATTCGCGTAAATATAAGAAATCATAAAGTATTCAAGCGGCAATAGCCTAATGGTTTAGGGTACGGACTGCGAAACATGACGTCGCAGGATCGAACCCGCCATTCGACTATTGTCGTGAACTACCTCCTAGCACAAGCTTTTACGCTTAGTTGGAGTGGTTAGCAGGAATATTAGTAATGTTAATATATCATTGCTAGAATTCTTTAAAAAAAAATTAATACTTACAATATTTATTTCTCGGCAGAACTCCATTTTTACTTATAAACACTGCGAAGACGTCCCGACCTATACCGCCATTTAACAAACAATTCTTAACATTTGCCACTAGTGTGGTGTTAGTATAATATATATTTATTTACGCTTTTACGCTTTTTCCATTACATGTTTATTTAAAGATACTAGAAATAAGGTTTTATTCAGGGATGAGGACATGTTAACATATTTTTATCTTGGTTACAGATTACTTGCCGCACAGAATCCGTTATCGCACGCAGATCGTCCCCATCAGCTCTTCGCAGACGCGCCACCAACTATGATGGGTCCTATGCTAATGGCGCCACCGCCACCTCCAACTCCGACACCGATGCCGCCATCGGGACCACCAATGAATGCGAGACCCCCACCACCATTGCCTATGTCCTGCGCCACCTCCGCCTCCTTCCTCAATGCCACCGCCAGGACCGCCACCGCCTCCCGGGCCCCCACCACCCCCGCCACCATTCCACCACTTCCCCCCTCCGCCATTCGGTCCCCCAGGATTTGGCCCACCACCACCCGGGGCACGCCCTCCTCCTCCATGGCGTCCGCCGCCCCCACAATTCAGGCCACAGTTTCCTCCTCGCGGTCCGCCTCCCTTTGGCCATCCTCCATTCCCCCCGCACCACCCGCCTGAACCAAACTATAATTATTAAGTGTGTGTGAAAGATAAATAAATTTATACTAATTCTATGTCTGTGTTTTATTTGCCACTTAATACGTTATATGGCGACCGCGTGGCGCAGTGGTTAGCGTACCTGACTTCTGCGCCACCGATCCTGGGTTCGATTCCCAGCCGGAGGTAACATTTGTTCAAAAACACAATTTGTTGCTTTTCGGGTCTGGTTGTGTTGTGCATGTGAAATGTATGTTTGTAAAACGCACCCACGATACAGGAGAAAATCCTACTGTGGAGTTCGTTTAAAAAAAAAAAAAACTCCTTTTGAACAGTTAATCCTGTGAGCTGCAATTAAGCTTTATATTAAGATTGATTTACAATCTATCTTCCATCTATATCTATTCTATATATTATATAAATAAAAATCAATTGCCGCATGTATGAAAGATTATTACTTGAGAACGGCTCGATCGATTTGGCTGATTTTTCTGTTGTTTTCTAAATTTATTTGACAACGTTTGTATAAAAAGAAAATTTTCGGCGATGTCGGACATATGAATATTTTTTTTTGTATGAAATCTCAATAGAAAAAGTGGCGTTCTGCTATCACAAGTTTTTCAGTACTTAATATTTCTTTGCTAATCAACTTACTCTTTCTTAATCATACTAAACTGCACCCTTGCGAAGCCCGCGCGGGTCGCTAGAATTAAATATATAAATATATTCTGCACATCAAGTATATTATAACATGAACTTTTTAAATGAGATAATATCACAAACATTTTATAGTGAATCATTTTACAAGTTTACTTAAATCTAAAATATGTTTAGAAAAATTCGTATTCAATAATTTTACTAAATATAAGTCTGTTCAATAATTCAAAATTGTTTGGTGAATAACATGCCTACCTGTTTTTTTACACGAGTCTCAAATTCCATAACCATAAGTACTGTACGTCCGAATCCTGTCTAGGTCGCCACCCCAGGTCAGTGATTCTGCCGTAAAGAAGTAGTTTAGTTTCTTCGCTATTAAATTATGCGCATTTTAATTTAATTTTAAGTTTAGTATCAGCCGTTTCAGCATCAGGTCAGGGTCGCTGTGGTGGCGGCTCGTTAAAAGAATACTATCACTCCATCTCATGCAATGGATCTCGTAAAAGGCGAGTAAGGAATTAAACTGCACTGTGCACCCAACAGCGCATGGGTTCACCACCTATCACACCAAGTGCATTATATTGTTTTGGTGAAACGTGGATGGTGGCAGTCATCTGTTTTTGCAGTGAGTGCCCAGTCTCTGACTACCCCTCATAGGATACAGTCGTGATCTTATGTATATATGTATGTATGTATATTTAGTATCAGCTCGGCATTTTAGTAAAATCCGGCCGGGAGCATGTGGCGTTTTGCCCGTCCTGCCACCCTATTGTTACGCCATTGTAAGCATAAATATCTAAAGACACTGATTGAGATCATTTTATCATTTACAGACTGGTTGTTTTTAACTTTTATTGAATTCTTGAGAGGTCATTTAATTTTTCGTGCCTTGCAGAGAGTTGGGGATAAAAATTTCTTAGCCACAACACAACAACCAGACCCTAACACCAATTCCGACGTTACAATTTCGGCCAGTTAGGGAGAGTCCTATGTCCAGCAGTGGACATAGGACAGGATGTTAAGAGGTTTATAATGATTGTCTACAGGGAGCTGAAAGAACTGATAATACTGAATAACTTTTGGCATAAGAAAAGTTTTTTAAGTAAATAATATTTAAATTATACTTATTATTGGTATAACTCCAAATACATTTTAATGTACAGTATAAAATAATTGTTTATCACTGAGTGTTATTGGGGGTAGCTTCTGATTTTTATGTAGCACTCTTGTTTGTTGTTCTTATAACGTCTGTGGCGAATCAAATTTAGTAATGGCGCTAAATAGATTGAGTCGTTACTGAAACTAGCTTTTAACAGGCTACAGCTTTTCGCAGTACGTCTATTATATTTTTAAAGTTTTGTCAGCTGTTTTAACGTCCACATTACGTCTCTGGTAAAAGAGTATAAGTAAAAATATATATCTCACATTTACATCACTCCACCCTTTTATTTCGTCGTCGTCGTCGTTTCAGCCTATCACATAGGCCTCCCCCATAGATTGCCACAAAAATTAGTACCTCTCATTTTGGAGGGATTTTGCCATAGTTGCCACGTTTGGCAGGCGGGTTGGCACCCGCAGTTTCTTTATTCAGATGTTCCCGGAAGATGCTGGTGCCTACTTCCTGTTTTTTTTCCTCTGTCGACTTTTACGACACTCACAGGATGAGATGGGGTGGTAGATTGATAGTGGTTAGTAGAGTTACCGGGTTTAAACTGAAACATTTTGAACTTTCCAATTAGCAATAATCCAATAATTGTATCAATATATTATCATTTTTTGAAAACGGAGCTAATTAACAATTTGATATATGACTAACAAACAAAATAAGGCAATTTTTCATAGGCATAATATCACATATATCAGTGCCTAAAATTTATTAAAAAATCTATAAAATATCCAAGAGACGTATAAGTTAATTAAAAATACACCAATAAAAAATACATTTATTTGTATGGAAAATACTCCGTATAAGTAATTCATAATAATATAGAGTTCGTGCATACGAAAGCTTAGAGTCTCTAAATCTAGAAAGAATTCATGTAATGCCAAACAAAAAACCAATCTTGATATTAGAAAGTGTTAGTGTATAACTATCTTCATACTATAAGTCTGGCCATGTACTGCGCGGAGAGGCAAAACAGACGATTAACACCTGTAAGTGGTATGGGAGTCGAGATGACTCGATACAATATTAAAGTTGCTTAGTGCTAATGTTCACGTGCACGGAAAGATACTATTAAAGTAAAATATTATATTATATAAAAATGCTATTATTGAAGGTCTCTTGTAAGAAATGATAATATTATAATAAAGATGAGTTGGACCCTGAAATTATTAAGACAGAGTAGATTAGACTTAAGTACCACCACATCAGAAAGGTTAGCTTACTCTTTCGCCCCATGTCCTAGAGCGTCAGTTGTATGGTACATGGTCTAACGCCGGTGTCTAGGACACGTTGGTAATTTTTTAGTTAACAACTTTTGCCAAAGTCGATATTTATCACGGTTGTGAGGAGGCACCATCTATGTAATAGTCACGGTAATACTTACTGCTATTATGGTATTGTGTTTTAGTCCAAGTCGAGTCTCTTTATAACGAGACTGCAGACTGTTTGCCCTCCAATGTTTTGAATAACGATATTAAATAAAACTTTCAGTAAATTCCCACAAATGAAAGATAACTGGAAACTTGGTGGAGGGTAAGACAATCTCCATTGAAATACAAAATGCTCAACGTTAGTTACACAAACCCATTTTGGCGAATATAATAAAACCTGCCTGATGGCTGATTGATAATTATAAATGATAAAAAAGGCAAAATACATCATTTTAATGGTTGGTGGAGATAATGCGTTTACTTCATGGGGATGGTAGCTGGCGAGGGGAGACTCTCAAGGCTAGTGCCGAAAGCCGTACAACGTGGAACCTCATACACTTGAAGTGAGCAGTGGACTCATGACGTGCTCTGCGGCAAATTGCCGTGCTGACCTGGTATTAGATGTTGATGCCACACACACAGCAATCGTATAACATCTTAAGTTGCGGCGGTCTGGCGATGTGGTTGCGCGTACGGAAAGCGTATTTGTTATTGGGCCAGGTGCTCATAATTATTCGACGAGTGCCAAATCCGTACGACGTACATTCACTAAGACTGGATTTAGCTGTATATTTGTATGATGAAAACACGTATTGACATGCGAGACTTCGGTCGAAGTTTGTGCTAACGAGATAGCAAGAGGCCAAGCCCTCTTTTTGCTAGTTACCCAGTTTTGCTGTGGACTACGGTCCTTGTTCCCAATTCCTTCTCCGTGTCGCAGGAGTGCTTGAGAAGGACGGCGCTCACCGCACATGGCGTGCCGTGGAGTTCATTGCGTTCCCCACATTTTTTAAACAAAAATGTTGGGGGAGCGATAGCTTGTAGCGGGTAATTAATAATTTAATGTAAATCTTATACAAGTGCGGAATACAAATCTCCTTGTATTAGATATTTTGATAGATAAACACTGTGAACCCCTTACAAGAGTTTAGGGATTAGTAATTTATTAGTATTGGTACACTGTCTTGGACTTGCAGCTTCTCTAGTGAATAAGCAACTTTCTATGATACACCAAAATGAACAAGTTATTATAAATAAACACAACGTAGAACGTAAACGTATATAACCAACATATGACGATCACAATTTGTTAAAATATATCATTCTAATGGCCTAGAATGAAATAACCTTTACAAATAATCTTGAAAAAGATTAAGTCTGTAATCTTGATCACGAAATTTATTTTCGTCAACGTGAAAGTTGAATAGTTACAATATCATGAGTCATGACAGAGGCTAACGAGAAAGTGCCTTTCGATTCATATAAGCTTAGACATTTGAACCAATGAGTTAAGTATACACAATTCTACATGACAAATATCGGCGTTAAGGAAGATAGATTTTTACTAGAAAGTAATCAATCTCAACTCAATATGTATAAATCATGTCAATTCAATGAAATAACCCTACAATTGATTAAGGGACATAGCGGATCTAGAGGCAACGACGCGGTGGACGAACTTGCTCGGGGAGGCACAAACCAGTCTGCCGTGGGACCAGAGCCAACACTGCCACTTTCCCTCAGGTATTTTCGCTCGCTAGTCTGTAAACGCACTAGAAACCAACATGCACAAATCTGGGCGAATCACCCGGAGTGCAAACAGGCAAAGGCAGCTTTGCCCATCATCAACAGCCACATCTCCAAGGTACTACTTCGTCTGAATAAAATCAGAACGATTAGTAGCGCCATAACTGGACATGGATCATTTAAAAAATATCTGTTTACTTTAGGTGTTACAGACAGCCTAGGACTGCTGCGATTCCTTGAGGAGCTTGGTTGGCTCGAGTAAACTAATATTCCTGCCTACACGCAAAATACGCGCTAGACGTGGAGTTGCGGAAACCGTTGCAATCTACATGTAGATGGTAATCCCATATTTTGACCAAAGTCCTGAAGTTAGTCACCTCTCTCAGAACATACATAAATAAAGTTAATATTATCACCATACAGTAATGTTACTCTCGCGTTTCACGTGCCTCTCGTGAGATAGTTTGTCTTATTATTCTTTCGAATACAAGACATCTATGGACTGATCGTGTTTAAGGGAAGTTAGGAGGAGGACCTCCTTTCGGGCTGTTGACCTGTTGTAACGTGTGTAAGCTGTAGGGCGCCGCTTTCTACGGCGATTGCGCGACGTCGCGAGTGCTTTTCTAATAATTGTAGTGTTAGAATCGTTGCTGACCGTAAGTCAGCAGAATAACTTGCACTGCGTTAGCAGCTATCTAAGCGGTTTCCAGTAAAGGATTCTTACCACCAGTAATTTTCCAACAATGAAAAAACATTTTGATTTCTTCGTGTTTATAAATTCGTAATATCAAATTCAATGCTACTGCGAAATTATACAGAAATAATGTTTTCAGTTCACTGACTTTTTCCTCCATTCGATTCAGAGTATTCATACGATACATACATTATTTATTCAGTCGAATAGCCTCATTTGCCGTCGGAAATATCGAGAGGCTGCAACCGACGTGTATCGAGAATAGCAAAATATGGCGTACTCGTACACAGGACCAGCGTAGACGATAGCGACGTTTTCTTATTGGATGCGCTCGTTTGTGCAGCAACTGACCAGTACACGATTTTATGAGAAGACTTGTAGTACTTGGTTTGCTAGCGTTTTAAAATTCGACATTTTCGGAAAACATTTTCTTTTCGTTTTCAGATTTTCATTAAAAAAAATGGTTTGGTTTCATTCTTAATCAGGATAAAATCGATATATACTTATTTCATTTAAATGTTGTAAATGAAATAACTATACATCGATTTACTTTATAGGAAATTTTATTCTGTTGTTTGTTGAAGTTAAAGCCTTTATATTTTTATTTGGCACCAGTAATCTTGTTCCGACTATATTTCTCCGATTTGTTAACATTATTATTTAATCTTGGCAAATGCCGTCAGATGTTTATTATAAGTTTGGTATATTAACATTATAAAGTACTACAAATGCGTTTTGGCTGTTGATAATGACCATTTTACTGTTTAGTACTACGACAATTAGCTTAGACTTTCAATTGACTAGAGTTATATTCGAACGAGAACATAACTCGGTGGTCATTGGTTTGTTATACACCGTTCTAAATAGGTTGTTGGATCTGTTTATTCAGTAGGCAAGGCATTATTATTATTATCGGCTTATTTGTTCGGGATTGCTGATGAAAGAAGAGGACTATTATACATTGTTAATCAATTTATTAGAAAGTTAATGACCATTAGCCTGTAAACTTTAAACAGTTGACTGCTGAAGATAGGACCTCTTTCATCATCATCATTATTTCAGCCTATCATTAGTTCACTGCTGAACATAAGCCTCCTCCATAGATCGCGACAAAAGTTTATAGCTCTCATTTTGGGGGATTTTGCCATAGCATAACATTGCCACGCGTGGCAGGCGGATTGGCAACCGCAGTTTATTTATTCAAATGTTGCAGGAAGATGCTGCTGTCCATCTCCTTGTTTTCATTTTCCCTCTGTCGACTTTTACGACACCCACGACATGAGATGGGGTGGTAGATTCTCTTAAGCCACCACACGACCTCTTTAGTTTGAAGCATTTGTGGCGGATTTTCATTGTAGCCAGACTCTTCACACCACTCTGGAGTTTTTTGGGGTTGGTATAAATATTTAAAAATATAAGTAAACTTAGTTAACTTTTTCGAAAATCACGGAACCGTATCATATGGATTAATAAGTAGTACGTAGTAGGTAAATGCTTATATAAGTTCATTATATAATGTAAATACTTAAGTGTATAATATAAATACTTCGCATAAATACAAATATTTGACCGTGGGGTTAAAACACTTATAAGTCAAGTAACACACGACAAGGGGCGATTGCAGTGGATCACGACGATTAAGAAGTAAGGTGCTAAATAAACAATTTCTTTAATTTAAACCATGGGTTTGAACAATGCGATTGCGAAAAACATAACTCTACAACAATTTTTTCATCATCATCATTGTTTTTGATTACCTAATTTAGCTAGATAGCTTTTAAATATGAGTCTGAGTGACCTGCATTCGTCGTCTCAAACTTTAGTGCGACCGTCGCTGATGTTAGGATACCTATTCAAGAATCAGTACAGGTAGGTCCCATCGCAGCACCAGTTATTCTGCTGTGAAGCAGAAAGCAATAATATGTAATTACGAGGCATATTAGATTTAAGAACTGATGTCTCAGGGGGACGCACAGTGTTTTGTTGCACAGAAATGTTCTGGGTGATTCTGGCTGCAGGTGAACATTTTCCATCTCGTCACTTTATGCTAAAAACAGTCACAGTAAAAGTCATCCTACAGTGAGTTTACGCACAAGGTTACCGCTCGGAAACCTTTTATACTCCTATTTTATTATTATTAGGTATAGAGGCATTACGGAGTCTTGATGAATCGAATCGCTTGGCGATCGATTTATCACTTAATATTTTGTTTTATTTAATTAAAAATTTAAAAAACGTGTTACGCAAAATCCTATCTTTTTTCTACTGAATTTTGGTTACAATTATAGGTAAGGAAATACTGTACTTCTTAACATATTACACATGGCCTCTTTTAATTAAAATAAAATAAGGAAATTGCATTTATTTTCATAAACGTAAGTTTTATTATCTGAAATAAAATTTGACCTAGGTACTGTAGTGTATCGGGGCTGTACACAATTTCCACATGTCACATCGCACCGCTTTCAAACCGATTGGCATGTGATTGCAATATGATTGCAACATCCGTCTCTAAGAAACGACTTTTGCTCGTACTCGTATATACCTAGAATTTACAAAATGATAATGCTAATATTAATTTTTATAGACATAAATATATAAACGTGATGTCCTTCTAGCCGATTTTCGACCACGGCTACAACTTCTGAACACTGTCGGAAGCTATTAACTGCACAAAAGACATTAGTGCAGTTAATAGCTTCCGACAGGTGTTCACTTGTCCCAAGCTACCCGCGTTCGATGAAACGCTCATGGGATAAGATCATCGAAGCTCATCGGAGGTAGGATGCAGAGTCACAGACGCGGAGACAATTCACAACACAGACCAGACCAGAAAACCAATAATTTTGAGTTTTGTTCAAATCTTGGCTCCGGATGGGATTCGCATCTAGGACCCGCGGCGTAGAAGTCAGATACAGTGGTCACGCGGTTGTCAATTAAACAGAATAGAAATGGTTTATATTTTATATTTTTAATTCGCTCGTAACGGGGGTGCGTTCTTACAAACATATATTTACATGCACAACACAACCAGATCTGAAAATAAATTGTGTTTTGCACAAATGTTGGCTCCGGCTGGGATTCGAACCCAGAACCCACGGCATAGTAGTCGAGTACTATAACCACTAGGCCACGTGGCCGTCACCAGTAGCGTGAAACAATATCTGATACTGCTTATTTGCCAAGTAATCTTTGATAAACCGTCCAATCAGAAAACGGTTATCGGGATAAACACGAAACAACAACACTGGTGCCTATCAAACTGAAAACCACTGATAGTACACACAGACTGTACTAGGTACAGGAGATTTAAGAACTGATGTGTCAGGGTGACGAGCGCAATGTGGCGCCACACAGATATGTTTTGGGTGATACAGCATTTGTTATGTGCAAAAGTTGGACTTAACATCAGGTGAACGATTTGCTCACCAAACGTATGTTTTGTACGCTGTCCATCTGTTGTTTTTCATAGCTAACATCATCATCAACATCGAGTGTTAATTAATATTCAACATCAAAACAAAACTCCTGTGATGGTCTTTACTTACGTATTACTTCGAACAACATTTAATACCCTTAGGAAATTTAGCCTCTCGCCCTCGTCAATTAAATTGAAGTGAGGAATGTGTGGTTTTGAGTCCATTGTTCTCCGAACAAAGTAGTAAGTGCTCGAACGCCGCAACGAAGTTACCCTTTGAAGGAATGTACCCAAAATCCTTTCGGCCCGAAGGGACCGTCACTCAATTCTAATACAGAGATGTAGCTTTGACAGTACCTGTCATTTTGAGCGTACAGCAAAAGTATCGATTGTAGATATTCCCGGTCATTATATATTTATTCGTTATATATTTATGTTGTAAGCCGTGATGGCTCCGGGGCCTGGTGCCCGCCTTTAATTTCATAGTAAGCAAGTAACCTAGGTTCGATCCCCGGTGCCAGCACCTCTAAAATTGTTCTACAATTTTAAATGCTGATTTACCACTTGCGTAGCGGTGAAGGAAAACATTGTGAGGAAACCTGCATGTCCGAGGAATAGAAATATTTCCAGGACATATGAAGTCCGCCAACCCGCATTGGAGCAGCGGCGGACTATTCCCGGCTCCAAAACCCTCTCAGAAATGAGAGGAGGCCTGTGCTCAGCAGTGGGACAGGCTGTTACTTTACTTTTTTTACTTTTTATATGCCGTGTGGGAGCGGCCTAAGAGAAAGAGAATATAATTGTACATTGTACAATTTGCGCTTAGGTCGATTCCTAGCAGCAGTTTGGCTTTATCTTGTGTATAATATAATAAATGTTTGCTATTGGCAAATAATGACTCATATTCGATAACGATTAATTATTTACTTCACAACACATAACGGAGCCTACCATATCCCACCATATGAATTTACTGAGTTTAATATTTTACTTTCTACATTTATTAATCGAACCTGGGAGAATGATGTATTTCAAAACCACAAAATCTTCAATTACTTACTAAGAAAGTATTGAATACGTAAACACAGAGTTCATAGTTAGTCTATACTTAAACATGTACAATTTTTTTTTTTTTTGTAGATGGTGACATAACTTACTATAAGTCTATTTATTGCTTTTTAGAATAGCAAAAGAAGGAAATGGAATCTAATTTTGGTTATGATTTTTCATGCGAGAAAATATTTTATTTAGGATCAGAATAGATTTTTGCCACACAAATATTATTGGCAAGTGCAATATGGCGGAAATTGATCATTACACGCATAGTTTGGTAAAGCTTCTGAAATGAAATTTTGTGCGTAAAATGTTCTCTCGGCATTTGTGGCTGGATTGTAAATTTCCATGATGGTTCTAAACTTCAGAGACTGTACCTATTACTGAAACTTAAAACCCAATTATAATAAATACAAATATTATTACAGTTTCTGTTATTTTATAATCGGTTGTATTACAGTTCAGTTAACATTTTTGTGACCTTTTAGCCAATAAAAAAAAACCAAACGAAAGTCACATTTCTTCAAAGATGAAGGAAAAAGCAATCCATATTGTTTAGATGTATTTGTTATTTTTTTAATCACTGAGGAACAATTAATGGGTGTTCCATAGAGTAGAATATCACCTACCTCTTTCCTACCGATGTTTTTCTTTTTTTTATTGCATAAAGTGATGAAACGAGCAAAACGTTCATCGATAAAACGTTCACTGACCAAACGATCACGTAAGTGCAACGTCTGCCCATAACAAATGCTGTGTCACCCAGAAAATTTCTGTGTGACCCTACACTGTGCCCATCTCCTTGAGACATAGGTTCTTAAGTCTCATATGCCCAGTGATTGCGCTAGATCACAGTGCCCTTCAAACCGAAACAAAATACTGTTTGCACACTACTGCTTCACGGTAGAATAACAGGCCTTGGGGTGGTACCTACCTAGACGGACTCCTGCCGGAAGAGACGCCATAATATACAATACTGTCATTTATAGTGGTCGTGGGAACGCAATAGGGAGTAAGAATTGTGTGACTCGAACCAAAATGACAGCGTCGTGATTCGCCACCCGTCACGTCTTGTTTTCCGCGAGAGCGAAAAGTGGGCTATGGATGGACCATCTGTGCAAACACTTTATTGGGAAAAAGTAAACTGTTACTGACTGACTGTTACTGAAGTTAAACTGCACAATATACTCGTATTATAGATCATTTAGTGGTATTATACTTGGTTTTTATACTTATATTCCATATCATTTATCATTTAGTGCTTAAAAAAAGGAAATAGTAATATAATGTTTTTGTAACATACAAAAGATTTGGGGTCGAAATTTAGTTGGCAAACACAATTACGTTGTCAGCTAGATAAGCACGTATTGATCGCATTAAAGTTTTGGCAATCTCAGTACCGACATAATACTCGTATAGAGGGAGTGATAAGCAAAAGTTTTTATCGACTAGATCTGTGTAATGTTTGGTGATATATGCTGATGTGTTATCGTAAGCTACAGAGACAGTTTATTTTTATTTTATTAGTTTGTACTTTACCTACATTCATAAAAATTAAAAGTTGTTCGTTAGTAGGCGCATCCCTTTAGCACGACTGGACGTATTGAGCAATATGTTTTCATATCTAACTTCAGTCATATATGAAAAAAACATCATTAACATCGTGTGTCCATAGTCCAAATATTTTTTATAGAGGTAAAATATTTAAAAATTTGCCCGGAAAATTGGAAAATTCGGGAAAATCTGTCTATTTTCTATGCGGTTTTGTATGAAATCAAAACTATAATACTCGTACGAGTATAAACGATAGAAATGCGAAATCATTTTTTGTTGTATTCGTTATAGCCTTGGAAAAGTACTAAATAAAAATCGGGACTATTATAAAGGAAAGCCGTAAAATTTGAACCAACCGCATAAATCATTTTTACTTCTGTTTTGTTTCGCCAGCTGTCCAAGAAATGTATTGTAGTTATTTCATTACTATTACAATTTATTTCGCTCGTGTGCATGGTTTCAAGTCGATCCCATTCCAGAAACATCACACATTTCCAGCATGTAAATTTTCTCATTGGCGTACTTTTGAATGTAGTCCTCAAATTACTTATCCATGTCCATCTGTATCATCATAATCAATATCCATGTCCAAAATCGTTAATAGACACATTGAGAACTCAGAAATGAGTTTTTTTTTACATTTTACCTTTGTTTACACATTATCAATAGCTTTTCACAAATCCACAAAACTTTGGACAGGACAACGTCTGACTGGTCTAGTTAATATATAATAATTCGTATCAGTTTTTGTTACAAACTGTTTAAGAGCCGTGGTAGCTCAGGGGCTAGGCGCTCGCTTTAAGTATCATAGTACGCGAGTGACCTGGTTCGAGTCCCGATGCCGGCACCAATAAAATTGTTAATTGCAATTTTAAGTGCTGATTTACCACGTGCTCGGCGGTGAAGGAAAACATCGTGAGGAAACCTGCATGTCTGAGAAATAAAAAAATAATTCGATGACATGTGAAGTCCGCCAACCCGCATTAGAGCAGCGTGGCGGATTCTTCCTAGCTCCAAAACCCTCTCAGAAATAAGAGGAGGCTTGTGCTCAGCAGTGAGACATTTATAGTTTGAAACTTTTATATTGCTGAATGTTTTTGGTTAACAAACGCAAGAATGACTACTACATGTAGGTATATCAATAGCAGCTCTCAGCTGTAAGCTAAGAAAAAAATTCCTTTAAACATGTCTGTGTCTATTTAATTCATCAAGGAATTTAGTTGTTGTATTCAAGTGCTATACATTCCGGCCGCTGACAGAATGCGCTCTTGACGTCTATCAATAGGTCATGACTAGTGATGGGCAATAAGTAATACTTTTGTTTGGTTTTTTAACATAGTCAAGAAAAGATTAACTCTGTTTCAATACTTGTCTTTCTTTATTCGTTACTCTGTTTGTGTCTGGCCTTTAATTTTTAAATGTAACTAGCGTAATGAAAATTGCGATAGTAATATTCAAAATTATTTAATGGCAGTTGGATTCCTATGCAGGAATCCGTTTAGGTAGGTACCACCCAGCGCCAGTTATTTTGTCGTAAAGCAGTAGTGTGCAAACATTACTGTGTTTTGGTTTGAAGGGCACTGTGAACTAGTGTAATCACTGGGCACATGAGATTTAAAAACTTATGTTTCAGGGTGATGTTGATTAAATGTTCTGGATGACACCGTATTTGTTATGGGTAAACGTTGCACTTACCATCAGGTGAACGTTTTGCTGGTTTCGTCACTTTATCCAATAAAAAAAATGTAAAATGCAACACCAAAACTATTTTGAACAATAGTTGCAACTGGGTTCAAATTAATCAGACTCCGATTCGTTTGAGGAGGTCTTCATCATCTTCGCCTAGATGTATAATTATATTATTATTAATTATGGTATCAGTTCTGATATCTCGGTCAGTTTTCGATAATAATATTTTCCGTTTTTTCGTCGATCTCCGCCTAGTCATCTCTTATGAGTTTCGCGCAACTTTCAATAGGGTCTGTATTCTTTTTGAAATAAGAGAAGTATTGTTGCGGGCTGCATAATCCACATCTCCACTATCATTCATAAGTCCAGCAAATCTTTAGTAAAAGTCTGTAAATGATCTATTAGTTACCTATCAAATCGCGACATTGGCAAAAATGGCTCGATTTGGTAGGTGATTCCTAGGATCAAAAAATAAGATATAGCCTTGTAACAGCGCTATATGGATAAAAAATATACTTTTTTCTATTTATTTTAATCTATATATTTAGAGGAAAATTATAAGATTTATAGATTTTATTGTAAGTTGCCATAATTTTTAATATTTGGTAGTAGAGTAAATAAAAGTATTATAAAGTTTTTATCTCAATTTAACCTTAAAGTTAGGTAGTCCATTCGATTACAACCTGTCAGGAACGCATTCTCTCAGCGACCGGACTGTAATAATATTTTATATAAAACAGAGGTAATTAATATTTCATCATTATTATCATCATCATTTCCTATTACTTGTCCACTGCTGAACATACTCGTAGGTCCCCTTTTGTAGCTCTCATATTGGGGGATTTTACCATAATTGCGCTTGGCAGGCGGGTTTAAAAGTATATTTATTCAGATGTTCCAGGAAGATGCTGCTGCCTATCTACCCTTTTTTCCCTCTGTCGACTTTTACGACACCCATCTCCTACGGGTTGGTAGATTATCTTAAACCACCACCACACGGTTAAATAAATATGTTTTTCTTTTATCTAGCATAAATTTAACCTCCAAGTTCAAGACAGACTTCCAAATTTTTATGGAAACATTTATGAATAGAATAGAATTATTTTTATAAAATATAAATTATTTGCATAAAATTCATTGAACGTAATTTTTTTAAACTACTCTGTTATTAATTCGTAACTATGTTATATATATTTACAGTAGTATCATAAATATTGCAGGAAATAACATGACAACGATTATCTCACTACTAGGGGCTGTCATCATCCATCTACTCTTTAATATTAGAACTACCCTTTTTATGAAGTATTTGGAAAGTATCTTAATAAGATACATGAACTACAACCTTTTCATTGCAAGAAATCTGGGTTTTTATTATAACAACGTATCGTCATCATCATCATTTCATGCTATCACTAGTCCAATGCTGAATATAGGTCTACCTCAAAAGTTCGTAGCACTCATTTTGGCGGGTTTTGCCATAGTTGCCACGCTTGGCAGGCGAATTGGATTATTTTTAATTATTTATTCGGACGTTTCAAGAAGATGCTGCTGCCCATCTGCTGGTTTTCATTTTCCCTCTGTCGTCTTTTGCGACACCCACGGGATAAGATGAGGTGATAGATTCTCTTAAACCGCTACCACACGGCCAGCCCATTATTTACATGTAAAAAACAAGTTAAGTAACAGCCCATAAGTTTCCCATTGCTCAGCACAGGCCTCCTCTCATTTCTGAGAAGGTTTTGGTGCCGGGAAGAGTCCGCAACGCTGCTGCATTGGCGGACTTCACATATCTACGAAATATTTTTATTTCTGAGACATGTAGGTTTTCTCGCGATGATTTCATTCAACGTTGAGCACGTGGTAAATCCGCCATTAAATTTGCAGGACAATTTTAGTGAAACCGGGACCGAGAATCGCAGCCAAGTCATTCGCGTACTATGAAATTTAATACGAACGCCTAACCTCTGAGCTACCACAGACAGATGAGCCTGTATTTTTATTCTTTATTCCTAGATATTCAAGTTCACTATGACAGAGATTTTAATAATGTAGGGAAAATGGGACAATGGGTAGAAATGGGAAGAAAATAAAAACTTCTACAATTAAGTGATTAAAATACTCGACAAGGAAATGTTTACCCCGCGTTTTTACAATTCGAAAATTTGTGAAAGCAAAACCTCGTAAATTTGTTGAGGCTCGGATCGTATTTCGTTAAAAGGTGGTCGTTTCTCTTTCTGATTGATGAACATAGTTTAAAATTGCCATTGAGTTACATATGTACTAAAACTTGAACCAGTGCAATTATTACATTGAATATAAAGAAAGGTTTTTAACGATATAACAATTTCTTAAAATAACGAAAATGGAGTACCTCCAAAAGTTGTTGTTCCGTGATAAAAAGCACGTTATTATTTATCCCAAAAATGATTAAAATAAAAGTAATGAGAATAATATTTAGAAAAATTAAAACGGAAATTTGTTGTTTTTGTTATAAGTACCTTAAGGTTTCGAGCCAAATACATTTTATGTTAACAGTCCATATGGTACCTACATTTACTGTAAAAGATGCGCCAACAGTACCGTAAATGTACCTTAAAAATTTATTTATAAGCAATATCCAACGTTTCTGGAACCTCAGAAATAGTTTTAGACGGGGACAAACATTTAGCTAGTAGACGGTAATTGGCAAGAAGAATGACATATTTATTTGTAGGTTCCATTTATGAAAGCTGTTTGTTAATTTGTAGTCGTTTTTTATCGAAGAAAGTGACAAGATGTGCCCTTTAAACCGAAACACAGTAATATTTGCACACTATTTATTGAGGGCAGAATAACAGGCACAGCAGTGTTACCGACCTAGACGGATTCCTGCATATGAGTAGGATTCCTTTTTAACCAGTTAACTAAAAATATTTTGAATTTTGATCAGGTAACGTCTTCTCAGTCTTGATTTTTAAGCTCTCATAGAAATTAAATATACTGAATGCTACTACGGGTGAATTTCTAACAATTGTCACTAGAAATCAATATAGCGCGGTTATCAGTAATAAGTTATTGCTTATATTGATGTCCCTTTCGTAGTTTATTGCCAAACTTTGTCATATACTTTTGGTAAAAGTAATAAACCTTACGCTTGTATGAAACTTTTTTATTAAACTCTGCTCATCTAAGATATAAATATACAATGATCGCAGTAAAAATGATTACACTACTAGTAGTCGCCCTGTGGTCGAAATCCGACCGTAATTCATAAAGTTATTAAGATTGAACGTTCTTAAGTTTGAACGTTATTGAGTTTTGAGTAATTATTTTTGGTAAGATTTTAAAATTCTTGCCTTTGATCACAGACTATGACCGTGTTTGACGTTGGTAGTATGAACGTAATCAATCAACAGACTATTATGTAATTGACATTGTCCATATGAACGTAAACAATGAACGTTTTATTTTATTAAATTTAATGTAGTTATATCACATATTATTTACAAATTTTAGATTTCTCGCTTCTTCTCCATCAAAACTTTAACTATGCCAAATCTCACACTCCTTTGTGCGCACAATATGCTGAAAAAGGGGTACAATTTTTTCGAAGACCAGCGTGGCGGTTTCTTCCTAGCTCCAAAACCCTCTGAGAAATGAGAGCAGGCCTGTACTCAGCAGTGGAACATTTATAGGCTCAAACTTTAATTTTCTTTAATTTTTGTCTTAAGCGTAGAAAAACGTACCATAGAAAAAAACGTCATGTTATTTTTTTTGATGCAAATAATTTCATGAAATGTTATAGTAGAAGGTTTAAAAGATTAGATGTCTATGATTTTTCAGATTTCCTTTCAATAAAGCTATTAAATATTTCTATTTAAATACAAAAACTCCTTAACGACAAAAAAAATCTGCTGTCTTGGGAGAAACTTTCATTATAGATTCTACAATGATTTTATCAAGACTTGATGGTGTACAGAATAAAACAGTATTTCTAAATAGAAGTATTATGGCAGGCTAGGTGTTATATCGTATATGGTAATTATCTTTCTAACCGTGAACAAAAAGTTAGCATAAATGGAAAGCATAAATATATAGCATAGCATAAACGACATCCAGTGCAATAATTGTTGCTTGTAAACTCATTCGTCATAAACACTGTTGATTCTAAACTTCAATAGGGGCGCGCGAATTACGAAGCTGGCAACAAGTTCTGCTGCTTAGCAACTGCTTAATTAAAAATTACTTACGTTTACAAATTAATGTCTAGTGGCTTTTTACTTGTAGGCTCTGCTGGTTGGGGACCATAGTTACATTGGAAAATCAAGCAATAAGAGCCGTTTGCAATAACAAATGTCGGGAGTATTTAAAAAAAAACTACACTTCACACTAGGAGTTCTCTATATCGTGGCTGCGTTTTGTGACATACAATGCACATGTACAGACAACCAGATCCGGAATTTGCGAGTTATACAAATATTTATCCTATACGAGAATCGAACCCGCGACCTAGATGCTAATCGCTTAGCCACTGTGTCTAATGGGCAAATAAAAATAATTTGCGGGAACAGTTTCATGACAATATATCGTGTGCGTAAAAAATCCATTGACAATTGTGTATTCTATTTTTTTTTCATTACAAACTTCACTTTTCACTAAAAACATAACTTTAAAAAATTTCTTAAGTAGATGTATTAAAAAATATAGCAAAATTTTAGAGGAATTACTGAACTTCCTAAAGGTAAATTTCAGAATTTTTAAGTGGAAGAAATCTTAGAAAACCTTTCTATAGAAATGAACAAAACTTCGGAGATTTATAGAAATAAATTCTGAACTTTTAATTGTTTTCACTCATGTAATTATTCCGAAAGTAAAATGATTTTTTTTAAATATTGAATCCTGACCACAATGCTTCTTGTTGTTCTTGTATACAGGTCTGTCATTTCAACAAACCATAGCAGTTTTGTGTCATTGCAGGGGAGGTTTAAAGTAGCCTAAATAAAATAAATATTTTTTATTAAAAAAATTGACCGACTGCATCACATTCAACATTTTTCATATTCCTAAATAAATTAGATTTTCAGGTTCAACTCAATTATTGGGAAAGGCAAACTAAGCTAGTCACTCACAGTCGTATCGGAGGCACGAGTATCCCGTTCGGATGCCCTATTTCCTGGGAAAAGAGCGTCAAATCCCTCGGGGTCACTTTAGATGCAGCGATGTCGTTCGCTGCACACATAAAAAACGTTCGAAATAGAGCGGCTTTTATCTCAAGCCGACTATATCCGTTAACTTGCTCTTCAATCAGAATGTGCTTAAGACACAAACTTCGCCTCTGTAAGACTTGCATAAGACCCGTAATGGCCTATGCATGCGTCGCTTTCGTTCACGCGACGGGCAATCAATTAAAGAAGTTACAGAGCGTTCAAAATCGATTTTTGCGAACTGCCACCGGAGCCGGTTGGTACCAACGCAACGTAGATCTTCACAGCGACTGTGAAATGCTCTTAATCTCTGAAAACTTCAGAGCATTATCACGGCGGTTTTCGCAAAAGCCGCGGTTCAGAAACGCGACCGAACGCAAACGTCACCCGTGAAACGTGCTAGACGACGCGGACGTCTCAGCACTCCCTGACCACGATATGGTCATTCATGATCCAGGCTATACTGTACACACAGTAAATAGCTTTAATATAACACGCACCACGACGCGTGACCGCCGTAGAGAGCGGCGCGCAGCAGTCGACAATCACACAGCGTACACAAGATACAGCCGTGTTCCAGGGTGGTTCTCATCGCCCAGAGTTACCGACACATAAGTAATGACAGTCCGAATGGAGGCCCGCAGCCTTCCTCGGACGGTCATTAGACGACTTAAAATCATATTGAGATATTCTAAATCGCGCAAGCACGCAGCAAACACGACAGTCCGGATTTCGAGGTTTTTGTAGGAGTTTATTTATGTATTTATGTTAGGGTCAAACCAAACCTGGCACGCGCGCCCCTGGCCCGTGAGCACAGTATCCGATGAAGCTGTAAAAGCCAAAAAGGCTAACAGCAATTACATTACCGTTTCTTTATATTTATTTAGTCCTATCGGAATCGGGAAGCAATAAATGTTTAGCAAGTTGATGTTTGTCATTCAGTGTCCCTCATTTTAAGTTTGACAGCTTAGGCCGCTAGCCGGGGCCGGTTATTCCCGTTAGCTACGGTGCAATATAAAAAATATTGTTTTTTTTTATTTTTCGACAGTACCTAGTGACAACGAATGAAAAGTACTGTTAGAAGTTTGTGAAAGTTGTACGCTTGCGAGACCTTGTGAAAGTTTTAGATTTCAGCTAGTGTATTCAAAATGAGACCAATAGTTGCTCGGAAATGAAAACTTTATCTGAGCATAATGGCATGTTTGTAAAATATTTGAAGTTATGAAATGGGAATATGTCCTCTTGTACAAATAGAACAGGAAAGTTAAGCTTGTGTATTATTGTTATATGTTTGGCTTCTAGTTATTTTAGTGAGTTGCATAAAGTGTATTGTTTGATAATTTTTTCTGATCGATGTCATCCGACAGTGTGAACCAACCGAGAGGCTTCCCACTGGGACTTCGCTTGCTCATTTTTCCTTCCTCTTTTTGCCAACGATGAATTCCACCCGAATGTTGATGAAATGCGCCGGAAGCTTACCAAACGTTGTGCTTTATAATCCTAATGCGCACAACCAGAATAAGGAATACTCATTACAGGCAGCGACGGTTTTTTCCAGACAATGTGGTGTTGACATCTTCAAGTCAAGAGTGAATAGGCATTTTCTAGGCTATTTTTTTCACTATCTAAAGCCGCATCACCGCTTAACAACAATTGAGTTAAGGTCACATTATGGCTGTAAAAAACCATGACGACGGCTATCTAATATTTACCAATAGCCAAAAGAAATAAATGTTAAATCAATCCGCGAATTATTGTTTTTATTAAATTATAATCCGCGAATAATTGTAATTATTAGCCTGACTTGTGTGCAATATTCTAGTTAAATACCATTTTGAAATAAAACTAATTTTTACGGATAATACCGAAACTTAAAAATTATAAAATCCGTAATAAATCGTTTTTATTTAAATTTGTAGTATTCGCGAAAATATAAGAAATCATTATTAATACTATTTTATATCACAATGTATATATATGTATTAAAAATATAATTGTAAGTCGTTTGTGAGTTTAAGAACTGCGTCTTATGCAACTAGTAAATGCTAATAACGATCATTAAAAGCGAATGACAATCTAAAATTAGACTTTTTTTTTAGATACTCGTACGTAAGGTAGGTGACGATACGTGCAAAGCGTTTACCTAATGGTAAGTGCAACGTCTTCCCATACCAAATCCTCTGTCAACCAGAACATTTGTGTGTAACGCCATACTGCGCCCGTCATCCTGAGACATCAGTTCTAAGTCTCATTTTCCCAGTGATTACACTAGCTCTGTGCACTTTAAACCGAAACACAGTAATGTTTGCACACTACTGCTTTACGGCAGAATAACTGGCCCTGGGATGGTGCCTAGCTAGACAGATTCCTTCATAGTATGTGTAAAGAATAAAAACAAAGTAAAAACCAAAATTTACTTTAGTAAAATAATCAATATTTTTTTTTTCTCATCAAGATCAACAGCTTCTCAACAGTCGATTGCTAGAGTTAGGCCCTTCGTAAGTTGAGAAGATATATTAATATATCCTCGGTCCACGCTTGGCATACGGATTGTTGAAATGCTCTGTTCATAATATCTACAATGATATTTATTTATTTTATTATAGAAGAATATGACGGGTCGATCAATTACGGATTCCTGTACAGGAATCCTGCCACCAGTAGGCTATCATACATCATATTTGGATTTTCGTGGTGACGGCCCAATCCGCATTTCAGCCCGTGGGTGATATAAAAGCCGAATGAGGGAATTACCTACAAAAAAATTATGGTTGCTGACAAGTGGCAGAAAAACCACCACGAAAAATGCAAGACCGAAAATACACCGACCAGTGACGGTCAAGGTACGAAGGTGCGTCTGATATGGCGATCATCAATTCCAGGAGGGGCCTACTGAGAGGTCGATGACGAAGAAGATTAGATTTTAAAATATTTGTAGTACATAAGTAAGTAGTGAAAAATCATAAATTAGTATTTTATTTAGCTTACTCTGTTTCGCGTGATGTATTTGTAATATATGAGACACACCTGTCTCAGTGTTTTCATTTATAACGGTAGTTAGGAACTCGCAGGGGAAAAGCAATTAATCTCCATACTGTAGACTATGAATACGATCAATCATTCGCAAGGAGCAACACACATTAATGAGACGCTAATATTACTTAAACTCTCTATTATGTTGTTAATAGAATATGATATAATATTTTTATTCAATATAGACTATTTACGTAATACTCATTGAACGTCATTTTTTTAACCTACACTGGTGTCCTGGGAAGAACCAGCAAGAAACCCAGCGGGATTGTTTTTCAGTCATTTTAGAAATAATTTAATAGGAGGTAATACTTATAAAGTTATATAACTGGTGGTAGGATTCTTATGCAGGAATCCGTCTAGGTAGGTACCACTCTAGGCCGGTTATTCTGCCGTGAAGCAGTAGTGTGCAAACATTACTGTGTTGGGTGTCTGAAGGGCACTGAGAGCTAGTGTAATCAGTGGGCATATGACACTAAGGAATTGATGAGATTTCAGTTCTTAAGTATTATATGACGGGCGCAATGTGGTGCAACACAGAAATGTATCACAGCATTTGTTTTGTGCAGACTTACCATCAGGTGAACGTTTAGCTCGTCTCATCACTTTATCCAATAAATAAAGACTATGATTTACAAAATTTACCAATATACGTTGAATATCATCTTACTTAATATGTTTTACTGGCAAATTTCGACTATGCTCTTACTTTCAAGTTTCTACTGTTTATAATAAAAATCTAATTTGGTAAGTGAATACCTTAAGAAATATATCTTAAAATTAATTCAAACAATATTAGAAGTGTCGCACCACTGTTTGTCATTGTTTATCTTTTTAATAGCAAGTATTAATTGTATGATAATATATACCATTACTCAATATTGACTTATCGTATTGCTATTACAAGACCGTAATAACTAAAAAAAATATGATATTATCTTTTTTGCGAATTGAATGTGTATTGACGTCACCAAAACAGTTTTCAGAAAATTTAAAGAGAAACAAAAAGATTTTCAATTTTTTACTGAGTTACAAAACGAAAATAGATAGATGGAAATCAGTTTTTCATCGATTATGGAAAAAGTAGCTACTTGAGCTATACTGGTTTGTCTTTTGTATTGATATATAGTGAAATGATATTAAATGAAATGATATGAAAGTTATTTATTCTTGAACGTAAGAAATATAAATTGTTTGTCAAACGTCATTTTTTACAATCTATCACCGTTTCGCAATGAGGTTCCTTTGACGGAGAAGAAACCGGGCGAAATAAACTCCGTAGGTATCCTCTATTTTCATATTTTTTCTTTGTCAAAAGTACATTAAAAATAAATTTACAAAGAACAGTCATATCAAACAGAACATAGAAAACCAAAGCACGCTCCATGATAAAATGTTATACAAGATTTAATAACAAATGAATAAATGCATTGCAAGCTCGAGCACCAGCCTCCACCAACAGCACCTGTTATCAAGTATGACGCAAGTGGCAGCCATCGCCCGCCTCGGCCATATTCAAGGGAAGTGGACGAACCGCCACACGACGCTGCCGCAAGAAGCATTTAAGCGAGCATGACATACTCAAGTCTACTGTTTGGAACTAAAAGAATCTGCCTTTCATTCTACAGAGCACACTTATAATCTTCCATAAGACCATTTACAGTTTTTTTGTTTGTAAAAATGTTACATTGTAAATACCTATCACTGTATAAAAATACATGTCACGTAGCTGCTTACAAAATAACAGTGACATCGTGTGGTAAGTTACTTGATGCCTCTCTGGATGGATACTTTTCAAGCTTCCTTACCATTGTAATAATCATTTATATTATAATATGCATTAGAGTACAAACATTTTTAATATAAGTTTTGAATACAGTTTCTGTTAAATTCTCTATATCTACCGGAATTTTAATATAAAATACGTGCACGACCCATAAAAGAATTATTTACTTTATGAAGTCTAAATTTTAGATTATCCAGTTTGCTATTATTTCTTAATTTTAATTTATGTTTGTCACTATTCTTGGGGAATATTGTTTTAATTAGTTATTTACGTACATGCTTGACGTTTTCATAAATATACTGGCATGTAAAACTTAAAATATTAATTTCTTTAAACAGTTCCCTGAGCGAAACACGAGAGCGCATATTATAGATTGCGTGAACTGCTCTTATCTGCAAAGTAAAGGTTGCATTCACGTCAGTCGCATCAGTATAGCTCAGGGCCGTCCCTAATTACAAATCCTTCCTGGGCATGTAACTTTATCCAAATTGTGAGGGGGCTATTGTCGCGCGGTAGGACGATTTTAAATTATTACATTTTATTTTAAGTCAGATATCATTAATTTACAATTCTCTTTGTCTTTACGATACTCTATTATTATTGACTAAATATAAAATACCACCTACCTCTTTTCTTAAGAGGTTTACGACATCTGGTTAGGAAAGAGACGCACACGCTAAGGTTCGTTTGTTCGCGCAGAATAATACCATAATATGCAATGCTGTATATACGAGTATAGTGACTCTTCGGGGGTGTAGCAATAATTTTTTGACTAGTACCAAATTGGCGGCGACGTGGTTCGCCGTCCGTCACGTCTCGTTTCCCGCGGTGCTGCCTACCCTTTACATAGAAAAAAGACGTGACGTATGTATGTGAAAAAAATATTATCTATATAATGATACCTCTTTATAAATAAAAAGGTATAATAAATACATATGAGTTCTTGTTGTATTAATACACTAGCTGGCCCGGCAGACGTCCTGCCCGTTTCCGTATGTGTCGCGATGAGTTTGATTTCTGAAATACATTTAACTATACTTGTAAACTTATACAGCCACACGATCACAGCGCCACCTACCGGGTCGGATTTTGTAATTTTATTGTTAAGGTTTTTCACTTAAATTTTAGAATTATATTAACGATGTGCTATCGGTTAACGCTTCTCTACAGTTATATAGACGACGATACATTGGATAACCATTATTGCTAGTGATTGTGTCCGCCGTTAAATTTCATGGAACACGCTTGGAACACTTCTTTGAGACTGAACAGACTTTGAGTTGTGAAGATCTTTTGGAAACTGGTCATAACCAAAAAAAATGTTTGAAAAAATTAATTTTCCTTATAATTTTTTTATTTCGTGATTTTTTCGGATGCTTTAATCGTTATTCTGCTATTCGGAGCGGAGACAAAACTAACAAATCCAACATCATAGAAATCGTTTCAATCGTTTTTGAGTTACAAATGGTGTAACTAACCCGAATTTGTTTTGTATGTATAGATATGATTGACGCTTGCCGATTTGAGTAGCTCCAATAAGTCTTAAGATACTGTGATCACGTCAAGACAGTATGACAATAACAATATGTTTTTCATTGTGCTCTGACTGAATACAAATAGTTGTTGACAAAATACAGTCAGTTATTATTTTATTACTCGTTATTGTGAAATATTATTCGAATAATAAAGTAAATTGTTTTCATCTCCATCTTTTTTCCCTTGAAAACAAACATACATTGTCTTACAAAGAGTTCACTTCTTTGTAGAGTTTGAACATATGAATTTAATAAGCATCGAAAACTAACAAAATTAAATGCAACTTGTAATAATAATAAACAAACTAGTTATGTTCTTCTGAGCACCACATCTCATTTTCTCTGTTTCATTACAGTATCTAGTGACATTACACATTTTAAGTAGATTTTCTCTTTAAAGTTACGAAAGCTGCGGAAGAATTTTAATTTAGTCTAGAGAACTATCCGCTGACCGCTATTCTTGATAGGCCCGTAAACTATTTCCATTTGAAATGATTTAACCCCAATACTTCTTGTTCCGGAACCTTTGGTGTGAAATTCTGTCCGTGCTCCAACGCAATTTTAGTTTAAAGCGGACGGTTAGTGGTTATTCTACACTAAAATGCTTTTAAATCTTGCTCTTCACAAGCAAGTAATATCTTACTTAAATTCAAACAATTGGGTTGTAATTTTGTTTAAAATGAAATTGTAATGAACGTTGAAATTGCAGAAATCGGAATTGAATGATTTTTGTTACCAAAAACTATGACATGGTAGAACTGTAAAAAAATATTACTGGTGGTAGGATTCCTACGTAGTTATTACCGCCGAGCTAGTTATTCTGCGTTAAAGCAGATGAGTGCAAATATCACTGTGTTTCAGTTTTAATGACACTGAAGCTAGTATAATCAATATAATAATCTTCACAAATAAGAAAGTTGCTATAACGTTATATTAGGTTCGCTCTAGAATATTCGATGGCATATATAAGTGCGACCGGAGGGCAAATTATAAAAGTCTGAGTTTAGACGAGCTACAGGGCGAATCAAGAGATAGTGTCAAGTTGATTAATCAGATTGTATATTTGAGTCAAATATATACATTCATCTTTAGAATACAGTTTTTTTTGTCCAAATCAGAACCAGCGCGTAATTGTATATTTTTGTAACTATCAAATTGTACGAGTATGTATGTAGCAAAGAATAAACTTTCTTTCTTCCTTTTTCTTTAAATTGATTCTCTTACACCGCCATTAAACGGTATTGTCAATTTTAGTAGTAGTAGTCATCATTATCATTCATAGACAAGGATTCATATTAATAATTAGATAGGAGAATCCTTAGGGAAGCGTGTTTCGTGATTCGATCCCGTTTACGGTGGAAGGTAGTAAGAGTTGTTAACTTACGTTTTAGATACAAAAGAATTCGAACCTAAAATGTAACAGTAAAATATATATATTAAGTAATAATAAAATAAATTTTGTCAGTTAGGTTATAATTATTTCGGTAAGTAAATAGCTGGATTTTCGTAGTTAAAAAATTAAGTAAACTTTGCAAGTTACAGCAGATAAATGGATCGGCACAAAAATTAAATGATCAAATTCGTCAAAAATGCTAGAGAAAAGTACCATACATAACATTTATATTGACTGGTAATGAAAAATATTCAAAACTAGTCCCCATGAGACGAAATATTACGATAAAAATGTCGGCCACTTATCACTTTGCATACTGTGTGCTAGTCTGGTATTCTTTCTTACTAAACTTCTTATTATAGATTTGAATACTCGTATAAGCTTTTATGCCCGAAACTTCATCTAATAAAAACGAATTTAGTGCAAAGTTTTCGTGCGACGATTCTGTTATTCTTAATTAATATTTATTAATTCATTAATAATTGTTTATATTGAGCAGTTATTTAACTGTGAGTGATATGAGAATTTATGTTTATTTATTTTTATTTTTATCAAATTTCTAATATACTCGTACGTATCCCTTCTGTTATGTATACTTGATACTGCGTAGCACGCGCTCTTTTGTTTTAAAAGAATTACACATCTAAACGTAACTTAAAAAATTCTAAATTACTCTGAACGAATAATCTGCGAGAGGCACGGGCTCAAAATGCATTAAGCCCTGCCAGCACAATTATCTACACAAAACACCTCTTAATTGCATACCCTGTTGACGACACTCCCGAGAGCGCGTTTCGAGCTCATTACAAGGATTGTTTGGCGTAAATCACAAACAGGGCGGCTCTTAGTATATTAATTTAGGCAAATTAATTTATTTTGAACACAACATAATGTGTAATGTTAAAACAGTAACAGCCTATAAATGTTTCATTGTTAGGAACAGGCTCACTTTTGAAAGGTTTTGGAGCGGGAAGTGTTCGCCACTCTGGACTCTGCACGGTGGATTTCACATAACTGCAAAATATTATTAACTAGCTGATGCTCACAACTTCGTCAATCCAAATCGTTCCCACGGTTACAATTTTTCAGTTAAAAAAGTCCGTCTCCAGGGTGCAAGCTATCTATGTGCCAAATTTTAAAAGTGTGATGTGATGATGAGATGTATGTATGTCAAAAGATAACATTTAAACAAATGGACTGAGTTAGTTTTTTCGTATTTATAAAATTCGTATGAATTTCTTGCATCTATGCAGGATGCATGTCCTAGCGATATATTCTGTCACGCAGTAAATTTGAATATGCAATTAACGATTTGAGTATTGCCGGCACCTTCGATTCAACCCAGATCATTTAGATAAAATGAAATTTAATAAGAGTTTTCTGCCCCTTAACTACCAACTCTGGCAATAGTTTTATATAATATATATATGTGGTATATCCAATGAGTCGTCGTATATGTTTATGATTATCACTGTGAATTTGCAGTAGAAATATGAAGGTTTCCATTAATTGTGAAGAGTTGAGAAAAAAGTTTAAGATGCGATCAGTTATATATATAAGAAACACGACAGTTATATACAGTGTTAGAGTACTTGTATATTGAATTGTGGATCGTCAGTTCAAAACTTAGCCGAAGCCATATTACTGTACTCGTACCTACAGATTATTGGTTTTCTGGTCAATAAATACATTATTTGATTGTCCTCGTGTTTATTACGATGTAAATCGTAAAAGAAAACCAGTCAAATTATTTACTAAAAATGCAAGACTAATTAAGTTTATTTCAATGTGAGTTTAGGATTTCATTTCCGTGTTTAGTTTTATGTGACATAAAAATTCATTCCGTGATCCTGTATTTCGATAATCCTGAAATCAATTTATATTTAAACAGATGGACGAAAAGGACTGAATCCCTTTTCGTCCATCTGTTTTGAATTATTTGTTTTTAATTAATTCTGTTTAGTATTAAAAAAATATATTATTAATTACTATTATAAAAATATATTATTAATTATTAATGAAAAACTTATTTGTTGATTATAGTTTGAATTATGTTGAATTTTCTTATCTTAACTGCTAGGAATATTTTTTTATTATTTTTAATAAATGATTAAATTAATAATACCCCACACTAAACTTTATCTTGTATCGAGAATGCGCACAATGGTGGTAGAATTCCTATACAAGAATCCGTGTCAGTATATAAATATAACATATATATATAAAATATAACATTGAATATTAACGTTTATCCTGACAAAGTCACTAAATAGTCTGTCGTTTATTTATATTCATAGTAGCAATGACAAACACGAAGGTGTCTTAAGTCTTGGAATAACACACAGGATACTTTTTATCCTGCGAAAAAGTGAGAGAATTTACATTTAGCATCTATCTATTATATATTATTTCTCAAAGTTTTTTTTTGTCGGTAATATCTTCATTACTACTGTATCAAAATTAATGTTTGATATGACCTACTGCGCGAAATATTCGCAGGGGTTAGCTAGTAATTCTATAATTGCCTCTTCACATTTAAACGCCTGAACGGATTTGGATGATTACCTACATCCTGTCTAAAAACTTTTTATCCCGAAAAAATCCTCTAATAATAATTAAATCAATGTACATCTAAAACTGCATATAATCTAGGGGATACATAATTACATAAGAATAAGTGCGACTATTCAAAGTAATAGATTTATTTGTGTACATTTTTAGATTAAATCTCTCTAAGAACAACCACAACATTAACTAATGATGCCCAAGAGAAGAGGGGCTGATAGCCCTTGTGTATTTACCGAGGAATCGTTTTAGTTTGTTAATGGACTCTTGCAACTAAACAATAAGAAAGGCCGCTTTGTTATTGATAGGTAAAATAGTTCGACATGATTCAAACTGTATTTAAAAATGAAATTTAATATTCTGTAAACATAAATTGAGATTTAGGTTAACGTTCGACAAAGCAATATTTCTGAGTCTTGAGTCATCGATCCAGTTATACCCTTTGAGATTAAAGTTAGAATATATGTTTTTACCGTTAATTTGCCGGCGGCGTAATATCCTATTTTATTCCTTCATAAGGGAAATATCTGGAAAATCTCATGGCTTCCGACACTTCGAATAATAACCCTCCCGAAAAATGTCAGATTATAATACACAGACTAGTGACGGGGCTCTTCGTCTGTTAGGCGTCTTGTACTGCGATCATCAATCCGTCTGCCAAGCGACGCGATTACGGGAACCCTTGCTTCTTGGAAGAGGCCTGTATTCAACAATTATTCTGCTAAAATGCATTTCATATTATGACTATATAAGATATAAGAATATATGCTATCCGTAAAAAACATATTTTTACGGATAACATATATTTTTTTTAATTGGAGCAACGTTCACCTGATGGTTAATGCAACGTCCGCCCATAGTGCCAATGCGGTGTCACCCTGATATTTCTGTGTGGTACCACACTGTGCCCGTCTCATACGCCCAGTGATTACACTAGCTCTCAGTGCCCTTCAGACCGAAACACAGAAACGGAATCGCGTTTATTTTAATACTCTTTATTATCTGACGTTTCGAGTTCTTTACAGTGCGATCTAAATGTTAAAGTTAATCTCGCCTGGCCGTGGCGGCGTGGCGGGGGGCATAGTTAACTGTGGCTTGCTGAGTTAACTGTGGCTTGGTCACCCACGGTGAAGCTAAGAAGAGCCCGGTCGGCCTGTGGCATCAGGCTGGCCTGAGTGGACTGAGTAAGCCCACTCTGGATGCGAGCAGGGACTGCCCCTGGGGGTTCGTCCGCTAGGAGGGAGAGTGGGGAAAAATTATGCTTAAGATAAATATCCTCTCATGAAAAGAGGCTGCCGAAGGCGGCAACATGCGGCGAAAGCGGAACGCGGTATTTTAGTCGGTGCAAGTCATACCCCTTCTTTGCACCCGTAGTTAGTGTAACTCACAACAAATGCTATATCTCCCAGAATATTTCTGTGGAGCACCACTCTGCGCCGGTCCCCTTGAGTCATCAATTCTTAAGTCTCATATGCTCAGTAATTACGCTACCTCTCAGTGCCCTTCAGACCGAAACAGTAACGTTTGCACACTACTGCTTCACAGCAGAATAACTGGCCCTGGAGTGGTACCTATCTAGACGGATTCCTATATAGAAATCCTACCAATAGTAAGAGGTATTCTTTACTCATGTAAATATGAAAAAAAAGGCTACCTCCAGCTTTTAATTTTTGTTTTTGTCCGATTTACGCCAAACGTCTTAAAGTCCTGCAGTGGTATTCTTTTCTTTCATTGGATTTAATCTTATTAATCACAGGATATCAATCCGGTAATTATACCCCGTCATCTGCCCTGTTAAAAATATGATTTTTTTCTTAATTTTAATTTGTGGGTTCGATTTGTGATTTATCAAGTCTGATATAATTGTTAGGACGATCCTTTATGTTCTTTTACGCGGGTTTTTAATGATATACTTGTTTGTTGTATGTGAAACAGACCACGATCACGATCTATCTTGTAAACTCCTGCGTCTTGTTGTGGAAAATAGTACTTGACGGATGGTAAAAACTGACTAATCTCCTTCGGCGTCTTGGAAAATGTTCTTAAAGCAACCCACTTCAAGATAAAGCAAATATTGTCTGCGACTCCTCTGAAATATACAGCAGGTACACGCACTTTCTAAACAGATATATCATTTTTGATAGGGGTAAAATATGTGTTTTTGATAATTTGTTTCGTGATTGTATATTTTAACTCTGTCAAATTTTGTAAAGATTGTTTGCATGTATGAATAAGTAAGGGTCAGAGAGGGAGGAGGGAGTTAAGCATAGGGGATGAGGACGGTAGTCAGGTAATCTGTGTGAACTTTGAGTCACAATAACGATGAAATATATTTTCCACATAAACTTTAAGAGTCTCTCAGACTAGAAGAGGCGTTGCACCCTTTTAAGTATTTTTTTGTTAGAAAAAACATGTGCTTTTTAAACACATAATTTAGGTTTGTATTATTTTTGATTGTCTGTAATAGCGACATTTATTGTCAAAGGTCCAAATTAACACCCCTTCAACAACAACTGCATGTAGTAAAGAAAAGTAACAGACTATAATTATCCCACTGCTGCTCACAGGCCTTCTCTCATTATTTGGAGTCTGTTGGAGCTGCCCGCCACAATACTCCAGTGCGAGGAGGTGAATTTCAGGTGTCTTCGAAATAACTCTATTACATAAACATGCAGATTTCCTTTCTATGTTTTCCTTCACCGCTGAGCTCGAGGTAAATCAGACGTGCCGGCCACTGGTGATCGAGATCAAAGTACTCGGCGTACTATTAAATTTAAGGCAAGGCCCCCGAACTACTAAAGCTCTTTAATTAATGAAATTAAATATTTATTCTCTGACGTAAAAAAATCAGATTTCGTTAGTCCAATGTAATTTTTTTAGTAATCTACCACGGTTTCTTAAGGAGGTTCCAGTGTACGGAGAAGAAACAGACGAAAGAAACTCCGCAGGCATCTTGTTTTTGAATAATTTTTTCACGGTTCTTTAATTATTGAAATTATATAAAAAAAATACAAGAGGAATTAGTACTAAAAACAGCCTGGCAGCGATCATTCCAATGTGTTATTATAATCAATTCCTTTATATTATAATAACCCTTAGTTTTTGTTTAATACTCGTAATCTTTTTGAACCAATAGTAAGGAAGACATTGTGGATTTTCTAGGATTTCGTAGTAAAATCGTAAAGATGTAAAATTTGCCCAATGAATAAATTACTGTATCTATTGAGTCGAGTAACCGGTATTGCAAGCTTGTATTTGTTTCTGGTATTTTCATTATATATGTATCACTTTTTTACTGTTATATAAAGCTTCTTATATTCACATACATAACATTTTCATATAAATATGATGAGGCCAATGTTAGGATATTTATGTCTTTAAAGTATAAGTGACACTCAAGAACCTTGGTTACAAATTTTATATTTGTATACATTTTATATTTATATATATTATGATATTATTAGTAGGATTGCATCTTACTTACAATGATAATTTTAACTGAGATAACAAAAAATCACTGGTTGGCGGAGAATGGCATTAAGTCTACTCATGGTATTCCTTAGATTAAGGAGTTACAATTAAAAAATAAATAAATAAGAATGAATCACTATCATTGGATATATGTATGTAATGTTAACGCGTTTAATTAAGTGATAAATAATTAAATCCAAGAATTTCATACTTAAATAAATTCTTTGAGTTTTTGTGTGATTCATGAGCTGCATGTTATTTTTAAATAGTAAATAGATCACGGAAGGTGAGGGTTGAATACTCTTTAAATATAAATAGATTTTTAGCTTATCAGAAAACGGGATCAGCCTTTAGGCTCAGGGATTGAATTTTAATGTCACGTAACACCTAACAGGGGTTTTACAAGGGGTTAAGTCCCTAAATCACATGGACAGGAGTGCATTTATTTATTTTTAGTTTTCTATAAAGATTTATCTCTATTAAGACTACTGTTCGCTTTTGCTTGCTATTGATCTTACATTTATTCAATCTTACGCGAAGCGATTAGATTGAGTTCTTTAAACAGCTGCTTAATTTCTGCAAAGTTCATAAGTTATTTAGTAAAGTTGTTGATCAATGATCCGGTCTATGAGCACAAAGTGGACTGTATTTCTATATTTGCCGACTAAAACTCTTACAGCAATTATAACTTGCGCATAGAACGTCTCCGACACTCCGATCACCTTTTCTACTTCTATTTCTTGCGATGCCATTAATGTTCATTTTGCTTCTGCTACTGCATTGGATTCTGCAATTCTTTGTCAAACTACAGCTTATATAGCTTCCTTGCCATCCCCACACATTCTAGTCTTTCACTTCTCACTAGTGGATCAGGATGAATAACAAGACTATTTTAGCAGTGGCCGTGCGTTGCAATGAGATCAATAGACTTATTTTATACAATATTTTAGAATACATCCCAAATACCAAATATATAAAAAAACATCGTAAATAGGGGAGGACACATGCGAAACTTCGATTGTTACTTCTTTAGGAAACGATATATTATAAAAAAAATTAAGATCAGCGAAAGTTAAATTTCTTACGACAAAGAATAAACATATTGTCGTCGGCGTTTCAGCCTATCACAAGTCCACTGCTGAACATAGCCTCCCCCATAGATAGCCACAAAAGTTTGTAGCTCTCATATTGGAGGGATTTTGCCATAGTCGCCACGCTTGGCAGGCGGGTTGGCACCATTCATTTCACTTCTGTTTTCACCGCGTATTAAGAAGCTTATACTTTGATGGATTCGGTATCTGTACTCCAGCAAGCCAACAACATTGACGTATAACACCAAATATGTCTGGTGCGTTTTGGGATTTCCACTAGCAAATAATCTTAGGAGGCACACAGTCGAAATTTTCAAGTAAATCCAGAAAGCCGATATAGCATCTTCACACTACTACTGTCTACTTACTTCTCTATGTATCCTCCAGATACACTTGGAGTGAGAAGACGGGACCATTGACCATTTCATTGATGACCATATTGACAATCGTCTTGGGGTCGAATTACAGACGGGGCCAACATTTGTGCAAAAACACAAAAAATGAATAATTATTGTTATAATTTTGAAGAGCTTAATTCTATGGGACACGGTAATTATTACAAACCTGAGCACTGCGTTTTAACCAAGTATACAAGTGTAATGATTATTTTATCAAATTTATTAAGCAAATTATCGACAATATGGTTATGTATTAAATATCTAATAATCTACTTTGTTTCACTATCATCATCATCATCATTTCAGCCTATCACTAGTCCAGTGCTGAACTCCCTCATAAATTGCCACAAAAGTTGTTAGCTTTCATTTTGTAACTTTCAATTGGAAGCTTGTGAAACTCAGCAGCAGCCATGCTTTAGTCTGCCAAGACGCCGCCTCATGAGAAAAAACAATGAGACGTAAGATTCGTTGTCAAGACTAACTACAAAGAGCAATTTCTGGAGTGTTCTGCGAACATCCTAAACCGCGCCATTAGACTGCGCCAGTAACCTGAACCTCTTGTATCATTGCGTTCCGGTATCTAGTCTAAATTTGTTATTTTGCTTAAAAAAGATTTTTAACCAAAACACCATATTAGTTACAACACATTTGATAATTTCGTACAATATTATCACGGAATAACATATTCATAGTTACAATTGATTGCTATGGTAAGGTGGTAAGAGAATCTACCGCATTAAGTCGAGGAGGTCAAGGGAGTCGAAAATTTGACTAAAGGAAATGACAATTATGGAAGTTGACATTATATTTACTGCTCGTAGTTAATATGTTTTATTTAAGTTAACCATGTTATTTTAAAAGTGCTTTTGATTTATGAATGATAAATAAATAAAATGCAAAAAAAAATCATAGCCTCCGATACTGTCACATATCAAATATGTAAGACCCACACACAGGCCACAAATTCACAGGAGGTACGATTCCTATGCAGGAATCCAGAGGTACCACCCCAGGGCCAGTTATTCTACCGTGAAGCAGTAGTGTGCAAACATAACACTGGGCATATGATACTTAAGAACTGATATCTCAGAGCACAGCGTGGTGTCACACAGAAAATGTTTTGGTTGACACAGCATTTGCTATAGGCAGACGTTGCACTTACCATCAGGTGAACGTTTTGCTTGTTTCATCACTTTATTCATTAAAAAAAAGATTGGCGATGACCCTGCGCCATCGCGAAGGTACGAGGAGGATATTGCGATCATTCGAATTCACGTAAGATGGATGTAGGTAAAGTTTAAAAAGGAGGCGTTTGAAAATGCTAATTTAATAGTAATCAGTGTCATAAATAAAAATGAGTTGTCGCAAGCATGGAAGATCACAAAGGCTCCACCGATTCAGCTGTTTTTTTTAGTTGAGTTCGTACTTAATTATTATAGGTTTGTATGAAAATAAATTTTTAGAAAATCCAGCGAAAAAGTGAGAAATTTGAAAGGTATATTTTTTATTGAAATCGCAATAAAAAAGTGACGTTCAGCTTAACAGTTCTGTCACATGTTTTCATAACAACAACAAATTCTGTTTAGAATATTAATATTTAGCAAAAAAAAAATGAATTGAAAGCAATATTTCAATGTGTAATCGGTGGTGATCATATCTATGGTGCATTCAAAAGACTAACTAACTGACTGACAACGCACAGCCTAAACCACTGGAGATAGAGACGTGTTATAAAAAAAACTGTTTTAATATTTTTTTGCTAAGCACACATCTCATTTTCTTTATCTTATATCTCATATCTTCAGTAAATTGCACCCGTGCGATCCCGAGGCGGGATCGATCACTAGTATTCAATTAAGAAGATAGAAGACATATCTACTTAAATACTATTCATTTTTAAGTACTGCCGACATATAAAAACTGAGAGGTTCACTTTAGACCAAGTAAATACAGCAGTCGTAGAGTCTGCGTGAGTACCTAAGTCTGCGCGTCCTAGAGATCTAGGAACTGAATGCGTGAAGCTAATGATGGGGCATAATGGAGCTTCTTGGAATAGGCCTTTGTCTAGGACTGGATTTCTATAGCCGTGATGTGACTAGCGTCGCACACTATATGATAGGATGAAAAATTTAAAACTGATTTTTTATATTAAATTAATATTAATGTTAATTAAATTAACAATCATCTTTTTCTTAAAAATATCTGAATACGTTACTTTTGTTTATGCTATATTTATTTATTATTATTTCCTTTCATAAACTATCACTTTATGCATATTATCTGTACAAAATAATTTCGATGTTACTGTTCATAATTTTGTTTTTTTTTTACTAAAGGCATGTATTTTGCCACTTCATTATCAGTCACCAAACAGTTCGCATATGGATTTAAATCGCGGTACTCGGTATGCTCGGCAATTTTACTCGGTTTACCGAATGTGTCGAAATTTTTGATATACTCATATGAGTAAATTGTTCTTTTCTCCTTCATATTGACCATTCAACTATTATAGCTTTATAGATTAAATAAAAATTGTATAAATGTAATCTACAGGCTAATGGAACAACGTACAGCTCTCAGCCATTGATTGCAATAAGACCATTTAATAAAGTAAAACTACTCCTCGCTGAATAGAAACGGGCGGTCTTCCCGCCGTCTATCTCTTGAGTGTCATTAGTTAATGTTGCGGGTTGTCTTCAACAGATATTTATATACACCGCATAGCGAAATAAATCTTTTCTCTAAGTACCTAACAAACATACACAGAAATAATATTTTAGAAGAAACAAAAATGGATATGGGTTTTTTTTTATTGGATAAAGTGATGAAACGACAAAATCGTTCACCTGATGGTAAGTGCAACGTCTGCCCATAACAAATGCGGTATCACCCATAAAATTTCTATGTGACACCACACTGTGCCCATCACCCTGAGACATAAGTTCTTAAGTCTTATATGCCCAGTGATTATTGTTATTATTATTATTATTATGGGGTATAACATTTATTGATATTTAGTTGATAAAACATACATACATATATACATAAGATCACGACTGTATCCCATAAGGGGTAGTCAGAGACTGGGCACTCACTGCAAAAGCAGATGACTACCACAATCCACGTTACACCAAAACAATATAATGCACTTGGTGTGATAGGTGGTGAGCCCATCGCCACCATGCGCTGTTGGGTGCACAGTGCAGTTCCTTACTCGCCTTACTCCATTTTATGTCATACTAGCTGATGCCCGCGACTTCGTCCGTGTGGATATAGGTTTTTAAATAAGCCGTGGAAACTATAAATTTCCCCGGATAAATAGGATCTTATAGGAATCCTTTATGCAGGCTATCTCTGTGTCAAATTTGAACGTTGAACCGTTGAAAGGGCAGCAAACAGACAGAGGGACAGAGTGCGACTCACGCAGATTAAGGTTTAAAAAAAATTTATTTGGTTAATAATCATGTACATAATTCGTGTATGCTCATTTGAAGTTGCAATTGATTAAAAATTTAAAAGAATGTTAATTATCGCTATTCGTTACATTTCATTCAAAAATAATATTTTTACATCGTTTTATATCCACTCAAACATATATTTGACGTAGCTGCAAACAAATGCCGCTTTATTATGCAGTGCAAACACGCGAAACGTTTTAAAATGAAAACCGAATTTCATTTCTGTTATACGAAACAGCCATTGGGTGGAAAATGTATTTTATTTGTTTTAGTAAATTGCAAAGCATGCTGGATTACTGAGTTATATGAGCAATTTAAATTCTTCAGGTTAAATTTGAAAATTCGGAGATACACTCGTCGTCGTTTCAGCCTGTCACTGGTCTTGAACATACATGCCTATGGAGGAGGCTTGCTATAAAAGTTAGTAGCTCACATTTTGTAGGGATTTGCCATAGTTGCCACGCTTGACAGGCGGGTTGGCAACCGCAGTTTATTTATTCAGATGTTCCAGGATCCATCTCCTGGTTTTTATTTTCCCTACGTCGACTTCTACGGCGCCCACGGGATGAGATGAGGTGGAATTTTTTTTAGCAATCTATGGGGAAGGCCTGTGTTCAGCACTGGACAAGTGAAAGGCTGAAATAATGATGATGATGACATTTCGTATATAATTTTTCATAAAGTATCTTATTTATGCAATATAATATTTTGAAATTAGATACATATGATAAAGTTACTGTCGAAAAAAATTCAGTTACTTTTAAGTCGAGTTATATAGCTTAAAAGCTATAGTTACTTAAAATTTATATTTTACGCGACGATAGTCACTGGTACAGATTAATTAAGTTTTTTAAAGAGGGTTAACCCTAGTATATAGTCGTTAAAAATACATTTCGTTACGTTGTATACAATTTCATTAAAAATTGTAATCATACTATTTTAGAATTAAAGAGCATTGACGACATATCTATCTTAGAGCCCATCCATCTATTACCTATTCATGATTCATTCATATGCAATTGGCATGTGGCGCAGTGTCTTACTGACAAAGGGAATAGAACACTCTCGCATAGATAATAATATCTTGTTATACGAAGTACGTCAAAGAAATATCCTGCAATAATTCACTGTTAAACATAAGCTTCCCCCAAGTTAGGAAGATTTGTAATAAAGACAAGGCTTAGGATTGACGTTAATTGCAATTTTCAGTGCTTATTTACCACGTGCTCAGTGGTAAAGAAAAATATCTTGTGAAAACCTGCATGTCCAAAACATAGACATGTGAAGTTCTAATTACTATCTTTTTAAAATATTTCGCGGACCCGCACTGAATCGGCGTTGTGGACTATATCCTTAATCAAAATCCCCTTAAATATAAGTGGATGCTTGCGCTGATTAGTCGGACATTTATTAGGCTGTTATTTTACTTCACTATATTTTATTTTTAGGAATCAGGATTAAATTCGCACAAAGAAAAGCTTGACCTGTTAATTAACCTCTCACCTTTCTCCCCGAGATCGTTATGCGTGACATACTTAACGAGGTGCGGAAAGTCTCTTGACCTTATTAGTTTGCGGGGTAGGTTAACATTATGTGTTAAGCTGTATATTATAACGAATATCCATTATTAATTTTTCGTCATACACAATTTTTTTTCTTTATTATTTTAAGAGGGTTCAATCATACCGGGTGGTATAATTGAACCCTCTTATTTTAGATATAAAATACACAACATAGCATTCGGACAATAATTACCTAATTTAAAAAAATAAAAAAAAACTAATTTAAAAGGCTTTCTGCTCTCGCCTGACAACGAAAAAACCAAGATGTTATTAGCATTATTATAAAGTTTTGTTGCCTTCTGTAGGTCTTGTTCCGTACACACTCCATTATAATGTAAACTTTATCGTCTACTATGTATATATATATACACATTCGAAATAATTAGGTGTATTTACTTTTCACATCTCATAGCCGCAACAAGATCCTGCCTCCTCATATCGTAATCCTAAAACCAAAGCGAACATTTTTTAATTATTTTTATAGAAGATAGTGACGAGTCAAGCAAATCGTTCACTTGATGGTAAATGTAACGTGCGCCCATGAGAAATGCTGTGTCTATCAGAAAATGTCTGTTTGGTACTACACCGTGCTTGTCACCCCAGACATCAATTCTTAAGTCTCATACCGAAACAATGCACACTACTGCTTTATCATTATTCCTATTTAGTCTCACACATCATACATTCAAGCTACTTCCTAAAATATTACAAAGTAAATCTCCGAAAGATAATAATCCATCAATCATATTTAAACGTAATAAACGGAGCAACGACAGCTGTGCACCCGTTGGTCCCATTTTATGCCTCACGGTGTTTAATAAAAGCTATATTTCACAGTGTGTACGATACACTGTGAAATATGTTTATTTAAAAGACATCGTAACAGTTTTAGACATCTACGTTGATCTAGACATTTTAGACATTTACGTGTAAATAAGAGTCAAACTTCTTTTCTTAGATAAATGACCTATACTGCTGTTTTTGTTAAAAAAAGATCTTAAGTTTGTCAAAACGAATTTAGTTATTATACGAGTAATAATAATTACTATTATCCTAAACATTTAATTTATTTGGTTTTTAATTCGATTTGTCTTCGTTGTTATCTAATTATATCAAAATATAACAAAAGTATATAACAACTGCCTAAATAAATAAATATAAATAAGTAACACTGGGGAAGGGGCTCCTGTCAAGCATATCGTCTGTGACAATTTATTCCTTTTCTGCGTCATGCTTTTGGTCAGCAGAAGATTAATAAGAACATACAAACAAATATAACCATGATTTGATGTGATCAGCAAGTAATTTTAATTTCTGGAATATTAAGAATTATTTTTTATCTTTAATGTACCGAATGCGCCGAAATAGTGTCGGAAATAGTTCTATTTGTAGCAACAACGAAGCTAAATGCATTTTCCTAGTACAGAGAACGTTAACTTTATTCAATAGGTTTCGTCTGAGGGTGACGTCGGCTGACGGTGAAATGGTAATGGAGGATGCTAATTGTACTGTTCTTGGGCATATAACATACAATCATTAATTCTTTCATTTATTATTATTCAAGCCGCAAGTTTATATATTTAAAGATGTCATAAATTGAATCGAATCGTCATACAAAAAAGGTAAAACTTGACAAAGTATTTGCATATTTACGAAGTGATAATAGTAATACTTTTCTTATCCCTTCGTTTGCATTTAGATCTAGATTAGATGGTATATCTAGATTTAAATGGTAAGCTTTTGTTGGAAGACCCCAATATATATAATAATAATGTAATAATCAATAAATAAACAATATAATAAACTTTATAATTTTATGTTTTGCTGTAAATCTTCGTAAAAGTATAAAAATAAAATAAAATAATATCTGACACAAATATTATTAACATTTTTAATGAAAATTAGTTTGACTATTATGATATTTTAACGAACACGTAGTCCGCCTAATGGTAAGTGACGTTACCATAGATGCCTACATCTGACCTCAATTAAGAATCAAGAGTCCGATATACCCAATTTCATTGAACCACGTAATTTTCAAATTAGTAAATGTTTTCTTTTGTTAGACTGATTTTATAATTACTTTCTGGTAGCTACTAAAGCAAATGAAAATTTTATTATTTACGTATTTATATAATTGTATAAAGATACCAATGTTTGAAAGTCTGTTTAAAAGTATTAAGCTGTAAATTGGGAAGTGGTAAAATTAGTTTAATATGTAAATTTTATCTTCAGAAATCGTATAATTTAATATCGTGTTTTTTAGTTAAAAATCACTTAAGCTCGATTATAGAAAATGCTATTCTTCGATTTGGTAATACCAATATATCTTATAAAGGCAGACCATTGTTACTTCTGAATAGGCCTCGTTAAGGTTCCATTATGTTCCGCCTCGAATAATCGACCTATCCCTTTTGATAGTGAGCATTATCATATTACGACAATAGGTTACGGATTAGGTATAGCAAAATTTAATTAAAATCATCAATCATCAGAAATTACTTAGAAAACATTTTCATTTAATAATTTTATGTTTAATAAACAAACGGGAGAACATGAAATCATTACAATTTAATTTCAATGTAGTATATATAAGTCTATAAGTCAGTCTCAAATATTAATAAAACAATTTTCTATTTGGTGTTTTTTTTATATATATAAAAAAATGTAATATAATGTAACACTGGGGAAGGGGCTCCTGACAAGCACATCTTCTGTGACAATTTATAATGCCTATACATGTCCCACTGCTGAGCACAGGCCCCCTCTCATTTTTAAGAGGGCTTTGGAGCAGGGAAGAGTCCGCTACGCTGCTCCAATGCAGGTTGGGAACTTTACAAGTCCTCGAAATATTTTTTATTCCTCAGCTATCTAGGTTTTCTCTCGAGGTTTTCCTAAAACGCTGAGTTGGTGAACAACTTTAGAAATGCTGGCACCGGGGATCGAACTCAGTGTGTTATGTGTTGCGAACACGCTAGAGTGTTATGAAATTTAAGGCGAGCGTCCGGCCCTTGAGCTACCACGGCTTGACGAAATATGAAATTCACATACTATTAAAATATTTGTAAAAATAACACACAGTAACCATAACACACTAAGTAATAACATCTTGGGTCACACTGTGCCTAAGAAAAAGACCCATACTATCAGGTATTTAAACGGTGAATCTCACCACCATCCATCAAAATTAGCTTTGTTTCAGAGACCACGACGGATCTGTAACAGTAAACACCTAGGCGCCATGTACACACAATGTCAAGGAATTATTTCGCGTTTTTACCATATGTCATGTGTATTAACATCCCTCTACAAGATGCAGGAGCATACAAGCTAGATTGTGAACGTAGTGTCTCCTTCATAGGACAAACAAAAATATCTATAAAAACGGTGTAAAGAAAATATAGCTGAGATAAAGGCCTGACCATATTCTGGATCATCCCAAGTATTTTTTATATCAGATTTGATAGACCACAAATCCTTGCTTAAGAACACTGATATTGAAACTAAACAGATATCCTAATTTGTATAGAGAAGACGGTTGGGTACTACCACCGGCTTGGGATGATGAGGGAATTTATCTATCTATCTTCTATATACATAAAAATCAATTGCCGCTTGTATGTAAGATCATCACTCGAGAACGGCTTGACCGATTTGGCTGATTTTTTTGTCGTTTTTGTAATTATCAGAACAAGGTTTGTATGAAAGAAATTTTTGTCAAATCACCGGAAAAGCCAGAAATTTGGATGGTATGTTTGTATTAAAAACTATAAAAAAAGTGATGTATAGTTTAACAGTTTTGCTGTTATATGTTTTCATAACAACAAAATAAATAAACGTGGTCGTCAATCGATGGTTATTGAGAAAGAAAACCAATCTTCTTCTACCTCTTTATATACATCAATTGCCGCACGTATGAAAGAGCATCACTCGAGAACGGTTTGACCGATTTGACTGTTTTTTTTTGTTGTTTTTGTAATTGTCAGAACAAGGTATGTATGAAAGACTATATTTGGATAAACCGCTGGAAAAGTCGAAAATTTGGATGGTGTTTTTGTATTAAAATCTGAATGTTAGACATACCACATCATAGTGCGTAACGCTTCATTTATACATTCATACATATTTTTTGCATATACTCATATATACATAATAAATGTAATATATTTATATTTCATATATTTTATTTTGTTTACGCTGTCCGAGGAATTACCTAATTGCAACGAAAGAAGTTAATTTTCTAAGACTGCTAATTAAGAATCAAATGCAGGCGACGACCTTAATCCTTAACGAGAGCTATCGGGAGATAACAATGGCTGCGAATCTTGATCTAAATAAGTTAGGAGATTTAATTATCGGCGCCAAGAACTTGATACTTTAATTCACTGATTGTATTAATCCATTTATTTATATTATTTAACTAAACTTTACAAACATGGTATACGCGTACCTTTGGTTAGCGGGATAGGTTTTTATGTATATGTGATATTGCCACAGTGCATATTTCATGGTTGTTTTGATAATATTGGTGTGGATTTTAAGGCTGTCTTTTACTGAGTTTCCTTTTTGTTCGAGTAATATTGTCGACAATCTCGATGAATTACCACTCAGGGTCAGTTATTCTGTCGTGAAGCAGTAGTGTGCAAACATTACTGTGTTTCGGTCGGTCTGAAGAGTACTGAGAGCCAGAGCCAGAACTGATGTATCAGGGTGACGCACTCCCACTGAGTGCATCACCCTGATACATCAGTCAGTTGACACACAGAAATGTTCTAGGTGACACATAATTTGTTATGGATAGACGTTGCACTTACCATCTGGTGAACGTTTTGCTCGTTTTGTCACTTTATTCACTAAAAAAGGTTCAATGAACTTATAAATTAGTAAGGTCATAATTTATTAAGTGTACCGTCGTGTACACCACTTGATACAAATTAATAATATAACACGGCTATTCGCTTCGACTCTCACTCTATACTTCCACATTTGGATTGCTGTTACATCTTTATAAACTAAATTTAAAGTATCTATGTACAAGTTTCTTATCTTTAGCTTTATATCAGCACAATAACGAACACATAGAAACCGTAACAATTATGAATGTATCAAAGTTTATATTAATTGATGTGGGCGGTGAAAGCACACCCGCACTTGGTTAGATCGTACACAGTCTAGTATCAATGTTCCGTTGAACGGTGACAGATTATAATCTCCCCTCGTGAGAATCATAAGAGACAACAGATGGGAGAACAAAAAGAAAACTACTGCGACTGACAATTCGTCTGCCAAGCGCAGAATCTATCCTCAAATATAAGAGGAATAATTACGATATTCCATTTCACGAAAGGACTCCATCTAAACGCTATCGCTTTGTGCAAAGCGATTTCTTAAATAATTATCACTGTTATAGATGTAACTAAAAGCAGATACCAAGACTTAATTAATATATCAGGACTATAACAATGGGGCGCGAGGCGTTTGAAATAACATTCAATTACCATCTCTAGAGCTCCGATGGAAATCTATTGAATAACAAAGTGCATCTATTTATAACGACATGGCTTAATGTCAAAGATTAATTTTTACAATAATAAATAAACTAAGAACAATGATTCGCCAAACGAAATATCTTAAGAAAAATCTGTATACGCTATAAGTGTTAGGATGAAATGACATTTGAAATTCATTCCCGTTAATTTAAATTACATGATGACCTCCTGGCTGATTTTTGACCATGATGACAACTTTTGAACACTGTGGGAAGCTATCAACTTTGCAGGAGATATTATACTGCCAAAAGTATACGCGCAAATAGAGAGTTGTTCATTCGTCCCAACCTGTTTATCCAACGTAATACTCACTTGTACGATATAATATAACCAAAAATATTGTGTCTATTCACTGTCAAAAGGATTTCAGGGGCTACGAAGTTATATTTAAACTTTCAAAGCTTCTGCTTTTAGAAATATAAACGTTTCTTTGACAATAATAAATTATTATCATTTGCAGAACTAGTTAACAGTAATTAATTGGAATTTTACCCTGAGATATTTTATAGAGTTTAATAACATTTATAATTGGTTTTCTTGGCAGAGAAGGTTAAAATTCATAAATTGTAAAGATATTTTTCGGTCTTGTATAGAATCAGTATTTCATACATACATACAGTCACGACATTTTCCCATATAAGGGGAACGTAGCCCACTTTTCGTCCTCGCGGGTAACGAGACGTGACGGGTAGCGAACCACTTCGCTGCCATTTTGGTACGAGGCATAGTATGTAGTTTTCCGCGTGTAACTGACTTCTAACCCAGGACGGGTTCGAATCTCAGCTGGAATCAACATTTTTATAAAAATCACCCAGGTAGAAAGTGACACAACACAGCGAACCGTTCGCAAGTCGTTCACCGGATGTTAAGTGCAACGTCTGCCCATAAATGCTGTGTCACTCAGACACTCGTCACGTGACTCGCGCATCGCTTCACAGCAGAGTAACGGGTACTGCGATGGTACTTACCTAGACGGATTCCTGCATTGGAATTCTACCTCCAGTTAAAATAATGACGTGTTCTCGTCACTAGGCTTGTGTCCGGCTTAAATAATTGCGTGAATAATTGATTTGATATGTGATTTTTAATTAACGCAATAATTTGAATCAATAACTTGTCGACGCGACGTCAGTCTTATATGATCTTTAAGACAATAGTACGTATATGGGCTTTTCTTAGGCTTACGCAAATATTATAGAATATAATAAACGTGTAGTGGCGGCTTACCGTGTGGTGGCGGCACAAGAGAATCTACCACCCCATCTCATCCCGTGGGTGTCAGAGAGAGAACGAAAACCAGGAGATGGGCAGTAGCATCTTCCTGCAATATCTGAATAAATAAACTGCCAACCCGCCTGACAAGCTTTTAAACTATGGCAAAATCCCTCTAAAATGAGAGCTACAAACCATATGTTAGAGAGCCCTGTGCTACAGTGGACTTGTGATTGGCTGAAACCATGACGATGGTAATATATATTGCTTACCAGTTCCTTACACGGTGACCGACAGAAACGCGACCGACAGAAACACGACCGAACGCAAACGTCGCCTGCGAAATGTGCTAGATGACACGGACGTCTCAGCACTCCTTGACCACGATACGGTCAGTCACGATCCGAGCGTGTTGCTCGGATCGTGACTGACCGTATCGTGCTGTGTACACACAGTCAATAGCTTTAACATCACACGCACAACGTCGGGCGACCGCCGTAGAGAGCGGCGCGCAGCTATCGTTAATAACACCGCGTACACTAGTGTTCCAGGGCGTACACCCGTGTTCCATGGCGGTTCTCACCGCCCAGAGTTACCGACACACAAGTCGACAGTCCGAACGGAGGCCCGCAGCCTCCCTCGGACGGGCATTAGACGACTTAAGATAATAATTTTTTGGAGATATTCACAGTAGCGCAAGCACGCTAGCGAACGCAACGGTCCGAATTTAGATGTTTAGTAGGAGTTTATATTTATGTATTTATGTTTGGGTCAAACCAAACCTGGCACGCGGGCCCCGGGCCCGCGAGCACAGCATCCGATGAAGCTGTAAAAGCCAAAAGGCTAACAGCGATTACTTCACCGAAATTATTATCGAAAAATTGCCGTATTTTTAATAAAAAATATATTCATCTTTATATATAGTAGAGGATTATGTAATGCTCTTATTGTATTTATGACGGACTAATTTCTATTTTAATTGATTGTTAAAAAAAAATACCATCTCAATCTTCTTTGCGATATCGTATTTTATTTTCTACATGCAAACGATATAGCTTAGTATTACTTAAAGTAAAACAGCCAACGTTTATTGCCGAGATAGTGGCAAGCAATTTGTCGATGGGACACCCGTTGAATATATGAGAATGTGCTTTGAAACGGACTATATTGGTTAGCAGAATAGCGTTTAAGCGGTTTGTTCACCGCCGTTAGTTTTATTTGAAATTCCAATGCAAAAATAGCTTTTTAAAATACTTAACAGAACTTCGTCGACTAAATAATATCATTATTTTCAATGTAATTGAACTTGAAATATAATAAAATACTTTCACCTTTTTTTTCTGTTTAAAACACAATTGTGTTTGTATGTTAACTTCGTAAGTTGATTCCTACAATATGTGCAGCTTTATTTTACTTTTTGTTGCGTTTAAGTTGCGCAAATAGGTCTCTATAAATAGAGATTGTTTTTTTTTTTGGGAGCATAAGTTTTAACCACTATTGTCAAATTTGCTCTTTTAGACAAATACATTTCTGACAGTTTTAAAAACGAAAGTAAGTAATCAATTTTACTTAGATTAATGGGTTTTGGAAATAATAAATAAACGTATTTGATTCAATAATGCATGAATTTACTTTTCAACTACTTCTAATGAAATTAAATTATATGAAAATTCTTTATTTTTCGTCGTAAGTAATATAAAATTCGTTTGACCAGCCTTCACCAACAGCACCTGTTCACAAGTATGACGCATGTGGCAGCCATCGCCCTCGTCAACCATTTCAAAGAGAAGTGGACGACCTGCTACACTTCTTCACTTACGTAGTGGCTCCACTGAAAACCAGCGCTGCGGTCTTTCCGCAGCATTCTTTGCTGAGTGGAGTCCATTTCGACTTCACAATACAGCGTCACTTTTGTTTCCAGTTTACAGATCTTGTTTGTTTCTTTTTATTAGTGTACTGGAATTATTATTTTTTTTATTTGCATTCTCTGTGTAGTTTCTGTATTGTGTACTTCGAATGAAGTCTATGTCTATGTCTATGTCTACATGACGCCACCGCAAGCAGAGACATTAAAGCGAACATGACATACTCAAGTCTGCCAAACAAATTAACATTACTTAAATTATTATCTTTTACTTTACAGAGCGCACTTATTTGAATGTCTCTCTGGATGGACACTTTCCATGCGTCCTTATCATTTAAATAATAATTTAAATAATAATAAACTTTTGGAGCACAGACTTTTTTAATAATAGTTTTTAATTTAGTCTCCGTTAGATTTACTATATCTTCTGAAATTTTATTATAAATACGTGTACATCGACCTATAAATATTTTTTTTACTTTATGCAGTCTACATTTTGGACTATACTACATTTAAGTTTATTATTATCTCTTAATTTTAAATTATGATTGTCACTATTGTCCGGAAATAGTGATATAAATTAACGTACATTCATAACGTTTTCATAAATATATTGGCATGTAAAAGTTAAAATATTAATATAAAAGTAGTATAATATATTAATATAAAAGTATAATATATAAGTATAATGTTAAAGTTAAAATAATTTATTTAAACAGTTCCCTTAGCGAATCTAGCCGATTTCCATTAAACATCACACACGTATTCCGTCCCCAAATACAACATTATGATTTGAACCTACGATCTCGAAACCCTGATGTTGTACCGGTTGGTGCTGTATGCCTAAAGCAGGAGACGTGAGGTTTTGCTTGTTTTTGAATTAAGCGGCTGAGCTCCGGAATCTAACTCCTGTTGCGTTAACCACAAGGTTGTGCTAAACATAGGTTTTTTCACTTAGGTTTTTTATTTACAGTACCTTTTTTATTTTTATTTTAATAAGAGAAATAATTAAGAAAGGTTATTGAGTAGTAACTTCAAACCATCAAACACAGTCTAAGGGGACGCCCCACTAGATGAAGTGAATAACTATCCAATTTATCGGGGAGGATAAGTTTAGGTGATGGTGGCACTTTAAAGTAAACCTATCTTGACTAGAGGATAGGAGTGGATAGGCAGGAGAAGGAAATATTAATTATCGACTGAAATTATCTATCGAGGGTTCGGTTTTTAGGGTAGGTCAACGGTAGGCGTAGTTGACGGTGCATGCTCGGACTCCAAGTCTGTGAACGCTGGTGTCACACATGGCTGTGTGCTATCGCCAACCCTGTTTCTTCTGCATATCAATGATATGTTACAAATTAATAACATTTATTGCTATGCAAATGACAGCACTGGTGATGCCTTATACACCGGCCGTGCCAATATCTCTCGGGAACATGTCGACGAGTACCGGAACAAACTTGTGTCTGAAATCAAGATTTTGTTACACAAAATCTCGGACTGGGAGCGACTGAATTTAGTCCGATTCAACCCTAACAAGACACAAGTTTGTGCGTTGACCGCAAAAAAGAAACTTCGTCGTATCACCTCATTTTGAGAGCACTCCCCTCGTTGCCTCAGCCAGTATCGGAATCCTTGGTGTCGACATATAAAGCAACGTTCAGTTTCGCGGTCACTTGGAAGGGAAGGCCAAATTGGCCTATAAAAAGCTTGACGTGCTCAGTAGAGCGCGACAGTGCTTCATGCCGGCCCATCGCTTGCAACTTTATAAGGCGCAGGTTCGGCCGCACATGGAGTACTGTTCTCATCTCTGGGCGGGGGCACCCCAGTGTCAGCTCCTTCCATTTGACCGCATTCAACGAAGAGCGGCCGAATCGTCGACGACCAAGTTCTATCTAATCGGCTTGATCCCCTGGCTTTGCGAAGAGATGCACCATCTCTTCGCAAAGCCTGGTGACCCTTTCGAATAGAATATTTTTTTTATTTTTGGTTAAGACTAATAAATATGTAGGTATAAATTTTAATAGTATTACATTACTTCATTAAAAAAATGCATTTTCTTTTGTAACAGAACTTATGGCCGGACTAGGTATATATAATATTACATGTGGATCTAAATCGTGACATCACCAAACGTGGCCTCAACGGAAGACCAGGGCCGGTTGTTTACAGCCGGCATATGCTGAGTTGGGACCGATTTCTAACGACTTGTTTTTGTTAAAAAAATTTAACGTTATGTTAGAGGTAGTATTTACATTGAATAACATATACTGTGTGAAAATTTTGCAAAGAAAATAAATATAATGTTCATTAAGGCTACAAGGACATACTTTCAAAGAAAAGTTTCAATGAACCCTTCATTTAAACTTTTCTTTGATCTTGAAAATTTACGCGATCCGGTAATCCTGATTTTTCACGGTCTCGCTCAAACATGACCTCTCTGTTTAAAATTTGAATCCTTATTATTCGGAGAAGTTAAATATACTGAAAATCAAAATTAGGAACAAAATCGTTTCAAAATAAAGATATTACGGTAATTAAATCTAATAATTTTGTTAGTCTCGATCATGTTGACTGGATGGAAGATCACGCTGTTAAGCTCGAGTATTACCAATACTGCAAAAGCTAATAAAAATAAAACAGTTGAAATTGTAATTCACCTGAAATTATAATATTGTCCTGTTTTATTTTGATGTTTATAAATAAACAAAACGGGAAAAAGATGTATGCATCTTGCGTTTTACATACCATATTGATATTTTAGCATTTTCAGCTTTTTTTATGGATAAATAAAATACATGATTCCGTCTTTTCGCGACCATAAAAACGGTGAAAGACAAACATTTTGAAAATTCGCAGAATTTCAATATAGTAGGAATTAAACAGAACCGACCTACATTTTGAAAGCCGTTGGAAAATGGACAGAATATTAATGTACTCTCCTATACCTGTATTCTCTACGAAACTTGCAGAGACTATAAAATGTATAAGTGATTGAAAAGTTCAAAAATATTGTGAATATTCAAATAACTTTCATCATCATTTCAGCCTATTACTAGTCCACTGCTGAACATAGGCCACTCCCATAGATTGCCACAAAGATTTAGAGCTTTCACTTTAGGGGGATTTTGCCATAGTTGCCACGCTTGGCAAGCGAGTTGGCAACCACAGCTTATTAATTCAGATGTTCCAGGAAGATGCTGCTGCCCATTTTCTGGTTTTTATCTTCCCTTTGTCGACTTTTACGAATCCCACGGGATGAAATGGGGTGGTAGATTCTCTTAAGCCGCCACCACACGGTTGGTATCTTTCGTTTTATTAAAATCCAGTTGTATTGTCTTGTGTTATTAAAATCCAAGTAACTGCTACCTTGCACTTACCGCCCAGAAATTAGTTTTATGAAGGCTGTAGTTTCTAAGACTGGTTAAATTGGGACAATCCGTGTTTGTTACTACGAGGTTAGAATTTTCGTCTGTTTTCAGTCATGCTTTCTTCACATATATCGCTGCTTTTATGTGAAAAAATACGTCTTCCATATGAAAACATTTCATGAGATAATTTACGGTCAAAAATCATTAACGATGAAGTAACAAAACCATCGAAACTTCCAAGAGCAGTCTGTAAGTTCTGATGGTTACTGCATATCGTCATCTGCATACTGCATATCATACTGCATTCGATCTGGATTTTTCGATGAAGATTTTTATCAAATCTACTTAATGGTGAACTCCTTAACCTCAATAATAAATAAACTGTAAATCTACATAGTTTAATTTATATTGCTGAAAAATAGTTCTTAATAGTATTTTAACTTTGTAGTTGTAACACTTCCGGTAGATAGACACTGGTGGTACGGCCACCACCCCGGGGCCAGTTATTCTGCCATGGAGCAGTAGTGTGTTAACACTACTGTGTGTCGGTTTCAAGGACACTGAGAGCTAGCGTAATCACGGGGCATATGAGTTTTAAACAATAATGTCTCAGGGTGACGGGCGCAGTGTGGTGTCACACAAAAATTATCTGGGCGACCATGAGGTGAACGTTTCGCTCGTTTTGTCACTTTATCCAATAAAAATAAAAAAATAAACTAAATCTCATTTGGCTCATATTAAAACAATAATGCATCCATTCTTATATTCAGATAAATAAATTTTGCGAGAATATCGACTCTGTGTTTGCTTTTAAAATTCATATGTAGTATTGTATTGGAGTTATTGGATAATAATCTTTCTTTAATAACATTGCCATTGTTAAGTTTTCAACAATAATCAATTTTTTGTTACAAGCTTTTATTTAAAAAGCCTAAGGGCAGAAATAGATTTCAAATGTTTGCTAGGACTACAGTACTCGTACTTATAAAAACAAATCCAACGAGTGCAAAAATGTGGAGCTATCTTGCTTAGTTGAGGTTGAGAGAGCGACAAATACTGTGTCACCAAGAACATTACTGTGTGGCACCACACTGCACCCGTCCCCTTAAGACATCAGTTCTTAAGTCTCATATGCCCAGTGATTACACTAGTTCTCAGTGCCTTTTTAACCGAAACACAGTATTGTTTGCACACTACTGCTTCACGGCAGAATAACTGGCCTGGGTTGGTACCTAACTACACAGATTCTTGCATGGGAATGCTACCACCAGTAAAGCACATGTTTAGTACTTCAACAAAAAATCGTATGCCAGAAAAACAATAATTATACGTATGTTTATAACAACAATGAAATTGATTGTAAGTAAACGATGGTATCCGAATCAAACTTCTATGTTTCTTGTATAATTTAATTTGCACTTGAAATTCAAAACGCACCAAACAATGCTCCAAATGCTTAAATTCTAAAATAAGCCCTCCCGACTCTAAGCCGCGCTTCGCCTACAAAATGCATTTTGATATTTCAATGTATGATTCATGACTTTATGAATAAACTGAGATAGTGTTTGAAATATTAATATTAAATTCTGATTTTTTGTTAATTCTTTACCTATTTTAAAATAATAATTTAAAATACAGTTATCATCCTCATAATTTCAGCCTATCACTAGTTCACTGCTGGACATAAGCCTCGCTATAGATTGCCACAAAAGTTGTAGCTCCCATTTTGAGTAATTTTATTTATTTTGATTTTTGATTGATCGGGAAACCGCAGTTTATTTATTCTGATGTTCCAGGAAGATGCTACTGTCCATCCCCTGGTTTTTAATTTCTCACTGTCGACTTTTACCGACACCCACAGGATGAGGTGGGGTGGTAGGTTCTCTTAAACCGCCATCATACGGCAAAAATACAGTTAATAAGTGTGAAAATCTTACAACGTTTCTAGTCAAAATCCTGTTAAGGATTTTGGAACTTTTTTTAAAAGAAACCTAATACACCTCCATACAGCCCCCCCCCCCCCCCCCTACATAAGAGTACCTGCCTTCCAAGTCGCGGGTCGCGCAACTCGCGATACATCAGAAATCCTGGTGTTGCGCAACATTTAGAAACAAATGAAAAATACAAACCTTTTTTCAGCCGGGTACTCTGACCGAAAGGCCTCACGTAGCCTATGTCATAAAGTAGTATTATAGTAATCCATACTAAAATTATAAACGCGAAAGTAGCTCTCTCTATCCCTAAAATTGTTTGTTACTTTTTCAGGATTCAACCGCTGAACCAAATTTGACACAATTTGTTACAGAGATAGCTTGCATCCTGTAGACGGACATATGATACTTTTTATCCCAGAAAATCAAAAGTTCCCACGAGATATTTTTAAACCTATACCCAAGCGAACGAAGTCGCGGGCATCATTGATAATTGTATAAGTCAGACATTGCCATACATAACAACCTACACATCCAAATACCTGCAAACCTGCACATCCTACACACACACAGTAAAGTACACCTGCAAATCCATGTTATTTTTTATATTTTCTGTACAATATATAAAAACTTTTTTGATATCCATAATCACTAACATTCTACATTATAAATCACGAGTATTCACTTCTTTATAAACTTATCTATTATATTTGAATCCCTTTGTATAAGACTCCGGTAACATTTAATTTTTATCATGCGGGTGTGCTCATTGCCCTATGTCAATCCTTATCTCTTCTCATTTGGGAAAAGTGGAAAGCAATGGGATATTTTAATTTAAAATAGTGTAGAATATATTTAACTTGAGTTTGCAAATAAAATATTTTAGAGAAAAAATCTTAATCTTAATTTTCTTCTTAAATATTTTTAATACAATATTGTTACTAAGTACTAACTTCATTAAAAATATAGACTTAATTGATAATTGTTACGAGCTGTATTCTTGAGTGGTGTAGTGGAAACTTAGTTCATTAGCGACTGCTCTAGATAATTTTATTTTACTTGTAACAAAAATAACCGTTTCTGGGTACGAATTTAATAAGTATTGCAAAAGAATTATATATTTTTGCCAACTAGAATCAATATTTGTTAAAACCAAAAATTTATTGTTTTTGGGCCGGCCTGTGTTGTGATTGTCTCTTGAGTTTATGACTGGAAGAAAATATAAAACTGATCATTTTTGGAACAAAAAAAATAAAGCTACGGCTTAGTTTTTCACTATAAAATTGGACAAAAAGCACGGTGGTTTGATGAATGTTTTTATAATTGGTAATGTTTACTGCTATTAGGATTCCTATTCGGGAATCCGTCTAGGTAGGTACCACTTCAGGCCAGTTATTCTTCCGTGAAGCAGTAGTGTGCAAGCATTACTGTGTTTCGTGATGAGCCTTAAGAACTCTAGTCCCTGGGTGACGGGTGCAGTGTAGTGCAACACAGAAGTATTCTGGGTGACACAGCATTTGTTGTGGGTAGACGTTGCACTTCCCACCAGGTTAACGTTTTGCTCGTTTCGTCACCTTATCCAATAAAAAAAACAAAAAAACACAATGTTGTAGTAACGATTTACACATTTCGGAGTAATCTTAATTTTTTAGTAATTTATAATTCGCGTGGGCGTTTATTACTCTCAAACAAAAGTCATTCAAACAGAGCATTGAAAGTTTCCGTAACCTAATTTTACTAGAATCTTTACCGAGGACGATTAAAAAGTACGCGCACCGACCCACATTGCTCGCATTACGCTTGCGATAAGATCTTTTTCTTAATTCTAGGGAATCGATTTCCGAACCGGAATAAGATAAAATTTAATTATCGTTATCAAATTAAAGTTTCTTCTTAATAATATTGCTGCTGCATAATTTTTGCTTTAACAAAAACACGTCATGATCATCATTATTTCTGCCTAGCACTAGTCCACCGCTGAACATTGGCCATCTCCATAGATTGCCACAAAAGTTTGTAGCTCTAATTTTTTGGGAAATAGCCATCGTTGCCACGACTGGCAGGCGGGTAGGCAACCGCAGTGTTTATTCAGATGTTTCAGGACGATCGTGCTGGCAATCTCCTGGTTTTCACTTTCCCACTGTCGACTTTTACGACATCCGCGAGATAAGATGGAGTGGTAGATTCTCTTAAGACGCCACCGCCCGTTTTCAAATATCAATCTGAAAAATCTATGTGAATAAAAACAAAATAGAAGCTTGGATGCAATCACTTAATTTCCAGGGGTTATTATATTATCATCCATGTATTCTTTAATATTATATGTACCCTTTTTATAGTCTTTGTTTAATAAAGAAATTGAACTTTTTGATTGTAAAACTTTGTACACTTTCTGGGATTTTCTTGTCAAAACGTATACTGTCCCATAAAAGAGTTACTGACTCTGTGAAGTCGACTAACTGGCAACGTTCAAAGAGATTTATTACTTTTGTATTAAGAACATTTTACGTCAACACGAAAATTGCTTATAAGTATCACGTATAAGTAGTAGAATTATCAGAAAAGAAATACAAGTATTCAGTGAAATATATTAGGGAATAGGTGGAAGTCAAGCAGTACAGTAGACATACTCCAACCTTGGACAATCCTGTTTATTTACTCGTATTTTAAAAGCGATGCCCCACATTGGGATTTTTACTATATCGTGAGTGCGTTATATTGACATAAATTTCACATGCACAACACAACCAGACCCAAAAGACAACAATTTGTTTTTTGTATAAATATGGCTCCGACTGTAAATTCGAACCCAGGACCTGCAGCGTATAGGTTAGGTACACTAACACTACGCAGTCGGTAATACCACAGTAAATTTACACGATTGTTTTTAAGTAACTATTTTAATTTGTGTAGTTTATGTAAATAACTTGCACTACTTTACAGGTTACAGTAATAAAAACAAAAATTTATCACTAATATTTGCAATAAATATTATGATTAAATAAACAATAACACTATTAAGTACCAACAGAGACGACATTAAAAATACCAAGAATAATTAAGAGGGTGTATTTGTAGAATGCACGGAGCAATTTCGTTAAAAAAAATTTTACTTACTTATATGTACTTATATGTAGCTGTTAATTGAAAGTATATATAAAAAAAAATTAAGCGTCTGAAAATGACGTTAACATTTGCACAAATAAGTAATAAAAACTTTAATTGAATTTCCTGCTTTGGTGTATATTGTTTCGCTGCGCTACGACTTTACTCATATAAGTGAAATAAGCCAGGCTGTATTATTTAAAATAATAATTAGAATGCATCATTACAAAACAGGTTTTCTTTATTTATTTATTTCGTAAGACTAACAGCGTGTGGTAGCGGCTTAAGAGAATCTACCACCCCATCTTATCCCGTGGGTGTCGTAAAAGTTGACAGAGGGAAAATTAAAACCAGAAGAATGGCAGCGGCTTCTTCCTGGAACATCTGAATAAATAAACTGTGGCTGACAACCCGCCTGCCAAGCGTGGCAACTATGGCAAAATCCCCCCAAAATGAGTGCTACAAACTTACGTGTTTTGTGGCAATCTATGGGGAGGCCTATGTTCAGCAGTGTACTAGTGACTGAAATGACAGGCTGAGATGACAGCGTTACAAAAATATATCCGAGTAGGTAACAAAACAAAATAGAACTAATAACAAGTCTACAGCTGTAGTCATCGACATTATATCGCCTTTAAGAACTGCGATTAATTTTAGGTTATGTGAATAAAATAAAACAAAAACTGTTTTCGAATTAAAACTTTTTTTATAAGAGAAAGTGACGTGACAAGCAAGACGTCCACCTGAGGGTAAGTGCAACGTCTGCCCATAACAAGTGCTATACCACCTAGAACATTTCTGTGTCCTCGTCCCCCTGAGACATCAGTTTTTAAAATCTTCTTTGCCCAGTAATTACACTAGTTCTCAGTGTTTGGTGGTAAGCAATTTAGGTGGTACGGTGGTATCTACCTGCACTACTACAATATCAAACACAGAGGCACTCAATCGTTCTTTACTACCACCACCCGATGTAAAACTCATGCGATAAGAATAGACGCTAGGATGCAATGTCAGAGACACAGGGACAATCTCAACTTGACTCCGGCTGGGATTCGAACTTAGGATCCGCGGCGTAGCAGTCAGGTATTCTGACCACTAGGCCCCGTGGCTATCAAAAGGATGTCATATTGTCTTATTTTATATTTATTAAAAGTATAAATTGGTATTTAAATAGAAGTGTAACGTTGGTTGTTAATGAGGTACATACTCGTACGTGTAAAAGCCGTATGGCGAAAATGCTCCTAAGAAAGATCCCAGATACGAATCTTGCTTATGAGCCTTATCACATTAGGATTTCTCTAGAATTGTGCGTTTATGACACATACTCTAACATGCAAGCTCAAAAACAACTATCTGTAGCTAATACAAAAAATTATTCCCTGCTGAAATCGAACCAGCAACTCGCCAATTGCCCAGTCTGCCATGACTGGTAAATTGGCGAGTTGCTGTTTCGATTGGTTCCATTTCCGTCATAAACTGATTTGCTTGCGTTATTTTCTATTTTTTATTTGCATTGACGTGATATGCGTGTATGAGAGGTCGCGAAAAATTTAACTAAGAAAGTGTTGACTTTACTTTACAACTGACTGTACTTTATTGGCAGTAGGATTTTTTGCAGGAATAAGTCTAGGTAGGTTCAGCCGCAGGGCCAGTTATTCTGCTGTGAAACAGTAGTGTGCAAACATTGTATTTGGTTTTGAATGGCACTGAGAGCTAGTGTAATCACTAGGCATATGAAACTAAAGAACTGATAACTCAGGGGGACGAGCGCAGTGTGATACCACACAGAAATATTCTGGGTAACACCGCATCCGTTATAGGCAATCGTTGCACTTACCATCAGCTGAACGTTTGCTCGTGTCGTCACTTTCTCTTATACAAAGAAACAAAATTACAGGTAGAAAGCTAAGAAAGATACTCTATTGTCAATCACAGTATATACGTATTGCTATTCGTTATTATACAACTCATGGTTGCTGTTGCAGACGGCTGCGATATTTATTTCAGTACTAAGGACGGAATTTTGTGCAGATAAAGTTTACTCCGAGGCTTTGGAGCAATCTATTTAAGTGGCGAACGTAGAGACTTTGGGTCTATCTGGCTTTATTACAAATTTATTCCGGAATTGTCTTCGTTTGTCCCTCATGTTTATTGTTTTCTTTTCTCAGTTTGTACTTCACTTTGTTAAGTACTAAATAATATATATACTATTTATTTACTTTAGTCCAATTGTCGAACATGGCAATGATTTCCGAATACTATCGGAGGATATCGACTGCGCAGGAGATATTATAATGTCACAAGAGTACGCATAAACCCAGGGTTCTCGCAGTGTCGTGGCGGGGGGCTTAGTAACCGTGGCTTGGTCACCCACGGTGAAGCTAAGAGGGGCTCATATTGTTGGCCTGTGGCTTCAGGCAGGCCGGAGGAGGTCGCTCCGAGTTGGCTGCGCAAGCCCACTCTGGATGCGAGCAGGGGGACTGCTGGGGGTAGCAGTACGCTTCCGCAGCCGCGGTGGAGTCGCGGGGGAAGAGGAGTGTAGGTGTATCGTTGCCTCTCTCCCTATCCTCCGCGACTCTGGCGGGGCCGTACCGTGGATGCGCTGATGGTGGACTGCTGGGGGGAGGAGTGGATGTGTTGGACCGCTTGCCCTGTTCTCTGCAGACGAGGTGGAGTCGCGGGAGAAGAGAAGTGTAGGTTATTGCGTTGCTTCTCTCCCTGTACTCCCGCGACTTTGGCGGGTTCCACTTATATATAGCCACGGAGGAAAATGAGTGTTGGTGTATCGTTGCTTCTCTCTTTATCATTTGCGGCCGTAATGTGGTAGGCGGCGGAACCGCAGACCAGATTCAAACCCAGAACCCACAATTTGGTACTCGGGTTCCATGACCTACGCGGTTATCAGTTCTACGAGCTATATGGCCGGATCGTTGCTACTTCAGATTGCTAATCCTTAAGTCGGTCTTTTTATAAATATTTTAAAAGTACTGTAAATAATTCGTCGTGACGGTCCAGGGTCAACCAGGTCGACGCCATTTTAATATGAGTAAATAAAAGTCTTACTCCCCATTGCGTTCCCATAAGCAGTACACCATGAATAGAGGCTGTCCGTACAATAATACCTTAGTCGCTTCTTATAACACTTCGGAAGAAGGAGGTAGGTGCTATTCTACTCTGCCGGACAACTGTAGGCTTGTTTTTTAAACTAACATATATTTAATAAATAATATATCTCTATCTCTTTCAATAATTAAAAGGTAATATAATATTATTATTTATTTTCGTGGTTAAGAAAAACTGAGAGAGATATACTAATCAGTTAATTACCTACAGCTGCAGTATATAAATTTACTGGTGGTAGGATTCCTATGCAGGAATCCGTCTAGGTAGGTACCACCCAGGGGCCAGTTATTCTGCCGCGAAGTAGTAGTGAGCAAACATTACTGTGTTTCAGTTTGAAGGGACACTGTAAGCTAGCGTAATCACTGGGCATATGAGACTTAAGAACTTATGTCTCAGGGTGGTGGAACATTCTATAAATGTCCAATTGCTGAGCATAGGCCTCCTCTCATTTCTGAGAGGAATTTGGAGCCGGGAATAGTCCGCCACGCTGCTCCAATGCGGGTTGGCGGACTTCTCATGTCCTACAAATATTTCTATTCCTCGGATATGCAGGTTTCCTCACGATGTTTTCCTTCACCGCTGAGCACGTAGTAAATCAGCACTTAATTGTAGAATAATTTTAGGGGTGCTGGCACTGGGGATAGAACCCAGGTTACTCGCGTAATATGAAATTAAACGTGAGCATCCGGCCCCTGACATACATGGGACATTTATAGGCTTACTTTACTTTTATGTTTTTTTGTAATTTTTTCTAATCCGTGCAAATTTATGGGCTGTAACATATTATACATATTTAAAAATCTAAATTTCTATACAGCACGGTGTAAATGATACTAGTCTCGATTTTGTATTAATCACTGACAATTATAATAATTTTGATCCATATTCAGAATATGATTTGTATTGTGCCGATACTGTAAACCATTAGCTCACAAAAATGTGTGTCAAAAACGTAACTAAAATTACAGACGTTTCAGTTTCAATAAAGGAAAAATCCGACAGCGAATAATTTCGAAACCGCAATGAACTCATTAATTTACCATGTATGGCAAAAGTAAATTGAAAAATTGATACGCACAGATCATTATGCAAGTTCTGTTAAGACTTTTACTGATTTATCAGTAGTTTGAGGCATTATTTCAAATCAACAAAAGAGTGTTGTGATGGATGGATACAGCCTCAGAGAACTTGTTTAAATAATGACAAATTCACAGTTACCGTCATGTGGATTTGCCTATATATATAACATATTATTCATAATAGGTATAACATCCCGGCACCTACCCATGCTACTTTGATCTGATGAACACAGCGGTGAAGCTTTAATGACAAAATTAAATACTAAAAATGTCCATACAAAACTTTACATTTTTTTTTGTAAAACTTTACGCGACCTTTACTTAGAAATTCGTTGCCCCGAACCAGACAAATTCAAAATACTTTTTCTTCTCCATTTAATTTATGTTACCCTACTACGGCGTCATACTAACAGATTTACTTCGCAACAGATTTCCTTAATCTTCCTAGTACTTACGAGTTCTTTTGATGGCAGCTCAATGGAAAAACGCCTAATTAAATTTATGAGTTCATTGCCTCGTCCTCGTCCTCGTCCTCGAATGACCCGTGTGTATATAGAATAGTAATCTGTCAATCATTTACGTGAAAATATTTTATTGTTATGTAATAACTAGCGGACCTGACAGACGTTGTCTTGCCCGAACGTTGGCTTGCCTGCTGTTAACAGATTCAGGAAACGATTTTTCGATAGTCGAATTATCGGTAAACTATACACTGAGTGACTTTTGTCATTTTCCTAGAACTCTATCGCCGCGCCACCTACCGGGTCCTGAATTCTAAATCTAAACCATCCAGGGAACCACACAAACACACACAAAAAATCAAATCAAGAACGGTCCAGCCGTTTAGGAGGAGATCAGTGACATACACACGAACAGAAGAATTATATATATATATATATATATATATATATATATATATATATATATATATATGCTTATTTAATTAAAAATAAAATTGGCCTTTTTATTTCTCGCAAAAAAATAACAGTACATAATAACTAATATCTATGGTATATCCAAGTATTTTAATTTTGCACAACTTTCACTAGTATTTTAATATGATATACATATATTTATTTTTTACAATTAGTAGTTAAAGTTAAGCACTGTAGTAGCCATAGCCATAGCCGACCATACAACTCGTAGAACCGATTATCTTTGGGGAAGAAAAGTTCTCCAGTGGCAACGTTGTATCGGCAAACGTAGTATAGGGCAACCCCCCACTAGATGGAGCGACGACTTGCAAGGTTTTGGCTTAGGACCGTGTTTTCTAGCAATCTATGAGGGAGGCCTATGTTCAACAGTAGACTATGATAGGTTGAAATGATAATGATGAGGATGACTGTATTAGCTTCTTAATGCCTTGTTTTATTATGTTACATGAAGTATATGCTATGTAAGATTCATGAATATTAATTAAGTATTTACTAATAATAGTTAGTTGTCTTTTTATTATTATAACTTATTACTAGTTTATTGGTTAACATATGTATATATTCAATGACATAAGAGCTAACTTAATGATAATATTTTAGTTGCTAATGTAATGATATGCCTGCTAGTTAATTTCGTTTGCAAATATCCTTCCTTGGGTGAAGGCCTCCTCCAAAGAAGTACATTTGTCTCTGTCTTTGGCCACTTGTATTCATTTCGGTCCCGCTGTCCTTAAAATCATCAGCTTAAAATCATGTCCTTAAAGTCGTCATCTCGCGTGGGCTCTCTCTTCCTCTATACATTTTCCCTTTTGGGCCGTTTTTACAAGGTAACTTTTTAGTACGCCTCTCATCTTGTATTCGCGCTACATGTCCCGCCCGCCTTCCATTTTATTCTCAGGGCATATTTTAGAGCGAAAGTAGCTTTTAAAATGTTTCTAATTTTGGTGTGCCTTATTTTTTGTCTTTTACTGATATTTAGCAAACTGTATTCCAAGCCACGTTGGCATCTGATAACTTTGGTGTTTAGTTTGTTATTGTAATTCCAGGGTTTCATATTTATTCCAAGTGATTTCTATTCTTCGTCCTAATTATTTTTATCTAAAGTAAAATATTATGCATGACAGTTCTGTGACAGTGAATAACAGCCTGTAAATGTCCCACTGCTGAGCGAAGGTCTAGCTTCTTCGCCTTCTGAAAGGGTTTTGGAGCGGGGAATAGTTCGCCACGCTGCTCCAATGCGGGTTGGCGGACTTCACATGTTCTCGAGATATTTCTAATCCTAGGATATGCAGGTTTCCCCACGATGTTTTCCTTCACCGCTAAACACGTGGTAAATCAGCACTTAAAATTGTAGTACAATTTTGGAGGTGCTAGCACCGGGGATCGAACTCAGGTTACTCGCGTTCTACAAAACTAAAGGCTAGCACCCGGCCACTCAGCTACCACGGCTTTTTTCTGTCGAAGCTTATTTGTTTCCCTAGGTAGAAGTATTTTTCTTTGTAAGGAAGTCTTTGTTGGTCCACTGATATCTGCGTTTTGTATACCTTCATTTATTTATTACGCATTCCAACTACTCCACAAAGAGTGATACGCATTAATATTCTGTTCATTTCCAACCACGTTAAAAACGAAGCTCAATTGTACTTCATTCTTATTTTAATAACATTCTTGGGCACTGAGTTAATATTTTTATTTTAAAAGAATCTCCTTATTTATAACCAACTTAAATACATACAAAACAAAGTCGGGTTAGTTACACCATTTTCACCACAGCTGGACCGATTTTTACGATGTTGGATTTGTCTCCGCCCTAAATAGCAGAATAACTATTAAAACATCGAAAAAAATTACAAAAAATAAATTATGAAGAAAATTCATTTTCTCACACCTTTTTCGTATACATCGCGAACTCTCATATATGACACAAAAAGAATTTATACTACATATTTCTTATGCATGACAGTTCTGTGACAATAAATACTTTTTCTTTCTGTCTTCTTTCATTATCTTCTAACAGCTGATTCAACTGCGCGGTCCTTTCATTCATACATTGTGCAGACGAGCGTCGTGATTTATTAAAAGGTATGGTTTAATTGCCTTGTTTAATTTTTTCACTCGCGGCGTCAAGATATTGGACAAGAAAGCTTTTGTACCTGTACATCCTTTAATATTATTGATTTAGACATTTTAGAGAAAACATAAACTCAGGAATACACTAACTTTAAATACACTAACTTGAAATGTGAGACGTATTTCATTAAATAATAATTATTACATAAAACCCATTGGTAAGTAAACTAAAGAAAAAGAACGTGCTATGAATACTTCTAGATAACTCAGTCCGATCCAGTTCAGCCTTGAACAGGTTCACATTTTACAAATGTCTGTATTGTTATATTGACGAGGGTTTGTAACCATTCAAGGTAGATACTTTATTACAAAACTTTTGTTAGGTCTTCAAGAGTAACATATGTTTTTGTGAAGTTAAAATGACAAAAATAATTTTCTTGCACATTTAAATTTATTTACAATGTTTATTCGCACACTAATATTTTTGATGCGAAAGAATCTCTGTCCCTATATTCGTTTGTTACTTTTTCACGGTTCTTTCAACCGCAGAACCGATCTTTACGAAATTTTATAATATAATATTATAGAATACTTTTGCTTTGTTATATTTAAAAAATCTATATCCATTGCTGATGTGCTTCAAGGAGCTTTTGTTAAAATTTTATCGTCTGTCCAATAGCTGACTCCAGTTCATGGATGATAATAAGTCCCTGGAGTTGATCGCTGCCAAGCTATTTTTACATCTTTATGATACTGCTGTTATTTTTTAAATTACAATAAAAAAAAGAATATTTGCTGGGGTCTTACTAGTTCTTGCCAGAAGAGAGGCATTTTTCGCGAACCAGTGTAGTTTGAAAACAATGGCGTTCAAAGTATTACGTTAATTATCAATATTGAATAAACAATGTTCTTTTCTATTCTATTTTTTATTTTCGGTTTTCGTAAATGTGTTTACTTGTCCTTCTACCGTTTTAAGCTGAAATTATGTATCAGCATTTTTCGAATATTGTTTTCAATTGTGTACGATCCATGCAAGCAAGTTTTTGTGTCACTGCAGCACACACATTGTATATAGTCTTTGTTTTTTTTTAATTTACAAAATTTTTATTATTGTTATTGTATACTGCGTAGTTCTATGTTCTTAGTGCTTTCGCTATCATTCTTGTAATGTAACTTTTGTATGTAAATTGTATTTGTGTTGTACTGTCCAAGTAAACGAGTTATCTGTCTATCTATATTTCTATGCGTCATTCATCTTCGTACTAACTATATGTCTCACTCTTGCTGGCACTAAAGTTATACGACTTAAGTGGAAGCCGTACTCGTGTTTCATAATTATTCGTTTATGATTCATAATGATATTCAGAGTAGAAGAATATAAGTATTTAAGGTCATCCTAGTTAAAAAAAAAAACTGAAATGTAGAACCTATCGTTTTAGGATTGACTGCTGTTTCTTGGTAGCCATAATAGTTTAGTATACAAAACAACAATGGGGGAGGCCTATGTTCAACAGTGGACTAAGATAGGCTGAAATGATGATGATGATACAAAACAACTGTATGTGTATGTATCTCAATCTTGCCGCCACTGAAGCTATACCACTGTGCATTAAGTTACTTCCTACTATCAGAAAACTGACCTCTGCATCTTGTTTTAAAATAATTTTATTTAAACACTATCTATCTTTTTCCAATAAGCAAATCATCCTGTATATTCTTTTCTTCGGCTTACGTATATATAATGTGATTGTGTGATCGTATATTTGTATATATAAACTGTTTATGTGTGTGGGTATGTACAAATATCCCTTCGGATGTACATTACATATTATGTGCAAATTTATGTATGTAATTATTTATTGTAACTTATATATTATATGTTAAATTATCACTTTTTTATTTAAAAGTATCTACTTAAAGTTTCTGCATAACTCGTGGTCGAATAGTGTAAAATGTTTTCAAAATTAATAAACAAATATTTAGCGGTTGGTGAAATAGATATGTGCTAGAAAAGAACTCGTTATCTACTGGCTTATTGTGGCTATTTCTTCTTTGCTCGAGGAACCTTTTGTGTAGTAAGTATAAATATATATACGTTATATTTAAATAAAACTATTTTTACGGATTTTATCGCGTTTAATTTATAACTATTTTTTAACCCGACGTTTCGGGCGCTTTACAGCACCCATGGTCACGGGGGGACTGAGGTGACAGTTGTCCCGATGTCATAGTTAACCCGGAGTACCTTCAGCTTTTAATTATTACGAGTATTTTTAGTCCGATCTACGCAGAAAGAGCTTACTGTGTCTTGAAGTCTTGCAGTGGTATGCTTGGTTTTTGATTTAATTTTATTAATAATAGGATCCCAAGCCGGTGGTAAAGCGCCCGAAACGTCGGGTTAAAAAATAGTTAAAATTAAACGCGATTAAATCCGTAAAAATAGTTTTATTTAAATGTGTAATATTCGCGTAAATAAAAGAAAACATTATATATACGTTATACATAAATTATTTGCCGCATGTATTTAAGAACGGTTCAACCGATTTGGCTATTTTTTGTTGCGTTTGTAATTGTGAAGACAAGGTTTGTCCACCGGAAAAGTATATATAATCTGGATTGTATTTTTGTATTAAAATTTCAATCAAAAGCGACGTTAATTTTGACAGTTTGCTTTTAAGACAACAACAAAAAATCTGACGTTCTGTTATAACTTCAGTAATAAACAAACATACTTAGTATTTTCTTGCTATGCGCATTTCTTATTTCCTTTACTACTTAGCACCCGTGCGAAGCCAGGGCGAGTCTCTAGTAGAATATAAAAATCACTTTACTAACTTGATATTTTTACGCTACGTTAATACATTTTCTTAAAAAAAATTCAATATCCTTAGATACTGCACAGGCTTTCATAAATAATGTCTAATGTCTTGCAAAAATTACATTTACACTGTTTACATCGAATAACAAATTTTCGTACAGCTAGCTTTAGATAATGTTTATTTGTTTTCACACCATAGCATTTTTTTTGTAAGGAATAGATAAACAACTCTTATTGGAAGCACGAAGTTTGTTTTCGAAAGCGAGAAAACATGCAATGGCTCGTTTACACAAGTTTTCGTAGAAAACAAGCCAATAAAATTGCAACGTCAACAACAGTGAAATTTGCATTTCTTTGTTAAATTTTTGTTAAGGCTTCTAATAGCTTCGGCTGTTTGTTTAAAATTAAAAACAGGCTTTTCGAAAGTTCTACATTCAGTTATATATTACATACATTCAGTTACATAAATAAGTAGTCATTGTTTTCATAAAATAAACTAATAACCAATTATTCAACAAACTAACACGATGTCAGGTTTGTTTTATGACAACGAAGTCTGTGTTTACTAAAAGTGAACTTGAAGCAATTCTTTTTAACTAATTTCATGATTTATTTAATTAAATGTATAATATTCGCGTAATTATAAGAAATAATTTCATGATTTATAATAAAAGCTAACCCTACTACATGCCGTACGTCACTAGAAGCGATGTGATTTTGAGCTCAACACTTCAATCCAATTCTCTATTGAAGAATTTTCGCTGGATAACCGTATGATACATACAAGCTTCTGGAACGTCAGATCTTACCTAGTCAAAATCAATTTAATGAAAATCTGTATACAAATAACAAAAAATATATATTTTAATACATTTCTTAACAAAAGCTGAATAATTGATGATTTATTAATTTAGTATATATCTTAAGCTCTGTCGCCGACGGATGACCAGTATCTTTAATAAACAAAAAAATAATGCCGTTATTTCCAGACTCTTAAAAGTGTCTTGCGAAACATTCTAAATATAATAATGAAGGGCATGCAATAAATGCCACACCATAATTAAAGAGCTTGTCATTAATCTTAAATTGTGTAATATACTTATAACCAGGGGTCGATCCCAATAACTAAAATTGTAAATTGCAATTTCAACTATTGAAAATAATATGAGGATATGCTGTGAAAGAAAACATGTGTTTGAAATAAATAATATTTCTCCATCTGACGTCCATTGAGGGCGCAAGCATATCAGCAAGCAGCAGCAACAAGGCAGGTGGGCTATTCTTGGCTCTTAACCCTTCAAGAATGAAAGCACTGCTACTCTCTACAGAGGACATTCGAAATTGGTAACTTTATTTCACATAAAAATTATCACAAATGATTGAAATATTTTTAGCCTCCACAATATAAGCAAAAGTAAAGAAAACGGATATTCGAAGAAAATATTGAAGTAAACTATTAATTACCCAAGAAACAAACCTCACATCGTGTTAGTTCGTTGAATAATGTGTATTTTGTTTATTTTGGGAAGCGTAATTTTTAATTTAGAGGATTATAGTAACGTTTTCGATTAGGTGGTTTTTTATTCTAAGCATCCGTATATCATACGACGAACGTTTAATTACGCGCCACTACTCGATCAGCTCTTGATATATGGACTCCACAGTACGTTCTACTTCACTGTTTAGGTGGAAGCCGTACTCGAGTTCCATAATTATTCGTTAATGATATTTAGAGTAGAAATATATAAGTATTTAAGTTCATCCTAGTTTAAAAAAAAACTGAAATGAAAAACCTACCGTTTTAGGACTGACTGCTGTTTCCTGGTAGCCATAATAATTTGCTATACAATATAACTGTATCATGGGGGGTTCGGGCCCCCACACTTATGTATGGCAGTGAATGCTGGGTCTGGCAGAAGAAGCATTAAAGTAAGATTAATGGTGTGGAAATGAGAAGTTTGAGAAGTAAGGGAACGTTGCAGTTTGGTTAAAGATGTAGTGAAAAATATTGAGAATGGGATGCTTAGGTGGTTTGGGCACGTAGAGAGGATGCATGAAAGGAGATTGACGGAACAGATTTACGAGGCGAGTGTGAATGGGAACGTATCACAAATACGTACGCCTAGATCGACCCTTACCGGATCGTTGAACTTTTGAGTAAAGGTCCATTTAAAAGTACCCGCAACCGACGAGCGAGTATGAAAACGCTAATGAAAGAAGAAGAAGCTAAAGATATGTGTCAAAATTGTAGCAAGTGGAAAGATGTGGTCTCTGCCTACCCCAATGGGAAAGAGGCGTGACTGTATGTATGCATGTATGTCCTCGTAGTCTCCCCAACCAAATTTATCGAAATATAGTTTTCCATCCTCGTATACAATGTATGTAACATTCGAGTATCTTTTCTCTCTTCTTCACCAGCATTTGCAAAGATACGCTATTAAAAAATATAAGCACGTTAATAACATTCTTTAAGACGCTAAACGCCCCTTTCGTGAACGTGAATGAGGATTAAATTTAAGTACTATTTTACAGATAATACTCCAAATGTTGCTGGAGCAGGAAACTTCAACATAAGTCTAGACTATTTGACAGCACCATAGTTTTGAGTTGTTTATTTTAAAATTGTGGAACTTTAGCGAACTTTAAATTCTAAGCTAAGAAAATATGTTTGAAGATGGTTTTAAGGAAGTCGCGGAAAAATCCGCAAGAAAATGCATGTTTCGTATCTAATTTTTATATATAAACTTTTTCTAATGAAATAAAACTTTTCTTACGTCGCGGCGTAGTAGTCAGGTACGCTAACCACTAGGCCACGCGGTCGTTGTACTTAACATTTCAGTGCTCATTCAATAAAAAAAGATCGCCGTGGCCTATCTATAGGAAAAGGCTTTGAATGATGATGAATATGGATTATATTATAACAGCTTTCAGAAAACCCTCGTTTGCTGTCTTCATATCTAGTAATTCCGCTGCATAGTTATCCCTTTGTCCTAGAACACACCGATGCCACCGCTCTTAGTTGAAAAGTCTTCAATGACAATGGCATTGGATTAGTACTATAAATTCTCGGAACAACAGACTGAAAGTAGAATTGGCATGAAATAAATTGAAATCCTTTTTAGTCTTATATATAGGCCGTTAAGAGGCTTTTACATTTATTAAAAAAATCAAATAAATGTTATCTTCTTTAAACTCTAAGCGTACCGATAGAAATTGAAAGCCAAAGGACTCTTAACCATTGATTTATTTACAAGACCATTGCTGAAATTCAAACGACTCAACGGTAAATAGACAGGGGTTGTACTCCCTATCTCCTGAGTGTCATTAGTTAATGTTGCAGGTAGTTCTTGCTGAGATTTAATCTAACCGTAGGGTGAAATAATGTTATTACGAGTACTTTGAACAGCGAGCCTGATAAGTTGTTAGAAATAGTTCGATATTATTCTATTCCTTTCTGTTTTATTTCATTAGCTTTGAGTTGATACGATTTTATTTTTATAGGAAGGTGTGGCTGCGATTTCGTGTATTAATGAATGAATTTATTTATTTATTGGTTATTATTGACGCCTAAGGCTTAAAAAGTGGTTCTCTTCACGTATTAATATAAAAATATTATTGTAGGGGTCAACCATAAGCAAATAAACCCGAAGACAAAATTATTTTGCTGATTCTATTAAAGTATCACATTGACCAATCACGCGTTCGCTATATTCTAAGGCGACAGTCATTGGTCTATTTGAATTTTATAATCTGATCAACAATAGTCGGTAATGACCTTAAACATACTAAGGTATATTTGGGAAAGGGTAATAAGGGTATATATGTGTGACCCACAGAAGTGAACCACGTTAAAAACATCACAAAATACAATATAATAAAGAACACTATACATTTAAGTAAAAATATTTAGTTTAATTTTTAAAGACTTTGACTTTGAGCTTTTCAGATGTGTAACGGAAGCTAATTCCATAGCGCTTCAGCTATCATACCGAATGATCACTCCTCAATCGGTAATATTTTTATTTATGAGCGGTTTCGTATGTACATTATGATATCAAGTATGTACATTGTAATGTAATAGCTATAGTAAAAATTAATAAAGCATATTAATTATCCATTAAAACGTACGGGTAAGCACGTACCATTAGCCTACATTGCAAATTAAATAGGGTCAAGGGTACTTTACACACCGCGTCAAGTGTGTGACGCATAACGATCTCGTGGAACACTGTGAGATATTAATTAACATATGTTTTTTCATAGTGTTCTCGTAGATATGTATGCCTATCATGAATAAAATTAAAAAAATATATATATTATTTTATCAACTTATTGTTGTTTGCATTTGCATTACAATCTTCATTTTTAACAGAAATGACTTCTATGATGTTGATTTAGAAAATGGTGCAGATATCAGATAAAACTATCTGCTGGTAAGCGGATAGTATTAAACTAAACGTGGACAAAAATATAAACAGAAAAAGCTTTAAGTTGGATGAAATGTGACTGTTAGATGAATTCTGAGCTTTCTACAAAACCATACCCTCCGCAAATTTAGTAAGGTCATAAATTAATTTTGTATGAGGTGGTTTAAATTATGTTGATCGTATGACTCTATAATCTTTTTCCACATTGGTAGTCGGTGGTTCAAGCTGTATGATGGTTTTTTCCCACATATGTTTCTTATCTTTCAGGCTAAGTCGGTTGCTCCTGTGTTACGACGGATATTCTCGTTTCAAATTATATTTCGCAGTGACTCCAAGTTATAAAAAAATATTTATTGATGATAAACTTTCCCCAGGGCCAGTTATTTTACCGTGAAGCAGTAGTGTGCAAAGATTATTGTTTTTTTTTATTGAATAGTGAGGAAACGAGCAAAACATTCACTTGATGGTAAGTGCAAGGTCTGCCCATAATAAATGCTGTGTCAACCAGAACATTTCTGTGGGACAACATACTGCGTCTATCATCTTGAGACATCAGTTGCTAAGTCTCATATGCCCAGTGATTTGTCACAGCCGGAACCAAAGATTCGTTATTTGGTTTTGGATTTTGTACTTAACATTTGGTGAACGATTTGCTTGTCTCGTAAGTATCTTCAATAACATACATGCACGTATGCTGCTTCATTTATAGATAGATAACACAGTTCGTGATACTGGTGTCGCTGCAGAAGCTCTCACGCGTGTTAAGAATCAAAATTACTCAAATTTAGAAGGTAACTACTACTATGCTCATTTTCTACTTTGCTTTTGAAACGTTAGTTGCTTATGCTTCGAAAGCATCTGGTTGGTTTCTTATTCAAAAGATATCATTGGTTATTCAGCGCGCTAATGTAATGAAAATTGTAAATGGAACATGCAAGCTTTTCTGATTCTTTCGTTTATGTTTCTGACATAACATGTCGCGGAATTAATAATATGTTCATGTTAACTAATGTGATAAATCGTTGCTGATATATATTGCTACACACGATTAATTCGAGTTTTAAAAATATTGTAAAACTTCAAACGCATTATTAAAAACACGCAAATTTTAAGTGTTTAAGTTATTTTAACGAAAATAATGTCCTTTGTGGATCTTTCAATAAGAGTGACGAATAATATAAAAAAAGCCGTGTGGTGGCGGCTCGTCAAAAGAATACTACCACTCCATCTCATCCAATGGATCTCGTGGCGAGTAAGGAATTAAACTGCACTGTGCACCCAACAGCGCATGATAGCGATTGGCTCACCATCTATCACACCAAGTGAATTATATTGTTTTCGTGAAACGTGAATTGTGGCAGTCATCTGTTTTTGCAGTGAGTGCCCAGTCTCTGACTACCCCTTATTGGATACAGTCGTGATCTTATGTTTGTATGTATGTATAATTTAAAGTCATACATACATACAGTCACGCCTCTTTCCCATAGGGGTATGCAGAGACCACATCTTTCCACTTGCTACGATCCTGACACACATCTTTAGCTTCTTCTACTTTCATTAGCGTTTTCACACACGCTCGTTGGTTGCGGGTACTTTTAACGTGATCTTTCCTCAAAAGTTCACCGATCTGATTGTGATACGTACGCCTAGGTCGACCCTTACCGGCTTTTCCATTCACACTTGCGTCATAAATCTGTTTCGTCAATCTCCTTTCATTCATCCTCTCTACGTGTCCAAACCATCTAAGCATGCCTTTCTCTATCTTTTTCACTACATCTTTAACCACACCGCAACGTTCCTTATCACGCTATTTCTCACTTTATCAATCAGAGTTACTCCAGCTATACTTCTTAAACTTCTCATTTCCACAGCGTTAATCCTACTTTCATGCTTCTTCTGCCAGACCCAGCATTCACTACCATACATCAGTGTGGGGACCAGAACTCCCCTATGTACAGCCAGTCGTGCCTTTTTAGATACGTTCTGGCTACACATAAAGTTATGCAGAGCTTCATTCACTTGATTTCCTGCCAATACTTTTCTCTCAATATCACAGTCATACTTTCCGTCTCTTGTAAATTTAATTTTAAGATACCTAGTTAAATTAAATTTTCTTCTTTGAATTTAGATGCGACAGATGTATGTCATCATCATTAAAAAGAAATAAAACAACATTAATCTGGGGTAGCGGTTGCCAGGCTTAAAGCGAATGAAGCATTAAGAAAATCGGAACAGGAAACATCTTGCGCGACCGGCTTAATATAAGGGTAAAAAAGTATGATTACTAAACATAAACTGCACAACATATATTCCCTATCCCTTATATTAGGAATATTTAGATTTTTGAAAGAATCTGTTTTTTTTAATCGATAAAATTTTACGGATTTTATCGCGTTTAATTTTTTAACGTAGTGACTGAGTATCTTCAGCTTTTTATTTATTACTTTAAATAGTTTACGAAATATGACGTCGCAGGATCGAGTCCGCCATTCGACTGTTATCGTGAACCGTCTGGTCTCGTCTCCCGCCAGATCAAAAAGAGGGCTACGTGATTGGCCTCTGCCTGTCCCTTATATGGGAAAAAGGCGTAACTGTATGTATCATACACATACATACAGTTACATTCTTCAAGAATAAGAAAAGCTTTCAGATTTAGACAGCTTTGCTTTATCACGAGTAGAGCCTGAATAGGAACGCTCATAAATTTTAACAACCCCATAATTGTGAAAGATAAGTATTAATCTATTAGTACTAATAAGATGGTAAAATTCTATTTTACAATTAAAAAATATATTAGGACTGTAGAGCACAACAACAAGCTTAACAACAACGTGGTGAAAGAAGAAGAAACCTGGTGAGTTTACAACATGGTAATAATTCAAGATTTTTGTGGATTATAATACCAAACCAAGAAAAAAAATATTTCGAAGACATGTGAAGTCCGCCAACCCGCATTGGAGCAGCGTGGCGGATTCTTCCTAGCTCCAAAACCCTCTCAGAAATGAGAGGAGGCCTGTTCTCAGTAGTGGGACATTTATAGGCTGAAACTTTACTTACTTTTTTTTTATAATACCAACGACGATATTGAAAATGAAGTTCAGTAAACTTAATTTTTAATAATAATGAAAGGGAGACTGCTAAAGTGTAATGATTTCTTATATTTACGCGAACACTACACATTTAAATGAAACAAATTTTACGGATTTTATCGTATTTTAAAAAAAAATTAAAAGACGATAAAATCCGTAACATTAGTGTCATTTAAATGTGTAGTGTTCCCGTAAATATAAGAAATCATTATGTGAACCAGTACGGACTGGAAATCGAAAAACAAAATCAATAATCAATAATGTATCGTAGGCTTTCTGGTAAAACTCTGGGCTGAGTTCATCATCATCATCATTTCAGCCTATCACTAGTCCACTGCTGAACATAGGCCTCCCCCATAGATTGTCACAAAAGTTAGATGCTCTTATTTTGAGGGTGTATTTTGCCAGAGTTGCCACGCTTGGCAGGCGAGTTGGCAACCGCAGTTTATTTATTCAGATGTTCCAGGAAGGTGCTGCTGCAAATCTCCTGGTTTTCAATTTCCCTCTGTCGACTTTTACGACACCCACGGGATGAGATAGGAAGGTAGATTCTCTTAAGCCGCGACGATACGGCTGGATTTATTAAGACACATATATCCAAACCTGGCTCACAGACATCTTACTTTGGTCTAGCCTCGATATAATAAAAACGTTGCCCAATAGTATTTCTCCTGTATCGTCGATGCTTCTTACAAACATCCAGACTCGTTTGAATATCTTACAATACATGGCCTGCTATAGAGCATGATATTTCGACAACTAATCTCTCAAGAAGTCTTCAGAGATAGGCTAAATTTCCCATGGATATGATTCGTAAATCCTGAGATTCGTAGCCAGAAAGGTTAAATATCTTAATGCCTCTAATCACGAATTAAAGCCAAAGGCGGCCACTTCTATTAAACGTATTTTCCATTTATTTGAATTGAGAGCAATTAATATAAATATTATGCGTGCGATAACGTACTTCTCTACCTTACATCCTGCGACGTTAATCACGAAATGCTTATGGTACCTAGTCTGTTCCTTTTTTGAATTACACCAAACGATGCTTTTAATGAGCATAAAGCGTGCTCTTGGGAGTGTTGTCAGCAGAGTATGCAATTAAGAGTTGTTCTGTAAAAACAATTAATCTGGGATTTAATGTACAATTAGTGTAAGTGATGCATACACACGAGATTGTTAGACGTTGTATACAGGCTTCCCTTTATCGTACTAAATGGAAACACTGCTGTCGTTGTATGTAAACAAAAAAAAACTTCTTATTTATTTAAATATCGGGAGTATAAATGAGTGCCAGGGAGCTTAAAGGCCAGCTTAATGGATAATTAAAATATGTAGACATACATATTTTATTGGTAATATATTCTCCGTAATTTCTCTAGCTAAATGCAATTCAAGTCGAAGTTTCAAGCACACTACTACTTGGCGGAAGATTAACTGGCGCTGTGGGGTACCTAAGCGACTTCCTGTGCAATAGTCCGACCATCTGTAATTAGATAATGAGGTAGAAAATATTGTTTAAGCTGTGTTATTAAAAGCAAACTAAAACATTTTTAAAGAATTTCTTGCAATCAAATACAATGAAAATCAATTGCCTTATAATATGTTTTAATGTTAAGCCGATAGATTTCTAAAATAAGTTTATAATTATCATTAGCGGGAGCTCTGTTCTGGTATTATCTAAATAATAAACAATTAAGCCAAAGAACAGATTCACGCATTATTTCTCTGTCAAAACACTAGAATAAAAGCTTATGACGGGCATAATAACAAAATTCAACTATATTTTTTTATTTACTTTCTTCATTGATTGTCTTAATTTATTGAAACAGTACGTTAACACTGTTAAAAAAATAATAATATTATCATAAAATGAATATCTTTACTCGATATTAATACTTTAATTTCTTAAAACTTAATGGTTTTTTTTACTGGTGGTAGGTATCACCGCAGTGCCATTTATTCTGCCGAGAACCAGTAGTGTGCCAACATTACTGTGTTTCGATCTGTAGGGCTCTGATAGCTAGTGTAATAACTGGGCATATGAGACTGATATCTCAGCGCAGTGTGGTGCCACACAGAAATGTTGTGGGTGACACAGCATTTGTTTTATGTACTTACTTTGTACTTACCATAAGGTGAACGATTTTCTCGTCTCGTCGTTATCTTCAATAAAAAAATGTGGTCAGTCACGGGACCCCTGATGGATAGAAATTGATGATTGTTGAAATAATTTGTAATTAAAAGAAAAACAATAAATGAATATGGAGTAAAATAAAAATGTTTCCGTTTCACATCGTTTAATAAAGTTCATTGATCGTGTTGCTGCATAGTAACACAAAATCATTGAATAACAATGAGAAAAAAGGAGTGAGAGGAGCCATTTTAGTTTTGTCCGTACTGGATTATGGCAATGTGTGATTTTAATGATTATTTAAATAATTTAAACGATTTTGTACGAATGTTACTCGTAATTTACAAAGGGAACGAGAATCGCTTAAAATATAATCAACAGAACTTGACGTCGCCTTTTGGCAGCTAATGTAAAAACTTTTAAACAAGTCCCATATTGTTCTTGAACTTAAAAAGAATTCTGCCTATTATTCTTAACTGCTATAGGAAATGACTGAAAAAAAATATGGCTGTTTTTAGCTGTAAGCAAAGTTCCGCTGAAACTACGTAGGTATAGCTGAACTGAAAATTTGAATAATATGTAATTTTTCATGTTCCAAAGTATTCGTAAATAAAAATAACGTCAGCGAGAATGCATATTTTTTTTATAGATACGTAGCATAATTGTAAATGAATAAGAAGTGAAATTTAATAGGCTGCTCCTGCGATGTGCTTGTTGCATTTATCGTACTTTTTAATAAAAGAATATATTGAGATTTACTTCTTAGACACTTGGTCCTTATCTTAAAAAAAATCACGATGTCTTCATCTATACTTATATTATAAATGCGAAAGAACCTCTCTCTGTCCCTCTGTCTGTTTGTTACCTTTTTAACGGCTGAACCGCTTAACTGATTTTGACGAAATTTGGCTCAGAGATAGCTTGCATCCTGGAGACGGACAAAGGATACTTTTTATGCCGGAAAATAAAAAAACCTACATTCGCGAGGTTCAGCTAGTTTAATATAAAGTTATTAATATAATAAGAAACTACGATTTTATAAGAGAGGTCTGCCGTTATGTGCACGTAATGAAAAAAACTACTGGATAGATTTCGATCAAATTGTTTTAGTTTAGTACGATATTTTCATTCATACTTCTTCATTTTTATTTCTTAAAACTCATTTAAAAAACTTCATTAAAATTCATTTAAAAAACCTACATCCACGTGGACGAAGTCGCGGGCAGCCAGATGTAACATAACATTGTAACGGCCTGTAACATAATAGTGCTGGAGATAGCCGTCTCCAAAGTGGTAAGGATTTATATGGGAAGGCAGGTGGATTAGTGATCGCAGTACCAGACCTCTTGCAATTTAGATACTGCCGTTACCGGTTTGGATATTTTAGCTGACCCCGATTTGGTCACTAATCTGCCTAGCCTCGAACACAGGATCACATCTATTATTTCTCCCGTCCCTATTCCATCATCGGACAACAAGATTGACGGCGGATTTACATCAATTTGCTGTGGATATACCAAGCATTTCTAAGCGTTTTGCTGCGTGGTTAATAATGCGTTCAGCAAAGGAATAATTTGCCTGCATCAGTGTTTCCGTCTGATTACGATGTGGTTGTCTTCAAGAGAATAGTAAATAGGCTTTTACTAAGCTAGTGCGTTTATGATCCTAAACTACATCGCACTTAAGCAACAATTTTTGACCACGGCGACAACCACCGAACAGTGTCGGAATCTAGCAACTGCGCAGGAGATATTGTAGTGACAAAACTACTTGCAAACACATAGGCACTCACTCGTCCTAACCTCCCAGTGCCCGATGTAATGCTCATGCGGTAAGATCGGAGGTAGGCGAGGACGCAGTGCCAGAAAAGCGCAGTGAGAGAAGAACACGGGGACAATCACAACACAACCGGACCCGAAATTCACCAATTTGTATTTTTGCACAAATATTGCTACGGACTAGATTCGAACCGAAAAGTCAGGTACTCAAACCACTCAGCCACGAGGTAGTCAGTTAAGCACTACCACTACAATTTAAAAAAGTTTGGAAAATCTAAAGTGCACGGCGGTGAAAGCAATTAGAAAAAAAAAAAAATTCTTAATATCTACAAGTGTCTTGATCAAAAATCTAGACTTTTGATATGAAACAGGAAACCAGTAGATACAAATTTGGACACGACAAAAAACAACCCGGTCTCGAGTAATCGTGACCACATCCCTACAGAAATCTGGACGTCCACGTAATTTTTTTTAAACTGGTAGTTTTTCTTCAAAGTAGTAATATTAATTGATTTTAATTAATAAAGTGTATTCAAATTAGCATATAAGTACAATATAATTGTTATAGAGGCACGTGCAAAAAAGGTTCAGCGTATTTGTGATGGTTGTGTCGCCGTCTTTCGGGGCACGAGATTTTTCTTGCATTTTCCTTAATAGTCCTTTACGTATGTTCAGCCGTTGCGCAAGATATTCTCTTGGGGTCGGAGATTATCTTACGCCGCTACCACACGCTGCAGCATACGAGTATATATTTTGGAGGATGACAATATTTTTATGTATTATTTGCTCCAAAATAAATATTTCTAATACAAGCAACTATACATGTCATAACAAGTCTGGATTTAGTTGAGCTCGTTGAACGGTTAGCTACTACTTTTTACAATTTTAATTCTCCCATGCCGTTTTGAGAAAAGAGGGCACTAACCCTTAGTAGTGAGCGAATGGGAAAATGAACAATAAATTCTGGCCTGGAGCTATTTTGTCATTTCCTGCTTCACTCACGTGAAATATTTACGGAGACTTCCTTTAATACGGGAAAGTATGAAGAAACCCCACAGGGTGACGAATATTATTTCCGTTGTAGGTTTCTATTCCCCTTTGGCTTTATTTTCTGAGATTTTATTACAGAACATTACAGTAACTGGTAAGACTTTACTAATTTGCAAATATAGCGATGTACTGTGTGAGACACTTTGAATCACTGTATTTATCCGTGTCCGTCTGCATGAAGGTGTGCATGTGCGTGCGTGTATGCATGTGCATGCGTGTGTGCGAGTGCTTGTGGCATGTGTGTGTGCGCCTGTGCCTGTGCGTGTGCATTAGTGTGTCTGCGTCTGCACGCGTGTAAGTCTTGTGTGTGTGTTTGAGCGTATGCTTACGTGGCTTTGTCCGCTTTTTACTCAAAGATACATTCAAAATAACAAAGAGAAATTCAAAATAATAAATAATAACGCTTGACTTAGATTACTTTAAAATTTAATCTACCTATATTTTGGGGGGAATTTTATTAAAATTCCAGGAATATTTCTGAAGTTTAAATCATATTTTGTCGCTGTTCTTGACATATTTCATAGTTTAAACAAAATTTATTAACGAAAGGTTTTCATTCATGTATTGTTAACCGCGTATTTATTCAGAACTCTCATAATATAAATTAATTAGATTCATAATCAAGGATGAACGATTTACGCCCACGTCTGAGTTAACTTTTCCTAATAAATAATTTTCATTTCAAAACTTTATCGTCTTCAATTTTATATACAACTCATGGGTATATAATATTAGTAATATTAAAGTTTAATTACATAGTGCATTAAAAAAATATACATTTATTAATTCTAAACAGAAATTAATACTCGTATATTTCCAACTAGGGTTATTAATTTTGTGAACTGTGATAATTATTATTAAAATTATTCAGTATTTTTCTTAAGATAAGAATTTGCAAATTACTTATGACGTCTAGAGGAAAATTTAAAATGATGTAAAGTTAAATTTGATGGAACTTTGTTCATTTACTTAAATAACAAAGAAACCGCTGAAGCCCAGTGACAGAATAGCCAGGTATATCATTAGCAGTAGTACACGGGTGACTAAGGTTTGATCCTTAGTGCATCAATATAGGATATATCAATATGATTTATCATGTGCTTGGCGGCAAAGGTAGATACATGATAGATGGCTGACGACTGCTTGGCCTAACGGTTAGAGTACCTGACTTCTACGTTCTGGGATCAAATCCCAACCGGAGCTCACGTTAGTGCGCTGTTGTGAAAGCACAAGTGGTTAGTTTTTTGATATAGTGCGTATTGTGCATGTAAAAATTTTGTCTGTCAAACGCACTCGTAATCTTAGTGTGGCGCATCGTTTTATAAAAAAGTAAAAAACCTACATGTATTAGAAATGTACATCTATGTATGTGTATTTCTAATGCATATTTAATTTTAATTTTTTTTATAGTATGGAATATTATTTTATTTCGTTTTTTGTACTTGCTGTCCCCCAGAATAATTCTATGAAATTTTTATTACACATTACATTTTTTCATCCCGTAATTCAAGCCAACCTGCCCCAGTTGACTAGTCTACCTACACCAGCTTTGGGGCAGGTTGACTATACAGGAAAACATTCCTAAAACTGTAAAAATCCAGATTTTATTCAATAATGTCCACAAAGAATTTTTTCTTTTCAATTGACTATGAAATTTTCCACAGTTTACAATATTTCTTATTGACACTCAGACAATATTTTTAAAAAACAAATTTTATTCAAAAGTATTGTCAAGTCTACCCTATTCTTATGTTACAGGCGCCGAAGGCAGAAATGGCAGGGTGACAGGCACACTGTGGTGCTACACAGAAATATTCTGAGTAACACAGCATCTGTTATGGGCAGACGTTGCACTAACCATCAGGTGAACGTTTTTCTCGTGTGGTCACTTTAACAAATAAAAAAAAACTTGTAACTGTAATATTGGAAAAAAAACTAGCTTTCTATTTTCTACTGAAATTATAATTAATTTTTGCGACACTTTTCCACTTTAATTTCATGTACAATAGTTAAACAGTTCATAAACGGTGTAATATGCAATCATATAAAATCCTATATTCATTAGTTATAAACAATTCCAGAGCTTGTTATTAAGTTAAATCATCCTTTTAACATGTGACGAATACGAGTCTTACGAGAATTTTACTTTTAGAGTAAGGTCGAAAATTCATTTTGTAATCATAATCAAAATGGCTAATATTGCTGCCAGTTAAAGAAACAAGCTTTTTCGTTATATATTACAGAAATAATAGTGCTCCTGAAATTGAAGACACAAGGTGTCAGAAAGGAACAGTCAATAGTAGCGCCTTAAAGACTGCACCCACTTTCATTAATTACGCTTCAAAATTTATGTAATTTTACTTCGTGTTCTGATGGAATATTGAGATTGAAGAGAATTGTTCTTTCGTCATCATCATTAAAACCCATCACTGGTCCACTGCTGAACATAAGCCTCCACAATAGTTGACCACAAAAGTTTGTAGCTCTCATCTTGGGAGGATTTTTCCATAGCTGCCACACTTGGCAGGCGGGTTGGCAACATCAGTTTTTTTATTCAGATGTTTTTTCTGCTCAGCTACTGGTTTTTATTTAATCTCTGTCGAGTTTTACGACACCCACGGGATGATATGAGGTGGTAAGTTATAGATTCGAGATTAGTATACGAGATATTTTTAAAGTACTATAACTATAAGACTTGCTCACTTCTTAATTGTATAAAATACATTAAATTTAATGTGGCTAATATTAAATGAAAATTAGACATCACAAAAATGTAATATAAATTGAATGTAATATTTAAATAATAAAAAAAAAGTGTATACAAACACTTTACACCGCGCACACAATTTATACCGCGAAAAAATAAGAAGAAATATGACAGCGGAAGCAACCACGGTGAAGACAAGAACAAATTTAAATGCAGTGATAATGTAGGGTTTTACCATGGTTTTAATTCTTAAATACGATAACTTGTGAATTATCATACCGTTACTACTACAGAATTAATGTTCTACTTAGCGGAAGTTTATGATAGATCCATAAATATTAATGTATGAATACTCTATCAAAATCAAGTTCACCGTAGTCGTAAGGAATTTAATTATCACTTTGAGACAAGGGAGCACAAAGTCTGCAGGCTTGAAATTGTTCATCTTTGTGAATATCTCTACTACCAGTTCAATAAGAAAAATCAATTGCATCTCTTATGTGTCTTATTTATCTATATTACTATATATAATTTAAATGTCTATGTCTATGTCTTATTTATATATATTATTGAAATGCTTGTATCTATTAGTTTTAACAGTTTGCAATAAGGCGGGCTGAACTACAAAGCCAAATGTTCGACTAACAAAGTCGTTTTTGTGAATAATAACCATTGAACCGCTGCAAGCAACTTACCGTGCTTTCCTTTGATTTCGATCCTTTTTTTATAGCAGAAAGTGACGAGATTAGCAAAACGTTTACCTGATGGCCGATAACAAATGCTGTGTCAACAAGAACATTTATGAGTCAACCTAAGACATCATTTCTTAAGACTCATATGCCCAGTAATTACACTAGCTTCAGTCTGAAACACAGTAATGCTTGCACACAATTGCTGCACTACAGCTTTACGAATAACTGACCCTTGGGTGGTATGTACTAAACAGATTCCTGCATAGGAATCCTACCATCACTCTGATGGCGTGATACTAAAACCGCAGCCGAGCCTAGTTTATTTTATCTACTGAAAATGCTATGATGCTCCTATTCTTCCTCTTTTTTCTTCATCAGCCAGTCAATAGTCCATTAACGAACATACATCTCCCTCAGGAAAGGAGGATTAACCGTAAACACCACGTTTGAGAGGCGGATGGGTGATCGCATTACCAGACGCCTCATCACCTCAGACGCTGCTGACCGCCACTGTTCGGTGTATTTTAAGTATGGCATTCTTCGATGCATACCTAGCACAGATTGTCCGACTAGGTCTAACTTCGACCAAGAGATCAATCGACGCATCTAACACGGCTGGGCGGCGTTCGGGAAACTGCGTCACACCTTCTCGTCTAGTATACCTCAATGTCTCAAAACCAAAGTCTACAACCAGTGCGCGTTGCCAGTTATGACATACGGAACAGAGACGTAGTTCCTTCACTGCGGTCTGCATGAGGAAGCACAAGCTCGCTCAGCGAGCTATGGAAAGGGCTATGCTCGGAGTTTCTCTGCGCGATAAAAACCGTAATGATGATATCCGTAGAAGAACTAAAGTAACCGACAAAGTCCTTAGGATTAGCAAGCTGAAGTGGCAATGGGCCGGCCATATAAGGGACGAAAGGTTCTTGAGTGGCAACTTCATATCGGCAAACGCGACCTGCACGGTTTTGCGGGAAGTCGATGGATGCAGGTGGCTCAGGACCGTATTTTGTGGCAATCTATGGGGGAGGTCTATGTTCATCAGTGGTATAAAATTGGCTGAAATGATGATGATGATTCTTCGATTATTCCGCCTCATGTTAATAATTATTAATATAACGAGCTCAATTTAAATGTAAAAACTATAATATTTTAGGCGAATTAGTATTTTGATGTTTCATTTTAGTATGTAAATTCAGTAAAATAAATTACTTTATGAAACCAAATATCATTCATATTGTTTTTCCATGTTATTGAAAACTACACATTTTTATGAGTATTATTTATAAACTAGCTGATGCCCGCGACTTCGTCCGCTTGATTACAAAAAATCAAAATTTAAACTTACTTATAACGAATGAAAAACATTTATAGCAAAGTAGCAACTAATTAGCCTATTATAAATTAGACCAACTAATACTATTATTATGACGAAATAATACGACGAAAATTGCACTAAGTATACATTTCAATCAATTAATTCAGAATTTGATCGTTTGTCGACCACAAAAATCCGAGTATTCAACGCGTGCCAATATTTTAAGATAAAATCTCACGTTATTTAACGGCGGAGAAAGCAGTTCAGAAAATTACATCATTTGCACAACACCATCTTTTGCTGATACTGTTTAACTATTGTACTTTGTATAAATTATATTCTTTGTCAGAAAATATCATATTACTTTTTTTATTTGATGTGTTTTGGATTCAGAAATTAGTTTACTACTGTTGAGTAGAACCTTATTTTACATCTTTTATTACAATTTCTAAGATTTGATTCATTTCTTAGAGTATTAGACGTGATACATCATAAACTAACAGACAGACAGACTATTCTGAAAATAATAGATATGTATTTAGTTACCGTTAATCATTTATTTCACAAAATTTTAAAATGTACAGACATGTGCAGTTTACATTTTTATTATATATTTATAACAGATTATTGTTATGTTCATCGAGATCATTAAAAATTCAAATCAAGTATCCCAAACCAATCGAATATAGCTCTTATCACAGTGGTGTAAGGTCCGGCAGAGTAGAATAGCACCTACATCTTTCCTACCGATGTGTGGTAAGAGGCCTAAGAGGAGAATGCTATGTGGAGTAAGATTTTTTTGTAACCAAAATGCCGGCGACCTATTTCACCTCTCGTCACGTTTCGTTTCCCGAGGGGAATAATATGATATATTTTACGAAGTCGAAATATTTATATAAGTATTTTTTTTTGTCTTTTCTTTTTATAAATCTGTGGTCAACTGTGGTGTTCGACAGTTATGAGGGCTTTCTGGCTGAATCAATATCTTTCAATTATAAGACCTCATTCGCGTTCGGTTCATAATATAAAGCCGCAAGTGTTTCGGTAAATACAGGCAGTCTTCTTCAAATTACTGTATCTAATTTAATGCTTATGTGATAACATTAAACAAATTTTTACCAGCAACATCAGATACATGAAACACAATTGATGAAACCAAACCCAATAATTAATAATTTGTAACTCACACATTTTTTTTATTGTAGACAGTGAGTAAACGAGCAAAACGTTCACCTGATGGTAAGTGCAACGTCTGCCCACAACAAATGATTAGTGTCCATGACTTAGCACGAAGGAACGAACAGATGGTACGATAAAAAAGATTTTTTGTTCCTGATGATCCGTGTTAAGTTAATCTATTAGAAGTATTGCCTATAGAATAACTTAACGAGAAAGGCCTTTTTATATTTACATTACTGGATGATCAAACACTAAAAAGATTAAGCTTTAAAGATATACCTAATTGTAACGATTGTAAAAAATATTATTACTGTTTAATTTTAATCTTCTTTTTTGATTTTTTAAGCGAGTGATAAAATATTTTTTTTAAAGAATAGGGGGCAAACAAGCAAGTGGCTCACGTGATGGTAAGTGATCATCGCCGCCCATGAACACCTACAATACCAGAGGAATAGCAGATGCGTTGCCAGTCTTTGAGAAAGGAATAGGCTCTTTTCTTGAAGGTCCCTAAGTCCGTGAAAGAAAATTTCGCGAATGCCAGCCATCCAGGTGGTGAGGATTAAATTTTAAGCAGTGCCGTAAGATGCGATAGTGAAATTTAGCGACTGGAATTAATCCGAACAATTTCTCGGAACACTACCAGTGGTAGATCCTGTAAAAATTGCAAAAAGATGCAACATCTCTTCGCAAAGCCATGGGGATCAAGTCGATCTGATTGAACATGGTCGTATATATTAATTAATTTTAATTTAATTTCGTACAATCGTCAATAGACATAGATAAAAAAAGCGCCTATGATTTTCCAATTCTATTTTATTGCAAGAAAAAAAAAATACAATATGAAATCATTTCATAAACCATGTCAATGTACGTGACCACGCGTTCATCTCAATAAGGTTTAGCAATCAAGTGGAGTGCTCCATTGAGATTAAAAAGCAGTTTTGTTTGATTGAGCGTAAAATCACACTGCTGGTGTAGTTGCAAAATGATTGAAATTTCGGTCACGCTCTACTAACAAGTTACCATACATTCCCAAAAGTTTAAATTGCATTTTTTTATTTCAGTAAAGGTGAAAAACGTGACATAGTTCAATATATTCACACACCCATCATCAGAAAGAAGAATTCAGAAGTAGACGATTTGAAAAGTGTCAATTTTTTTAATCGAGTTATATGACGCATGCAAGCTATTAATTCGGATTAGGTAGGTACCACCGCAGTGCCAGTCATTTTGCTGACAAGCAGTAGTGTGCACAAATTGCTGTCTTAGGGCCTGAACGGTTCTTCTAGCCAGTGTGAGTAAGTAAGCAGTGAGCTCATGAAATTTACGAACTGATGTATCTAAATGACGAGTGCAGTGCGGTGGCACACAGAAATGTTCTGTAAAACACAGCATTTGTTATGGGCAGACGTTGCTCTTATCATGAAGGGAACGATTTTCTCGTCTCATCACTTTATTCCATAAAAAAAAAATCATCGTCTGCTCATAACAGTTGCTTTGTCCCCAGATCATTCAATACCAAAATTATGTATGGCATCACACTGTGCTCAACTTTTTGGATATTCTATACATATATACATATAATATATGTGCTTAACATACTGTGAAAACTTTAAATATCAATGATAGTATGTAAGGTGGCCGCTTAAGAACATGATAATGTCAACCCGTTTCGCCCGGCTGTGATTCGACGTATTGTGCCGGCGTAGAAGTGGGGTACTTTTACCACGAGGCGACCCGTTCGTCACCTTCATAAATAAATAAATTAGATAGGTACATTTTTGTACCAATAAAAAAATCTATCTTGAATCAATATCGATAGTGCTAAGCGAACACCTAAGTTAATTTTAGCAGAGAAAACTGCTTCTATAATCCACATTAAGGATACCATTACCGTCTATCATTTGTTCCAATGAAACTATTACTTTCTTGGCGAAGTATTCCAGAGGGGTTCAGAAGGTATTTTAATACGATGTTAAGTAGTATGCCTATAATAGACACATATTTTGGCACGTGTCAAAAAATCTTAATAACCATTACAATCCCACTAGCAGTATAGTGACAGCATTGCATATTATGGTAGATATCATCACGAATAAAGGCTGTTCGTAAAATACCTTAGTCGCCTATTACGACACCTCAGTAGGAAAGAGGTAAGCGCAATTCTACTCTGCCGGACACCTATATGCAACTAACGATATACATTTCCATTATTAATATATTTTGTGTATATACCACATCATCATCATTTAAGCCTATCACTAGTCCACTGAACACAGACCTCCCCCAACTACCCCAGCTACAAAAGTTGTCGCTCTAAATTTAGGGGGATTTTGCCATAGTTGCCACACTTGGCAGGCGAGTTGGGTGCTTCCTTCTGGTTTAAATTTTCCCGTCTGTCGACTTTTACGACACCCACGGGATGAGATGGGGTAGTAGATTCTCTTAAGCCGACACCACACGGATTTACTACATAATGTATTACTATTTAAAGTATCCGTTAGTATAAGTGGTCTGCAATATATAGAGAATTTACGGAAATTTGACATAAGTATTTAAACATGATTGCAGTTGGTTTATGTGCAGTGCTTATGGTATAATCATATAAGTAATGTTTTTCATTATTCTATTTAGATTATTAATTTAATTGTCTATCGCAGTATCTCGTTCCATGACTAAGTTTACACAGAGATATGAGATACTATGAGATTATAAAAATGGGTACCGTCAGAACTGTTCTGTATACCTGTGTCTGGTTATTGAAGATTTTTTTTCTTTTTAATTTTTTTTCCTTTTAAAGTAGGCCCAACACTTCGATTTCTCTTGTATCGTGGGTGCGTTGAATAGACATACATTTCACATGCACAACACAACCAAAACCGAAAGTCAACAATTTGTGTTTTTGCACAAATGTTGGCTCCGGCTGGGAGTCGATCTCAGGACCGGCGGTATCGAAGTCAGGTACTCTGACCACTAGGCCGCGCGGTCATCATATATTTTTATATGTGTAACAATCCTTTATTTCTTAATTGTTGAACATGAATGAAACGCGATACAATCCGTAAAATTAGTTTTATTTAAATGTGTAGTATTCGCGTAAATAAAAGAAAACATTATGTTGTAAACAATATGTATAAATACTGTGTGAATTAGTCAATAAGCTCCCATCAAAGACGGTATTTGCTTTTGGTGGAATTCATTAAAAAAGGCTAGGAGGCGTTGGACACTAAGTTGGCCTCAATGAAGCTTCCACTTATCTACACCACCAGGATTTACTTACTCCATATATTTTGCGATTTATTAATTGAAATGCCAATTATATACCAAAACATAGTGCTTTGCTGAAGTGACATATAAATTACATCTATTGCAAGTATTTTATTAATCGGGTTTAACTATTAAATTCCATACAATATTTTTATTCAATTCAAAAAGTTAAAGTCTGTTTGAAATATACAACTTCGTGACATAAAACTGCAAAAAAAGAGAATGCTTAATTGAAGGAGCACTTGACACACTTTTCTTTTAATAAAGAATCATTACTAATCCAAAGGGGAAACGTGTGACTCTTTAAACACTGCGTATCCAAGCTGCATTTGTATGCGTGGAATAGTTAATAAATACTCATATTTTCTAGCATTTTATTTTACTGTGACACGGTAAAACTTTAATCGCAGCTGGACAAATATGTATAGAGCTGAGAAGAGAGGTTTAGGTTTTGAGGTTTCAAAGACTTCACATAAGGTTCTGGAATTTTTGAGCTTCAAATATCGATGTAATATTTTCCCTACCGACCCTTACCGACAGTGATCGAAGTCGAGGTTTCGACCTTCAGAGAGCGGTTGGACCACTTCTCTTCTTGTCTCTCTCTCTTCTTGTCCAGTGCGGCAATCGAACCCGCGACCCCACTGCGCCAACTGAGCCGATATATGCAAACAATTTGTTTTGCTATTTATATTATCTGTATTGATCCTACGGTTGAAAGAAGCTACCCTAGTTGCCGGCCAATCAATGATATTATTCGGTCTGTTTCCTATTGGTTTTTATATAAGTCATAGATTACCCATAACTCCCAGAGGTGGTAATATATTGCCAGCAGTAAACTGTAACGGGCTGAAATTAATAAGGTTATAATAATTAAGGTTATTTTTATTAAAAGTTATATATAATGTATAAATTTGTTTGACGACCGCGTGGCCTAGTGGTTAGAGTACCTGACTTCTAAGCCGCGGGTCCTGGGTTCGAATCCCAGCCGGAGCCTACATTTGTGCTAAAACATAAATTGTTGGTTTTCGGGTCTGGTTGTGTTGTGATTGTTCCCGTGTTTCGGACACTGCATCCTAGCCTACCTCCGATCTAATCGCATCAGCGTTACATCGGGCGCGGGTACGTTGGGACGAGTGAGTGCCTCTGTGTTTGCGCGTACACTTGTGGCACTATAATATCTCCTGCGCAGTTGATGGCTCTCGACAGTAGTCGGCAGTTGTCGCCGTGGTCGAAATCGGCTAGGAGAACATCATCACATCATCATCATCATAAATTTGTTATAATTTTCTTTTAATTTTAGTTTCAATTATAGATGTATTTGAATTGTTAATTCTTGCACATCTGAAGTTCGGTTAAACATAATTAAGCAAGAAATTTTTGAATGGCTATGCTTATTCAATCAATGTTGTAGCGCTCTATGAAGATAAATATAAAATCAAGTAATATTTTATAAAGCAAAAGTACTCGTAACCGACGAGCTTGAAAACGCACATGAAATTAGAAGGAGCGAAAGATGAGTATCAAAATCGTAGCAAATGGAAAGATGTGGTCTCTGCCTGTCCCAATGGGAAAGAGGCGTATGTATGTATGTATCGCGTATGTAAAGCGATATGTGCGTATGAAATATGCAATATTTAATTTTAAATAAGTCGGCAATACATAAATCAGTTATAACCTATTGAACTGAAAATCAGTTTTCATTTAAAATAACTGTCTCATTGTTATTGACACCTTTTGACTAAGCGAAGTTATTCCTACGGGAATTGAAAATGTTAAGACTTTTACATAACATACAGTCACGCCTTTTTCCCATAAACGGGTATGGTAGATTGTAGATTGGTAGAGAATGCCTCAGGCATCAAGTTCACCTACATACATTGGCCATTCACGTAGCCCACTTTTCGCCCTCGCGAGAAACGAGACGTGACGGGCGGCGAACCACATCACCTCCATTTTGGTACGAGTCAATAAATTCTTACTTCCTATTGCATTCTCACGAGAAGTATAGTGACAGCATTGCATATTTTGGAATTATTCTGCACGAATAAAGGCTGTCCGTACAATGCCTTAGTATCTTATGACGCCCCGGACACCTATCGGTTGACAATAATAAACAAAGAGACGATGGTTAAATGCAGGAATCGTGAACAATATCTTTTTGGACGGTTAACGGTAACGGTGGAACATTTTTTAAAACTATTCTAAATGTTCTTTACTTTTATTCTTAAAGCTTTATGGCTAAGCTATATTTGCATTGGCAGAATTATCCTAGAATATAAAAATGGGCAACAAAAAAAAAAAGAGAAAATGAATTTTAAAAAAGTTTCATAAAACAATTGTTTTGAAGCTAAAGCCAATTTCAGTTTTTAATAGTCGATACGAAACCAATTCCCTTCGATAAAAACTGGAACTAAAGTAAAACAAAAAAAATTATTGAACAAACCTTAGTTTACCGATTTTAACTAATCTAAATAACTTCTTTTGAGCGCTTTGGTAAGGTCAGGTAGGTATTACATAATGGTAGCGGAAGAATTCGCCTACTACTACTCTACCATTCAACCCTAGAACTTTTGGCAGGTGTAAGCTTTTGTCCGTCCGATCCCACCGCATATCGGCCTATAAGCCTCCTCAAGGCTTTAGGCAAGATATACGAACGTCTACTTCTCGCCCGCTTAAGAGACTTCATGCAGTCTCGAGGGATCCCCATCCACGAGCAGTTTGGATTCCGTGCCAAACACTCATGTACCCAGCAGGTGCACCGCATAACGGAGCACATTCAATCCCGCTTCATACGCGGGCTTCATACCGGAGCGCTCTTCTTCGACGTGGCGAAAGCGTTCGACAAGGTCTGGCACAACGGGCTCATATACAAGTTATATGGACTCGGTGTGCCAGATCGCCTCGTACTCATCATACGAGATTTCTTACGCAGTCGAACCTTCCGCTACCGCGTCGAGGGGGTGCGATCCGAATCACATCCCATCCTAGCCGGCGTACCACAAGGCTCAGTCCTAGGTCCCGTGCTCTACACCCTTTTCACGAACGACATACCGCACACCAGCGGCGTCGAACTCGCCCTCTTCGCAGATGATACCTGCCTATATGTGTCTGGACGTAATCCAGACACTATCTCTAAACGCCTCCAATCCGCAGCCCGAACCCTCGGGAACTGGTTTCGGAAATGGAGGATCGAGGTCAACCCAATCAAAAGTGCAGCCATGTACTTCTCGCGGCGCATAACGCAGCATCTCCCCACCATAGAGTTATTCGATCGTCCAATCCCCTGGGAAAAGACAGTCAAATACTTAGGCGTCCTATTAGACTCGAGACTCAGCTTCGGTCCACATATTAACCGAGTAAGGAACCGAGCGGCGTTCGTCCTCGGCCGATTACATCCGTTACTAAATAAAAATAGCAAAATGTCCCTACGTAATAAAATTACACTTTACAAAGCCTGTATTCGGCCAATTATGACATACGCAAGCCCCGTATTTGCGCATGCCTCCCCGCAAATTCACCGACTTCAGGTAATACAAAATCGATTCATGCGTAAAGCCACGGGAGCACCGTGGTTCGTGCGTAATGCTAACCTTCATATCGATTTAGGGCTTCCTACCATAGCCCAATATCTAAAGTTGGCCTCTCGCCGATACTTCGACTCTGCCGCCACGCACCCCAACCCACTGGTTGTCAGTGCCGCCACTTACAACCCCCTCGCGATACACCAAAACTCGACCCGCGGAAAAAGGAGACCGAGGCACGTCCTCGAGGACCCTGACGACGCGACCACTATTGCCCAAGCGCTCTACTCAACACTACACAAACACCCATTATCACCATCATACCGCCCCCGCCGTCGGCGTGGGCGTATCAAACAAAGTTATTCGCGATACCGCCGCATCTCAGGCCGGTTCTCCCCTAGCAGTAGTGTCATAAACAGAAGCGTCGCTGGAGTTTCTTGCGCCATTTCTTCTCCAGCGGAAACGCATTCCGAATTGGTGGTAAACTTATCTAATAATAATCATGGTATTAATAATTATAGTAGTAGTAATATTGCCCTCCCGATTGCAGTAACTGACCGAGCCGAGACCGGCCCCCTTGGGCACCCTTGAGTCAGTTACTCTCGCGAACAGGATGACGGTCCAAGCCGAGGTCACCTCTCGGCCCTTGCGCCAGTCATCCATAAATAAAGGTTTCGGCTAAGCGCCCTCAGCGCTATGCCACCTTTCAATCCGGCGAAGCTGTAAAAGCCTTCGGGCTAACAGTGACCATCAGTCATAAAAAAAAAAAAAAAGGCTTTTGTAAAAAATAGTTAGATCCAGAAATTAAAATATGTATGTACGTGTAAATATGTATGTTATGTAAGTGTGTCATTCTAATAAGAAAATTGCACGTATGGATATAAACGTAACAGTTAGTGTATGTATTAATAATAGTATATGTACATGATGTAATAATAATATGTAAATTGTGAATTATTAATAATTCCTACATACCTCTAATCGTCGTTTCAGCCTATCACTAGTCCACTGCTGAATAAAGGCCTCCCCCATAGATTGCCACAAAAGCTAGTAGCTATCATTTTGGGGGGAATTTGCCATAGTTGCCACGCTTGGCAGTCGGGTTGGCAACCGCAGTTTATTTATTCAGATGTTCCAGGAAGGTGCTGCTGCCCATCTCCTGGTATTTACTTTCCCTCTGTCGACTTTTACGACACCCACGGGATGAGATGGGGTGGTAGATTCTCTTAAACCGCCACCACACGATACTTCTAATAAATGTAATGAATTTCAAAACAATATTGCATTGAAAAGAAAGCGGCGCGTAGGATACACAATATCATAGGTGTATTATATACTCGTATATTTGGGTAAAAATAGGTGTGAATTAAATTGAGTTGCGCCTTTTTTATTATTTTTAAAAGTATAATGCGGGGTAAGTAGGTTAAGAAAATACGATTGAATGAATAAAATTCATAGGTTTTATAAAGGGACTAACACCAGTTGTTTATGCGTGTCATTTTTAAACAAAATGTAAACAGTCAGAAATATAATTTCGCCCCAGACACCTATAAAACCTGTTCTACAGGACAAATTGGAAATCTTCGCAAACAAAGTAATTAAAGAGTTGTGTTAAATTGTATAATGAACTTAAAATTGTACATGAAAAGCTCTCCGGACGTCATCCCTGCTAGGACGCGTTTATTTTTGGTTTAATTTCTGCAATATTCTATTTAAAATATAGAATATATCATTCGTTGTTAAGTTTTATATTTTACATGGAAAAAATCGTGTTGTTGTTAATTGGCATAATTTTGATCGAAGATTTTTCTTCAATTTAATTTAATGAGTTTGACGTTTGACTCTTATTATCGATATTTATCCTTAATATTATAATAAAAATACATCATAGATTTGCGTTTTTCATTTTCAATATGACAAATTTTGTTAAAAAGGTAAATATTTTTTTCCATTCTATCCTTAATTTATGTTAAGATGAATCTAAAAAAAACAAATAAATAGGATCCATAAATAGAGCCATTTCAGGATTTCAGTTTTGTGTAATTAAGTAAGCCTTTAAATATTCAAAACTAATTTTTAAGTATCCTATTTACAGCATATGATCAGTCAAAGGAAATAAACGAGGTTGTTAAAGAATATAGTTTTAAAAACTGCAATTAAATTACTAATTAATTACATGAATTGGAAAAAATCTATTGTGTCGATAGTGCTGGAACGTAAATGTAGATCACTAGTTAACGCACACCATAACAAATCAAATTTCGTCACGCTTTTTCGGGTAAAATTTCTTTTTCGTATGCAGGCCTGCTATTCCATATATGAGATGTTATGACGTCTAAACAGTTTTAATTGAATTTCACTTTTTTTTTTCCTTTACAAAAAATATAATATTTATTAACAAAAGCACTTGTGTAAGAAACACAAGTGTTTTTCACATTTACGAGTACCAAGAAATATTTCATCAACAGTCGCTAGAAATAATAATAATAAAATAGAAATGTATCAAGTCTGAATGTCATCAGTGAATATCCATTAAGCAGGGTTCGTTTTTGCTATTCCCTAACTAGACGAAATCATGCGAAGATGCTAAATAAATCGTAGTCGAGACAAATTATTCTCGGAAGTACAAAATTACCGAAACCAACTTCCCTTACTCCCTCAATCACAAGCTAATGAGAGCTTAGGATTAAAATAAAAACGTCATCTTTTGAATAATGTCGACCGCGTGGCGTAGTTGTTAGCGTAGCTGACTTCTGCGCCACCGGTCCTGGGTTCGATTCCCAGCCGGAGGCAACAATTGTGCAAAAATACAAATTGTTGCTTTTCGGGTCTGGTTGTGTTGTGCATGTGAAATGTATGTTTGTAAAACGCACCCACGATACAGGAGAAAATCCTACTGTGGGGAATTTGTTGGATTTGTCTCCGCCCGAATAGCAGAAAAACTATTAAATCATCGGAAAAATCACCAAAATAAATATTATTATATTATTTTGTATACATGATAGTTCTGTGGCAATAAATACTTTTTTTTTCTTTCTGTCTATTTTTGTTATCCTCTGACAGCTGATTCAACTGCGCGGTCCTTTCATTGCATAACATTGTGCTAGCTATGCAGGCGCCGCGATTTATAAGCATTATTTTCGAGTTTTTACCAAATTTCATTCAGTTTTAGGTAGATATTGCATTTGTAAGTCAAACGGTAAGTTGCCTTCGAAGATGTTCAATTTGTGAGGTTATAAATTTGTGATTGGTAATTGCTTCGTTATATAATTTTGAATTGTGTGACCAATTTTCTTAATCTGTTTCATTTTATTAACTCAGTTTCATTAGTGTTTCAACGAGTAAGATATGCATTTATGCACCACAAAGGGGTGGGGGGGGGGGGGGGGAGAAATAGAATTACCGTTTAAATCTAATATATGTCAATTTTATCCTGGCTTAATCCGTATTGTGTCCAGACAGCGTCTAGTCTAGACTATAAAATGGCAGCTGGATGAACAAGACAATCTCTAATACAGAAAAGTACCTCCAATGTTGTTTTTATATTATAAGTGATTGAGGTGATGTAAAAATAATATTTATTATTTAATTGGGTAAAGTGACGAAACGAACAAAACGTTCACTTGATGGTAAGTGCAACGTCTGTGCGAAACCATGCGACATCAGTTATTAAATCTCATATGCCCAGTAATTACACTAGCTCTCAGTGCCCATCAATCTGAAACACAATAATGTTTGCAGACTACTGCTTCACGGCAGAATAACTGACCTTAGGATGGTACCTACCTAGGGTCTATACGTCCCTGCATAGGAATGATCTAGAATTGATCTCATTATACTCTTTAGAAGACATTGTACCACTAGCCTGGAAAAATGCTTCCCGGGAAGAGATAGAATTAACTAATGAATCGCTTGATTTCTAAATTCAGATACTATAGCGAAAATGGAGTGAAAATTCATTTATTTCATACGTTTTAAACCAAATTAAGCCAAAATGACGACAGGCAATTTCATTGACATCAATTTTATTGAAATTACGGATACCGAAACGTGACTTCTCGGGATAGAGCCCACACTTGGGACTGCCGAACTTGTAGGATTACACGTAAAATTTATCTGCTGCTGTATTATTATGCTAAACTATCACTTTATATACATTATTTTAAGGGTTGCATGAAAACGTCCATTACTTCTAATTTTAGACGAATAACTGCTAGGTTGTTGTAACGTTTTTTTTTCCCGTCGTACAAGTTCCGAATAACGAGGTGCTTCAGCATCGTTGAACATTGCAATTATAGTGTAAACATTTATTTGCACAGTGCTCATTTTAATCGACCGAGGCTTCGTGGTTAACGATTCTACCCCAGTAAAAGCCTGAGTTTAAATGACACATTATATTTAATTTTGTATAAAAAAACTGCCGCACAGATTATATTTGTTTTGGTATTAGAGCTAATTCACTCTGTCTCTGTATTTAAAACATTTCATCTGCCTTTTTATATGATATTATCGTTGAAGTTATGCATCGGAAACGAAAAAGTTAAGAGAAATAAGATATAGTGAGTGCTGCGGTTGACATCAACTGGTTTTTAACTAAATCGATTATTAACGTCATTGCTCAAATCGGCCAGGATTGTATTACCTACTTCCTCTTCAATTTTTTTATAAATATACAATAAGATTCCCTATTTCTAATTAAAAAAATGTTTTTAATAATTAAGTTAATAAATAAAAAATAAGTTTTTTTTTATTGGATAAAGTTATGAAACGAGCAAAACGTTCACCCGATGGTAAGTGCAACGTCTGCCCATAACAAATGCTGTATCATCCAGATAATTTCTGCGTGACACCACACTATGCCCATCACCCCGAGGCATAAGTTCTTAAGTCTCATATGCCCAGTGATTACGCTAGCCCACAGTGCCCTTCAAACCGTAACACAGTAATGTTTGCACACTACTGCTTCAAGGCAGAATAACTGGCCCTGGGGTGGTACCTACCTAGACGGATTCCTGCATAGGATTCCTACCACCAGAAATAAACCAAAGTTAATAAATCCTGTGTCATATAACCTGTTTTATGTGTTAAATTTTTTCATATTTCTTTCCCAATTATGGTGGACCAGTCTTGATATATTTATTTATTACCCTGAAACTGACCGTTAAAACTTTTTATTGCCACTATAATATGATTGTATTTCGTAGCAGACGTTCATATATTAATTTTTCAAACTTATTTTATATATTCGATGTAGTATACCATAATGTTATACAGATATAATTATAGAATAATAAAATTTCCTAACTCATAAAGAAGACTGTACAATATGCCAGATTTCAACCATATTATATTTTAAGCCGTGTGTCGTGTTACGTCTCTAGTAAGAGAACACATCACCTCATCTCGCTATATGGGTGTTATAAAAGTTTATTGAGGGTTGTCAAATAGTAAATTAAAAATTATTTATTATTCAACGTAGTAAATATGAATTTCATTTGGCAAACGTTATTTTTTTGCACTCTACCACCGTTTTGTAATGATGTTCCACTGACCGAGATGAAACAGATGGAAGAACACCGTAAGTATCCTTTTTTTGTAATTATTTTTTATCTTAGCTACAAAAAATTTAAAGTGTCATAGACAACCAAAGAACGACGAAGTCTACAAAGCAAAATTTACATTAAATAGTAAATACCTCATTGATATACATAAAACTCTAGTATATCAATAAAATACCTAGAAAAGGTTTTAAGAAAATTATAAGAGAGCAGTGTAAAATAAAGGATAATATTCTTAGTAATGTCAAATCTATACATATAATAAATCTGAAAATTCACGTGTTTATACATTTAAAAAAATTGGGATAAAAATCATTGAGGGAGGCTAAAAATAAGTAACTAAATACATATGTATCATTTTTAGACTTTTAACTAACACCTGAACCGGAAACAGCAAATGAAAAAAATATATTTTCTTACAAAGAATATTATTTACATAAAGTAGAATATTTAATTATGTATTTTCGCCATCAAAGTTAATAAGCATTATCAGTAGATGGCGTTGTTGTGCATGTGACCGTTGTATAACTAGGAGACACATTTTTTAAATATTTTGAACTGGCCCGCGAGTTCAGCTGTATTATGAAGCTCTATTTATGTATATAAATTTCGGTTAAACCAAACCTGGCTGTGCCCGCGAGCACAGCTATCTATCCGAATCCGATGGAGCTGTGTAAGCTACAACGGCTAACAGCAAAAACATCACCGAAATTGTATCAAATATTTCATTAGGTCTGTGGGTGCTGAATGCTACACGATATGTATCTTAAAACTTGTATTTTACTGATCGAATAGTCTGGATAAATGTTGTATTTAACTCATAGCAATTGACGCAAACTTAGGGAATTTATCTTTAAAAATTTAAAATTTGTTTATTTATTTAATATTTGTAGGGCTATTAATCATTATTATAGGTTAGTTGGTTTGGGTTGAAATATTTTTTATTAACTGTAAATACTTATTTTAAATCCACACGAACGAAGTCGCGGGCATCAGCTAGTAAAAAATAAAGATATAATAATTATGTTACGCTAGCTGCGTACAGTCAAGTTAATGGATGTCGAACTACTACTACTTTCCATACTACCTCGTCATTGTAATAATCATTTGAAATTTAAATTACAATAAGCTTCGAAGCACAGACAGGTTTCTAATATAAGTAATAAACATGGTTTCTGTTAGATTCACTACATCTTTTTGATTTTAATATAAACTAGCAGAAACACGTGACTACGTCCACGTAGACATAGGTTCCCCTTAAAATAAAGGATGAACTCTTTTATTTTTCCAAAATCAAAAGTATCCGTATATATGTCCTGTCTCCTGAATGCAAGCTATCTCTGTGCCGAATTCCATCAAGATCAGTTCAATGGTTGAGCCCTAAAAAGGTAACAAACTTACAGACGCACCGAGAGAGTAATTTTTGCATTTATAATATTAAGTATACTTCTAGCGTCCATAAGTTTTCAGCGAGAGCAAATCGCAGCCACTTTGGCCTAAGGTGCGTTCGTGCGTGCATTCGTAAGAAAAAGAACGGGAATAGGTGCGGTTACAATAGAAAAAAACTTTAGAGATATAGATGGCGTTAACCGTATATAAAAATATTATTATTTTTTAATGTATATGATGATGTCATTAACAATAACAGAAGATATGACATACAATGAATAAAACATTATATTTCTTTAAGAGGATGCCTATCGTTCAAATAATTAGGCTTCGAATAATTTACCTAATTACTTTTGTGAAAATGAAAATACCATGTAGAATATTTTATTAATATTTACCGGTAAGTCCGACTACAATACTAAAATCATACAACATTCTTTATTACTGTCAAAGGAAAAGTGACTTCGTTGCAAACAATAGAATTTCAAAAAAAAATGTTGCAAAAATTTAAACGCATGTTTGTAGATTTAAGTTTATTTATTTAAGTTAAATAAAATCCAACAGGCAATCTGGCATTATTAATAAGTCAATATTTTGTAGACCTTTGACACATTACATGGGACCTGAGAATATACCGTGTGGTAGCTGGCTTAAGAGAATCTGTATTAGACCCATCTCATCCCGTGGGTGTCGTAAAAGTCGACAAGACAGAAAATTAAAAAAAGAGTAGCAGCAAATTCTTGGAACATCTCAATAAATACACTGCGGTTGCCAACGCGCCTGCCAGGTAACTTTGGCAAAATCTCTCCAAAACTTGAGGTAAAAACTATTGCGATCTATGGGGAGGCCTATTATCAGCAGTGGGACATTTATAGTCTGTTACTTCATATTTATAGCCAGTGGCACGGCCACACGTCTCGCTATTCCAGGATAGTTTGTTTGCTCATGCTATATATTTTACCACAGTCATTCTGAATATCATGACGATGCCTATATCATATCGTCGCTGCCACTGCCTGTAGATTAGCAAGAAATCCGGCTGTCAACTTTAAAATCTTTCTAAATTTACTTCAATTTGAGGTTATACCTCAATACTTCTACGTTTTTCTTTGAGTCCGATCAAGTTAGAACTTAAAATTAACATTTTTGTAGTGTCAGGCACCGAGAATTGAACCCAGCTCAACCGCGTACTCTGAGATTTAGTCGAGCGCCCGGTAATGGAGATCCAACGGCTCTAAAAGTAAAGGATATTTGAATAAAAGTAATTTTGAAATTGTTTTTTCTCTGTATTTAAATTTGAAGCCCACTTCTTTGATACACTTTAAAATTATTGTGAAAACAAGGGGAAACATTTAGAAATTATTGCTTTGAAAATGTCATCAATTATATTATATCATAACACAAATAATATATAACTATTGAAGTAATTTAGTTATATTGTATTTTCAGTTGCAAAAAATGCAAGCAAATGGATTCTGTGTAAATTATATTTTTTTATTGTAAAAAATTCTCGTACTACTTATTTAACTTACCATAAAAAGAGTGTTTAAGGAGACGTATATGTATTTTTTATATCTAAGAGAATTTTTTTTACTACTTTCAGGAAGATATCAAAACGTATGCACTAAAAGGAAATTTTGAGGTATAAATAGTTGACTAACTCTGTTGTCTCTAGCTTCTTTTATTCTTTTGTAGTGGGGTATATATAGAGCTTAAGTATAGTATAATCAACGTTTTTTAGTATTTCACAGTCCCGCAAGTAAAGTGGCGTTAAAAACCAGCATTCGTGTTTGTGATCTTGTGAATGTATTAATTAACATTCAAGAAAGGAAAAATAAAAAACAAAAAAAAGTAATTAAAATGATGAGAATTTAAGATATAAAAGAGGTTGATTGGAAGTATTGCATTTTGTAATTTAAGTTGATTCCGTATCTAAATTTGTTCAAGAGGATTTTTATTTAAATTACGACTCGTTTATAACGATCGTCATGTGTTCATAGTATCTGACTATTTCGTGGGTTGTAGAACACACGATTCTTAGCCGGAGCCAACATTTGTACAAAAAGAAATTAGGTTTTTGGGTCTGGTTATACTGTGACTGTCCCCGTGTCTCTGACATTGCATCCTAGCCTATTTCCGTTCTTCTCATCGTATGCTATCTCATGAGCGTTATATTATTCACGTGTAAGTTAGGACGAGTAAATACACTTGTGGCATTATAATATTTCGTCATTAAGTAATTGACACTTTCCCACAGTATTCAAAAGTAGTCGCAATGGTCGAAAATCGATCCAGAGGCCTTCATAAAAGTTAACGTTATGAGTGCAATTAGCATATCCCATTTAATAAAAACTGCTTTCTAAGTCTTTGCGTTATCATCATTACACTTCGTTAATAATGTACTGCTAAACATAGTCTTCTACTTTCGATGGACATAAACCATGAGTTTATTTGACTACGCACATAATCAAACAGATATTTTATAAATGAATATATTTTTTTCTAATTATTGATCTTCCCGTTGCAAACTCTCATTGTTCATGTAGCTGATTGTTGTTGAGTTGAAAGGGAGGATCACATTACTTAATATGATTAAAGGTTATTGGAAATTCGAACAATGCTGTCCCTTTTATCAGTGGAATGTATTGTAACTTTTATTATAGGTTTAAAAGGTATCCAGTCTTTTGTAGCGACTTCCAATCAAACATTTTAGTCAGATTGAATAAAAGTTTACTGAGAAAAATATGGTTACTAAAAATGCATTACAAATTTTAGAAGCTATGAGATCCTTCTTTTTTTTCTACAACTTGAAAAAGTTCGCTACTTGAAACATACGAGTACATATTACATAGACACACTCCTACATCGACCACTTGAAAGTTCAGAAATTATCGCAACAGCAACCCATTAAGATGGGTTATCTGCTACTGCAAATCCGTCTGCCAAACATGGTGATTATCTTGCAGTGGACTTCTTCACTCTCTAGTCTCTACTACTACTACATTTTCATGGATTCATGCAAGTACACGCCGCAGGCTGAGTCGCCGTTTGAGGAACTTCACAATGACGAAGTTTACGTTCCGTGAGATGATAAGTTTGGGGATCTCCCTTTTTTAGGGGATTTTACCACAGTTGCCAAGCTAATCGTTGAGGAAGAGGGCGACCCGCCACACGACTCCGCCGCAAGCAGAGACATTAAAGCGAAAAGCTTTGGAGCACAGACTTTCTTAAAAATTAGTTTTAAATTTAGTCTCTCTGAGATTCACTAATAATTAATCCAATTCACTAATAAATAATTCTTCCGGAATTTTATCATAAGTGTACCTATACAATAATATTTACTTTATAAAGTCTAAACTTTGGATTATCCAGTTTATTATTATTAGTTAATTTTAAATTATGTTTCTCAATATTCTTCGGAAATTGTGTTTTAAATTTATATATTGCGTGAACTGCTCTTATCTGCAAAGTTTTGTTGTCTGCAAAATTGTGTTCACGTCAGCCGCAAAATATCATAAGACATCAAGGTGTGAAAATAGTAAAGGTAGTAGCTATATCCGTAAAATGTCGGATCTTTCACAGCATACGCAGCCGAATTGAGTTTATAAGTTAAGGTACCAACCTAATGTGATCCACAAAAATTCAGTACTATTCAAAAAACTCTAAATTATCATTTTGAAAAATGATATTATTTGGTACGGTTATGAAATTAGGTGATGCAAAAAAAACGCATTTTGTTTTTTGGTATTTAGAGCTAAATTGTTTGCATGTAACTAATCTAAAATATTATTTAGAGCACCATTAACTTCATTTAGGTTCTCAGTTTTTCGATTGACCTTAAATATCACTGAAGTATCATCTGCAAACAATACTATATTAGTAAGATTCTAGGAGTAGGTAAGGACTAGAAACAAAAATGAGCCCAGAATAGGATCCTTGTGGTACACCCATTTTTACTTGAGAGCCTACTCAGTTAGAACCATTAATCTGAATAATTTGTATCCCTTTACTAAGATAATTATCCAACAAAAAAAGAGCTAGCTCTTCTAAACCATAATATTTTAATTTACAAACCAGAGTTTTATGATCTAGCGCAATCAAATGCTTTAGATAAATCACAGAATACGCCAATAGCATTCTGAGAGTCCTCCCAAGCACTGTAAATTTATTGAATTAAACTAACTCCTGTATCAGTTATGGCACCCTTTGGTAAAACCAAACTGATGGTAATGCAATAACTTATTAGTGTCGAAGAAAACTAACATTTGGTTAAGCATTAACTTTTCAAATCATCTACTTAAAACTGATAATATAAAGACGAGCCCAAAATTTTAAAAAGCGGTATTACTTTACTGCATTTCATAAGGTCAGGAAATACACCTTAATCAATACAAGAATTAAACAAAGATGCAAAATTTCGTGAGAGAATGTGAATTACTGAACCTGTCGACGTGACAGATATACACAATAATTCTTCTGTTTTTTTTTTCATATTCAATGATTTAAATGTTTTAATAATGTCGCGGGTGTTAACTAATCTAAACTGAAATGTCTCAGTTCCGACACTAACATTCTTAACTAACAGTTCATGTGCAGGCGTCAATGACGACTATCAGCAGTAACTTTAATTGGTATATCAGTAAAAAATGTCTCAATCTCATTAGCTACTTCTTTGTTGGATTCAAGCAGTCCGCGGGTTGTAGTTAAAAAAATATATTATTGTAAATCTTAATTTTGTCAGTTCCTTGTGTATGACTTTCCATGCTGCTTTAATTTTATTATGTGAAGATTGAATTTTACGCCTTAACAATTAGATTTGGCGATACGGCATACCTTCCCAGAAGTTTTTAAATATATTTTAACATATTCTTTAAATTGTGTCGAATGAAAGTATGTCTTTGTCTCATATGATTCAAAAAGCTTATCCCTGCTTTAATGTTTAACTACAGTAGCCCAATCATTACATTTAAATTTACTTTTAACATTTTAAGACTTACTTTTAAAAATCTTATTAATTTATATGTTTAAAACCCAAAAATATCTTCATAAAACCAATTAGGAGCCATTGGCTCAGAAACAAATATAGGAAGACTATTAACTAACGAAGCCCTAAATCGTTCCATACTTCCAAAAGTAATCGGTCTGAAAGCTATGGTGGCCCTATCCAACTTTTCTGAAAAGGAAAAGTTAATAATTTGCACACTGTGATTTGATTTTAGGGTGTTGATTGACTAGGTCTTTAACTGCAAGCCGCATGAGGAAGCTCAAAGTCTATGGAACTATGTATGTCTATGGAAAAAGCTAAGTTCAGTCTTCCTCTACTGATAAAGTGGAATCCGTAACGCGAAACTACAGTAACTGACATAGCACTATAGATCAGCACATTATTAAAACTTTTTTGATATTTTGTGTTTACTTGATTTAAATACGAAAATTTGCTGTTTAACATGATACAGAAGAAGACTGAAGATTTATTATTGATCAATGATGAGGTATTACTTAAAGGCAATTATTATCTGACAAAATCAACTTCTTATTTTATTTGTGTATGTATATTACGATGGGTGTTGTAAATGAGTGTATTAATATAAGGTACTTGAATATTTTTATTTATCTATTTTATTTGTACATTTTTTTGTAAAAAGGCTCCACCATTCAATATTTCTTCGTCCTGGGTTTGATGACAAAGAATTCCCCAAAGACATTAAGACTATAAAATGCAAAGAAAAATCTCGAATCAGTCACACGCGCATGAGGCTCGTAGAGTTTACGAGATACACTTGTGCCAAACACGTCTAAAAGTCTTTTAATATTCAGGGTTTAAAACATATAACCCGTTTTAAAAAATTAACATATTTTATTCAAATATCATCATAAGTGATATATTTATGTATTTAACTGAAGTAAAGGCACAACATATGAGCACGTACTGACTGAATAACTGGTAATTTTTAACCTTCTGCATGTTTATATTCTTTTCTTTGAAGGTGGTTTAGTTATTGTCGGCAATGACGCGTCCTTCATCATTAATTCTCAATTAAAAATCAAGATATATCGTCATCGCTGAGTACTACAATATAATGTATTACAAATAACTATAGCGCATTTGTATTTTCCAGAATATTTAGCAAGTCAAAAATAAATAGACTGCTTTAACACTGATAATGAAAAATTTGTTAGACAATACTTACGCTCAGTTATATATAATATCTAGTACACATTACTGATATTTGGAATATACTTAATAAGGAATAATAGACTACACACAAGAAAATGATCCGCGTATCTACGCAAAGTAGCTTGGTACTAGGTGGATTGAAAAGTACTCGGCCTAACGCAGATCCATTCAATTCTAAAAATCAAATCTACCCACATTATTTAGTTCAGTTCAGACTAGTTCATTGTATGAAGTTCGAAACGTGTGCGATAATTAGTTGTGATTTTATAAATTTATTAACAAAGTAATCGGTCATAATTTCCGCGAATGAAGCAAATCGAGCAGCGTGCCGTCATTAAGTACCTCCATAAGAAGGGGCTATCATCAAAAGCCATCCATGATGACATGGTCAGTACATTAGGCGATTGTGCTCTGTCATATTCATCCGTCAAAAAATGGATAGCAGAATTTAAGCGTGGTAGAGAGAGTGTGAAAGATGAACCCCGCTCTGGAAGGCCTTCGACGTCAACTACTGACGAAAATATTAAAAAAGTACTTGATTTAATAATGGGAGACCGCAGATTAAAAATTAGAGAGATAGCCGAGATTATAGGCATCTCTTATGAACGAACTCAAAACATCATTGTCAACGAGTTGGGTTTCCACAAGGTGTCTGTGAGGTGGGTTCCGCGACTGCTTTCAGTTGAACAAAAAAGGACGCGATTGACTATTTCACGCGACTGTTTGGAGTTATTTGAAGCCGATGCAGATGATTTTTTGAATCGTTTTGTTACTATGGACGAAACATGGGTTCATTACTGTACACCGGAAACAAAACAACAATCAAAACAGTGGAGAAGACCTGGTTCACCACCCCCTAAAAAGGCTAAGTCGATTTTGTCGGCAAATAAGGTGATGGCTTCAGTATTCTGGGACAAGAAAGGTGTGATTATGATTGATTATCTTGAAAGGGGTCAGACTATAAACTCTGATTACTACTGCACCTTACTACGTCGTTTACGAGAGGAAATACGAGTAAAAGAAAAACGTCGAGGAATGCTCAGAAGAAAAGTCCTGTTTCATCAAGATAACGCCCGTGTTCACACGTCAGTACAGTCAATGGCTGGAATTCACAACTGTGGCTTTGAACTGTTACCGCATCCGCCGTATTCACCTGATCTGGCACCATCAGACTTCTTTCTGTTCCCTAACCTAAAAAAGCACTTGGGAGGTCAAAGATTTTCGACAAACGACGAGGTCAAAGCAGCTGTAGACGCATATTTTGACTCTAAGGAAGAATCATTTTTTTTAACGGTCTAAATGCTCGGAAGGGGAGGTGGCAAAAGTGTATTGAACTTGATGGTGATTATGTAGAAAAATAAAAATATAACTGATTTAGTATGTGTTTATTTTCTTGGTTAGGCCGAGTACTTTTCAATCCACCCTCGTATAAACTTGTATTAATTGTTCTGGTTCGAAAGTTGAGCCAGCTATTAAGTATAATTTTCAAAATTTCAAACTAACATGGAAGAAATTTAATTTAATTACAAAATCTATAAAGGGCGATTTAAAAACCATCAACAATTAGGTCAAATCTCACAAAGAGGGCCTAGTATTATTTCGACTTTAGGACCTAAGAAGAATAGAACTTTGTAAAAAGACTTGAAAGTGATACAATCTAACTTAATTAATAATAATTATTAAATAATTTTTTAATATTGTTTAAAAATGTAGATAAAAAGAAAAATTGTACTTAAAACATAGCTTTATATTCTTGATCAACTGTATGGAGTATTTAAAAATGTTTCTTTATGTGAGAAAGTGAAGCGATTCTATCGATTTCTATCACTACCCAATAAAAAGGGTACCCAATGAAATAACCTGTCTCATATGTATTCGTAGCCGATGAGGCATGTGGGTTGCATCAAAATGTAATGATACCTTATTTTATTTTTTTTGGATAATTTGACGAGACGAGCAAAACGTTCACCCGATGGTAAGTGCAACATTTTCCTATAACTATTGCTGCGTCACCCAGAACATTTCTGTTTGACACCTCACTGTGCCCCTGAGACATCAGTTCCTACGTCTCTTATGCCCTGTGATTACGCTAGCTCACAGTGCCCTTCAAACCGAAACACAGTAATATTTGCACACTACTGCTTTATGGCAGAATAACTGGCCCTGGGGTACCTACCTATCTACCTTAATTAATAATAATTATTAACTAAATTTCTAATCTATCTTCTAACACATTTGTATTTTCCACTTAAAAACCAGTCAAAAGTATTTTCCGGTATATTCAGCTTAAAAATATATCGACTGCATTAACACTACATCATTTCAATCATTTGTTAGGCAATACTTACGCCCAGTTCAAGAAAAGAGCCCCAATTTCTTTCTCAAAGGACGGCAACGCATCTGCTATTGCTCTGGTATTGTAGAAGTTCGTGGGCGGCGGTGATCATTTCCTATCATGTGAGCCTCCTGCTCTTTTGCCCCCTGTTCTAAAATAAATAAATTATTTAATCTCTAGTGTACATTAGTGACGTTTTGAATATAATAAGCAGGAATAGGAATACACACAAAAACATAGTTAAAGTTGCTCCGTAATCTGTCATCAGGTCTCCAGTTTACATTACTTACCATGCGAAAATCAGTATCATAATACTGAATCTGATATTTTGTAATAATTTAGTATTTCCTTGGGCGATCCTAGTCCGAGTCATTTTGGCAAAATAGCCAATGTATATCTGGATGTGGATCTTTTACAATAGGAAATTTAATATTGTTTAAAAATGTAGATAAAAAGAAAAATTGTACTTAAAACATAGCTTTATATTCTTGATCAACTGTATGGAGTATTTAAAAATGTTTATTTATGTGAGAGAGTGACGAAGTTAACCAATCGTTCCCCTCGTGGTAATTGTAACATCTGCCCATTAAAAATTCTGTGTTACCCAAATTCAGATACTGCGCTCATCACCCTGAAACATCAGTTCTTAATGAAGGAAGGTAAGTTACTTTGCTAAGATCCGCATGCAAAATATAAAAATGGTGCATATTACCTAGTTTTTTGAAGAGCACCGCCCGCCCTCCCTCAGTAGCGTGCACAAGCAAACTAACACCGCCACCAGGAACCGCCACCAGGTACCCTCCACCAACCACTACAATACCACCACTAGATAATATACCTTCTATAATATACCTTCATTATAATGGATTTCCGCAAAGTAACGTCTGATTCTATTAACATCAGTTCTTAAGTCTGATATGCCCAGTACACAAATCAATACAATAGTAATCAGTGCCCTTCAGATCGAAACACAGTCATGTTTGCACTCTACTGCTTGACGGCAGACTAACTGACACAGGGGTTCTTTCTTACCTACATAGATTGCTGCATAGTAATACCACCAACATATAGTTCTGATATAACCTCGAGCAACCAGCAGCATATTCCCGGAATGTCTGAATAAATAAACTGTGGATGCCAACTCGCGCTCGAAATGAAAGCTACAAGCTTTTGTGTAAATCCACAGGGGAGGCCTATGTTCAGCAGTGGACTAGTGATAAGCTGGAACGATGATGATGACGATGATAACCATGAAACCTAATATTATAGTAAACATTAACTAAATTAATGATTAACAGTGATTATCCTCATTAAAATACATTCAGAGACGGGTGACGAGCTTATAAGCATCTTATAGGAAATGAAAACAATTGCAGATAGTGAATGTATAGTAGCGCCCGGGGCTGAGCGAAACGCTACGATAGCTAGGTAAATATTATCCTTCTATTATCTGCCATACGATGCATCTCATTTCAGAGGATTTACTTAACCCCTTGTAGAATATTGATAAGCATCTGAAATATTATCCTGTCCTAGATAAAAGTGCACCACATTTATTTTAAAATATTCGTACATAAAGTCACGCTTTTTCTCCATATAGGGGATAGGGAGATGTCAGATACGTGACGGGTAGCAAACCACGACACCGTTATGTTAAGGAAGCACGAAGAAAAGTTCTTGAATTATTTTCGAATGTCCGTATCTTGTTATTCAAAACTTACAAGAAAAATGGAAACTGCTCTTTAAAAATAACATACAAATATGCGAGATCCTATATCACCGGAGGAAATGTTGGCAGTAACATTAAGGTATGTAAGTTTATTTTAATAAAATTAGTGTTGATATTGAAATTATTTCTTTATTCAAAAACATACACCATCGGATAAATTAGTATCGACTGAAGAGGTTGATGGAAACTTTTGTGGACTCTGGATATTGCTTTCAGAAGTAGACTGGTAGGAGGATGATGTACGATAACCGCAATAGTTATCTGAGTTATTTTCGTGATTGTAATGATATAGTGGATATTGATAAGATGAAATTGCTGGAAGATTATTGTCAAGATTGTTAATAATTTGAAGTACTCAAATCAAGTTTCATAAAAATTTTGCGGTGAAGGTAAAATTCCTTAAAAAATGACAAATGTCTATCTTCTCGTCGAGACAACAACTTGATTAAAGCTTAGTCGGCATCGTCCTTTATTTCTTTTTAGAAGCTATTTGAGAAGAGACAGGTGTAGAGTAGCTAGTTTAATTGTTTGATAATTCTTCTTCTTCAGTTTATTTGGGGAGCACTGCTTGTTAAGCTTGTATTCTCAATAGGCATATTTTTCTTTAAACACTAACTTATCATTATATATACTTTTTCGTTTCTTATCTTCCGATCCAGATGTTTTTCTTTTTCAAGTTTTTCGTTATTTTTCACTCAAAAATCTTTAATCATTTTTTATTACAATGTATTCTGAAAAAAAAAATACATTTAAATAAATTTATTTATTTCAGATACTCGTACCTACCAAGTGGGACTTAACGGGAAAATTTGCACAACACATTCAGAATTGGGCACACAACTGTATCAACAATTATAACAATTAGAAAAACTTGTTAAAATTGTGGGAGGTGTTAATGCTTGAATGTTTTCCGGTAATCAATAGAGAAGAAATCAGCCAAATATTTTAGAAACAAGCTAATTTTCCTCACTGCGACGGAGCATTACACGGCAAACACATAAGAAAAATTAAACTTAATATTCTCATTTGTGGTAATGGCTGTAGTTGATGTGGATTACTGTTTTGTTTTTGTAGATATTGGATCTCCGGAATGCACTTAATAGCGTTTCTATCAAACTACACAAAGAAAAAATATGTAGCCAATGAACTAACCTGTCTCATGTGTATTCGTAGCCGATGAGACATTAGGGTTGCATCAAAATATAATTGCATTTGGCATTTTGAAGAAGTCCTTGAGAGTATACAAATAGCTCAATGGATACGCAGTGGTAGAAAAACTAATAACACCCTATCAAACACATTAAATGTATAAAAATATATGCCAAGACTCGCAACCGTTATAGCGTCAAAAATATATGCCAACCCTCGCAACCGTTATAGAGTAAAAGATATATGTCAAGCCTCGCAACCGTTATAGCGTAAAAGATATATGCCAAGCCTCGCGACCGTTGTGGCGTAAAAAGTTGTGAGATCCCATGTAGAGCCAAGTCTGTAATTTTATTATCATCGAATCGCCAATATAACGATTTTGTTATAAATCAAGTACATTTCTTAATTAAAAACCAATATTTAGGGCCTCTCATTATTACATATCTTTGTTAACATAAAAAAAATCGTGACTTGGCAATTGCACAGCAAAAGTAAAGATTTCCGATAAGATCCGATCCGAGAAACGATTTCCGCATGATTCGATTCCGGCACTACTAAAATTGTTAATTGCAATTTTATATGCTGATTTATCACGTGCTCGACGGTGAAGGAAAGGAAGCCTGTCATCAGCAGTGGGACATTTATAGGCTGTTACTTTACTATTTTTTTATTACAGCCAGTAAAAGTCCCACTCTCACTTAGCCGATCACTTGTATAATTTTTTGTAGAGGCACTCATCTATTATCATTATTTTGTTGAGTTCAGCAAACGGTTTAAATTAATCAGTGACATAGTTTTTTAGTTACCTTGAGATCACCGTTAATATGTTTTTACATATATATAAAAAGTACGAGTTACTAACTAGTATATCCCAATTTATAAGAAGTACCTGAGAATTTTTATGATCGGCGAGTCAGTAACAAAATAGGGGGAATTTGACTGGTGATATTTCGAAAACTATCATAAGTACAAACTTGTAATTTAGGAGTATAGGTAGGTTTGTTAAATACTCTAGATGACTGAAATTTCAGTATTTTAACATTATCCACAACTAATTGCTTCGAGAAAAGTATGTTACGGCCGTGCCCGCTTATAATTTTTTAACAAACAAGTGACTATATCCTGTAGAACGCTTTAAGGTTCTACAGGACATGCTTGAGGTTCCTATGATTAGGTTGACCAAAACTATAAAATCTATTAAATTCTATAACAAAATTTCTTAATGTGTAAAAAAATCTAACACTTGTCAAGAAGACGTTATTAGTTAAAACGTATTTATTATAAAATAGATATAAAAAAGTTTACAACAAATAAAAATAGGTCGTTATATAGAGGACAATAGTTGTACAATAGTATATAGAGGAAAATAGTACTCAATGTTGCACTGGTTAATAGAATCAGGAGTTACTTTGCGGAAATCCATTATAGTAAAGGAGAGAAAGTTAATTTGCTAAGATCCGCATGCAAAATGTAAAATGGTATGTATTACCTAGTTAAGAGCACCGCCCGCCCTCCCTTAACAGCGTGCACAAGAAAACCAATACTGCCACCGGGAGCCACCATCAGATACCCTCCACCACTACAACACTACCACTAGGCAATACATACCACTGAGAACACGACACGTGTTTCACCTCAAAACGAGGCATTATCAAGTGATATTGACTCTACGACAGTCAACCGCCGAGCTCGGTGGCTCTTCAAAACTAGGTAATACACACCATTTTACATTTTGCATGCGGATAAAACAGCAAATAAAATTTCTCTCCTTTACCCAATGTTGCACTTGCAAACGAGCAAACGGCTCACCTGTTCTTATAATAATTTAAGTAATGTTATCAATGACGTTATGCAATATGGCTTGAAAAAAAGGCCCCAGAGTTTCTTGTCGATTCTTTTGTGAAAAGGTCTTATTTTTCGAACCCGTGTAAATTTTGACATTCATAAGAGCTTTGAACAAGCCTAAATTGGATACAGAAATGACTGTGTCCCGCAATACATCATGTGTTACGAATGTGCATGGGCAGTGGTAATAACTTGAGCCGGTGATAATCAGGGAAGAGGCATCCTCATTTGATCCCTCTTCTAAGAATATTCTACCTCTACTATTAATAATTATTTAGACTTTGAGATTTAGGCACAACTATATATTCAAAATAAGGTATAATTTTTGAAAAATAGAAATTTTAGTAACCAGTTTATGACTATTAACGAGCCTATTTAATGATATGAAAGATGTGTAATAGTTATTCATTCTGTTTAAAAAAAACATATAAATCTCTACAATATTAAGTACGAGAGTGAAGTTTCATCGATCCCCGGTGCCAGCACCACTAGTTGTGAATTGCAATTTAAAGTCGTTAAGAGTGGTTTTAAGTAATCATTTAAAAAAGTACTCGGTAGTATATATAATAAACGCGAGGAAATGGAAATCGCATGACTGAGATATAAAAAAAATGTTTAGACGATGTATGAAGTCTGCCAAAACGCATTGGAGTGGATCAAAAATGAGAAGGCCTGTGGCTGTGCTAAGTAGTGGGACAATTGTAGGCTTTTACTTTACCTTACAATGTACAGTATAGCTGTAAACGATTAAGCTATTCGATTAATAGAATAGATAATTTAAGAAAACAAGAAGTTAACAATTTGTTGAATGCATAATCCATTAAGTATCAAAATTTCGCTAATGGGTGCATAGTCACGTTTTCCACACAACAACATACTTAATGAAGAACAAGAGAAAACGATTTACTGTCTTAGTTTAACACAGGTCTTAGCATTTCTGAAGAACTAACGCTGTAATTTCTTTGAAAATATACAATTTAAATTACATTGTACGAAGCGTCTGCGTAATATACACTAGGTTACAGTCTAGTAACTTTTCACTAACTACATCAGTGATTTAATGATTAAAATGTGTGCTAAAGTATTAAAATTTTATGACGCTTTTATTATAATATATGCACTAGAATATTTACTTATATATATATGCTATAAACAACTACGTAGGTCCCGCTGAAAGTCAATAATAATTGTCATCAGTGATAATTAGTCCGGTCAAATTAGACCAAAAAATAGGAGTGAGGTTACATAAATTCGCACCCAGCTGAAAATTGGTAGGATTTTTCAAAACACCATTATAAATGAAATGTAAAAAGTCCTCATCGATCCGATGTCTAGATAAAATTTTACTGGGGATCAAAGGCCACAACTTTTTCGTGATTTCCAGTAAAACGGTAAGTTTTGTCATAAAATTAACTGAGACAAAAATTGTAGATCAGATAATTATATATAAAAAATGTCTAAATAACTTTATACCAAAGAGGCACCCTTTTTGAGATATAACGATTCAAAAAGTTGAAAGAGTTGTAATATAAGTACACCACGTACATGCATCACTGAAGCTGTAACACAAGTAAAAATATTATTCTATCGGTCAGTGTAACTTCCACATAAATTATTATAAATATGAGAATGTCGGGTAAAAAGAAACTACGCTAGTGTAACCTTGAGCTGCTTGAGCTGCTCGAACTCCAATCGAATTTTTTTTTTTTATAAAACCTGGAAATGCTCAACATCAATCGGTAATATATTCTTCGAAAAGTTTATCCACTTTTGCAAAGTGTCAAAATCATGTGCTATTTTTACACGCAATAACTGGCTGTGATACGACATCTGCATTTTTCAGGAGGGGTAAAACAACTGTTTTAAAATGTTTAGTTCAATGTTCTGAAGTTTTTAAAAGAGTAATTCAACTCCACAAGAAGTTATCACCAGCGGAATTCGCTTTCTTCTCTCTATGTATGGAGCTCCTAAAAAAACTACGTGCTGAACTACCTGCATATTCCGTTAAAAATACTCGAAATAAAAACAAGTTCAGTTAGTTTGTCTTCCTTCAACCTCAGCTGCTGCTCATCAACATCTTTTTCGGGTATATTACCAAGTTCAAGTGTGGCTTGGTTATCAGCTTGACCCAAAAGACTGGGGTTGTAAGTTGGTCGACAATACATTAGAACCAGTTGAAACTTTACTCCCAACTGCTAAACACAATTTTTTGTAACAGTAAAAAGTGCTTAATTTTTTTGCTAATTGGACTGTTTTGTTCTGTAGCATGTACAAATTGTCAAGCCCGGTCGTGCTCCAATGTTGAATCACTAACAATTGAGGATACATTTGATACTAACGAGGAGACATGCGATGTGTCATTATTGGGGAAATTTACTTGCACCCAGGATGAAGAAGAAGAACAAGGAGAAGAAGAAGATCAAGAAGAACGAGGAGAAGAGGAAGCAGAAGTATTAGAGGAGTATGAATTAGATGGATAAATTTCCCTATTTATTTTTTAATTTAATTTACACCGCTTTTATCACTTTTATCATTTTCAACCTTGCCAATATCTTTAATTATTCAATAGTTTCAAATTAATCAGAATCACAACAGATCCGTGGAATAGGCCTCCTGCGGAAACCACATTAAAAAACGCGCTAAGTACTTCAAATGTAGCGTGGAAACGTGTGCATATTATGACGGTTACAAATCTTTCAACTTTTTGAATCATTATATCTCAAAAACGGTGGCTCTCAGGAAAAAAAGTATATAGAAATTTTTATTGATCATTATCTGATCTACAATTTTTGTCTGGGTTAAGATGGTGTTTTGGACAATCCTACCAATTTTCAGCTGGGTGCGAATTTGTGTAATCTCCGATGTCTAAATTGACCGGAATAAATTATTTTCGCAACCTACATAAGATTGGTTCAATAATAGACTTTTGACATATTAAAGCATTTTTATTTTATTTATTTATATTTTATTAATGACACATTAAAGAAAGTATTCTAATAGGCAGTTCAATGCTTTGTGGCATTCTGTATCAGTCAACCCTGGGCAGTTCAGAATTTTTTTATAAACTTGTAGTAAAAATAATTCATTGTAATCAACTTTTCAGAAGTTCACTTCTGGACATTGGTAGAGGGGATTAAGCGTTATCGAGGCGATACATATATTGTGTATAAAGCATACAAAAGTATAGCACAGTACTGTAACACTCTATAAATGTCTCACTGATGAGCACAGGCCCCACTTTCATTTTTAAGAGGGTTTTGTATCCGAAAGAATTCCGCCATGCTGTTCCAATGTGAATTTGCGGATCGCTTCTCTGCTGCACCAAGCGAGCTTCGAAATTAAATAAATAATAAATTTTGGTGCGTTTCATAGACAAAAACTGCACATGCACAATCACCCAGTCTGAGACAACTACGCGTCCATACATGTAGGCCATACAAAAATTTGTACCGTACGGGAATCAATCGCACCAAATGAGCCGATATTATAAGAGTACATACTCATTAATTAAATATTGAACCAGATCCCTTACAGAAAGGGCCTAAAAGTATTAAATTAAAACAGATGTGCAAGTGGCCCTTAGCGGCAATTAATTAGCTTAGTCGTTACAGATTGAAATAAAAATGACACCATCATTTTACTACGGTAAGGCATCGTATAAATTTAATATAACATTTAAATATAACCTCTTTATTTAAAATTGTGGATAAAATAGTATTATGGATGCAATAAAAATTAAACTAAAGAACTTTTCATTATATCCAATCTAAGCATCCGCAAGTAGAGGCATATAACAGAGCATGACATACTCATGTTTGGAACTAATCAGAATCTGCCTTTCATTCTACAGAGCACACATATAATCTTCCATAAGACTATTCACAATATTTATGATCATTCTTAGATCATTTTTGTTTGTAAAAATGTTACATCATAAATAACTATCCCTACATAAAAATACATGTCAGCTGCTTAGAAAATAACAGTTAATTTCAATATATTTTCCGGAATTTTGTTATACATAAATTTTTTATTATCTACTTTCTTAATTATAAATTTTGTTTGTGACTATACTTAAAAAATAGTGTTTTAAATTTAAGTAAAAAAACGTTAAGAATTTAAGCCCATGTTAAAAAATTAACTATAAATATAATGTACCGGTAAAGGTAAAAGTTTTGGGATACCATATGTCTAGTTATGTCCCTATACCAATTTTTTAGTTTTCAAAATTTATTAGAAATGCCGGCAGAAACTGGTTTACGTTATTCGTACTTTGGTATTAATCTATATCCAAATAAATTACTTCATCTTTAAGGCTATTTCAGTACGCAGATTACTTTTTAAATTATTCAAATTGGACATTGTATTACGATTTAATAATTTACTCTTTTTTTAGGACTGATGGTGGATGCCGGATTAAAAGGTGGCCGAGCGCTGAGGGCGTTTAGCCGAAACCTCTATAATGGGTAACTAGCACAAGAGCCCCCGAGAGAGGGCCTCGGCTTGGAGTGTTACCATGTGCGCGTTGTACATCATCGCCGTTGAAGATGACCGCGAAGCGGCAGACTAATTCTAAGTAACTTTCGTCGTCAGGACGACTTGCGACGAGAGTGACGGGTGTATTCGGTGAAGCCGAGTTAATAATGGAAGTGGAGGTCGGGGATTTCCTCTAAACGGAGGGTGGAGGGTTGGTCTTGAAGACGGCTCTGGGCGCGGATACTTGTCTGACCACAGGCCTTTCAGCTTAGGCGCTTTGGGGCAACCGAAGTAGTTGGCCGTGTGGCCCTCTGTATTACAAAGAACACAGGAAGGTGGGCCGAAGTTGGCAAGGGGATTTATCCTTTGGTCTGGGACAATAGAGGGTGGCGTGTTCAAACACTGTCAGTGATTGCAAAAGGAACACGTGCCGACGTCGGCCTTTAAGGATTCTTCTTACGCAGAAACTACTGAATCCGATTTCAATGAAATTTAGCCTAGAGTCTTTTTATCGTGTAATGTCCACGGGATCCCAATCTCGTGGGCACTGTACTACGTGTGTGGCCTCTGCATATTATAGGAAAAAGGTGTGACTGTATGTAAAATGTTATTTATAAACAATATCATAACAGACATTTATCTCTATTTCAATCTAAATAAATATCATAGAAAGTTTTTTTAATTTTTATTCCCTTTTTCCGAATCAGATTAATGAACTAAACATGTATGTTTGACTAAAGCTCGTCACGCACTTATTAAATTAGACAAAGTTACAGAGTTATTCACATGGAAAACACTATGTATTTCAGTTCAGCGGAAACGCAAATCAATGTTACTCATCTGACAGGCTTTTAGTGGTTGAAACTTATATTGCTAGTTTCCATTACTCGAAGTGCTTCTGTCGGTAAATGGATGACACATGACGTACTTGGGTATCAAATGTCTTTTAAACGAACATTAGTTCTTGATAAATGAAAAGCATGTTTTTTTAGTAAATTTGTACATGGTAATATAAGTGTTTAGGTTGTTACTGTAAAATAAATATAGTAATTAAAATAAAATAAATATTATAATGTAAACTAAATATAACATGTACGTGAATACTTCTCACCTCCGCTCTGTAACTATAGGAGCCGCAAAGCGCTCGAAACGTCAGGAAAGTAATATTAATAAAACCCGATAAAATCCGTAAATCTTTGCATTATTCCATACTATATTTCGCCTTCAGATTTCTAAGTATTTATATATAAGTAACTATAATTTGTTTTCGTTTCCCTGTCAGAGTCCAAATTTTAACCGAATATCATTAAATCAAAATTACGACAGTAATTACAGAAAATGCGTAATATCCTTTTTGTTTTTTGGTCCCGAATTTTCTTTTGAATTTAAATTTTTACTGTTATGCCAAATACTATCACCGTTTCAACCATAATGTCAATTATATTGTTACCTGTTAATAAAGATATCTATAAACATATAGGTCGGGCCGTGTTTCGCCTTAAATTTCATAGCATGCGAGATACCTGAGTTAGATTCCCGGTGCCGGCTCCTCTAAAATTGTGCTGCAATTTTGTACTCAGTGGAGAAGGAAAACATTGTAAAGAAAACTGGAAGTCTGAACATTAAAAACATATCTAGTCCGCATTCGAATAGATTGGCGGACTCTTTTTGGTTCAACTACAGAGAAATGAGAGGAGGCCGGTGCTTAGGAGTGGTTAAATTTATATGGTGTTAATTTACTGTTTTATTATATTTTTTATTGGAATGCAGTGAAGAGCAAGTCGTTTGCCTGATAGGAAATGCGACATCTACCCAGAATAGTTGCGGTATCACCCAGAACAACGCAATGGAATGTTCTGTTAAGTACCGCACGACACTCGCCACGAAGAGACATCTGTTCTTAAGTGTTTGCACACAACGACCTGGTCCCTATCTAGACGAGTGACTGCAAAGGTAAATCACCAGGAAAGTTTGTATAGTAAAAGAGCAACGCTGTCGCATCACATACTGACTATAACACTTAAATTGGCGGGTCCGGTGAACCTATCACGGTTTCACATAATAAGAATATTATAGAATAAATTTTTATACAACATAGATTATTTACATAATACTTATTGAAAGTATTTTTTTTTCTTTTTTTAACTACGAAGAGCTAACTATAGGCTATAAGAGACCTATATAAGGAGACCATTACTGGCAATGAGGCATTGCATTTTAGTTCTCAGAAGCGATAACGTACCTTTATCGTTTTCATCGAGGCTGGATATATGTACAAATAGTCTTCAATGACCACTTACTATCAGGCGAATTGTCTGCTTGTTTATCTCAACTTACATAAAAAGTATCGGTATAATCATACATCGGGATAAATTATAGCCTTTGATTTTTTTTTCGGTGGGTTAAAATTAATGTTTTGCGTAGTGATCCGTGCACAGAACTGCAACGGATAGATAAGGATGTGATTAATTAGTGCAGGCGAGCGTGCCTCTGCTAAGACAACAACTACGTACCACATTCTCTACGTTTATCGTTTGGTTTATACCACTGAGAATGATAGTGGTTTTTGACCAATTTCTTAAATTTAAGTAGGGATGTTACACGAAATATATACTTAATTTCCTAAAAATGTAAAATTAATATACACCATCCGAGGATACACCATTTGCTGTGATAAGTTAAAAGTGCAAGAATGTGATACGACCCAAAGGGCGATCGTATAACTTTAAAAATAACTATTGTAAAAAATAGAAGGATAATTAAGACCTTTGTATTTGAGCTGACTCTTACGATAGTCTAAATTGATCTTAAATCGCAACATTGGATGTTAACTGAGAGAAACCTTTTGTTTTTGAAAATGGTTTTAATGATTTCTTATATTTACGCGAACACTACACATTTAAATGCATATGATTTTATCGCGTTTAATTTTACTATTTAAAACTCCTTTTTTTTTTTAAATCTTAATCAGCGAAAAAGGGGTTATATATAGTAAAATTTAACGCGATAAAATCCGTAAAATTAGTTTCAATGAAAATGGTTATGTTTGAACTTGACTGTTTTTATATCTGCGTCACTACATCCACTGAGTTTAATATGGGTACATAAAGATAGCGGCGGTATAGGCGGGATAGGTAGCGGAAAAAAAAAGGCAAAGAAAGATTTATTGCGATGATACGTCACAGACACAATTACATTAAAAAAAACATGTAACATATATTTTTGAAAATTTACTTTATTGTTGAGAAAAAACGAAGATCATTCAAGTGCATGAACAGAGACAACCATCAAGTTTCGAATGTTCGACAAAGAATATTTCGGAAGAACTCTTAGTCTATCCATACGCAATTAATTACCCCCCGTTATTTGGAGGTTTGTGAGAAATCAATATGAATTTTAATAATATTCTTTATTGCTTATTGATATTCTATGAAATATTTTCTAGATAGACAGAGATTTCTATATATTTCAGGAGAGATTAATTATTGCAGTTTTTATGTATTTAATTGAATGAATTCGCTGGGCCTCTGGGTCTGCTGAATTGTGAGTCTCTAGTTTTAACTTTAGTCAGAGCCAATATTAGTGTAACATAGGGGTTTGTGCCTCGATTGAATATTGCACCGGAAATCGAACTCAGATCATTCGCGTACTGTGAAATGGTGAGCGCCCAGCCCCAGAGCTCTTACCCGTATTTATGTAGACATTTCAAGGAATTGGAAGTCCAGAAATCTCATAAATAATATATGTTTTATTTATCATTTATATATTTTTTGAAAAAGCTTTTGAGTTGATTTCAGTCCTTGTGGTAGCTCGCGATTGTAGTAAAATGGATAACCGCGTAACGTGAACGTTCGTGTTTATTATAGCTGGGACTAATAGCAATAACGTTTCGACGTATAATCTGTTTAAAACCGCGCTATGATGAAACACGATACTGGCGGAACATGCTCATTAACTTTCAATTTTATGGCGCAATTTAAATTTCATAGGAAGGGTAGAAGGCGCCATCGGTTTATTAACCAACATACTGTATAATAGTAAATATTATTTTCAGAGCTAGGTTAGGGTTCAGTTAATAACATTAACGATAAGGGATTAATACAATTATAAAATGCATATGCGTACAGAATCAATAAATCTTTATATCTTAATTTAAAAAAAATCGTATTAAACTACGGTTGAAATAACGTTAACTTTTAATGTTTGAGCGATGCTCTATATAGTTATGTTAATATAGTAAATATCTGTTATTAGCAGTAAGAAATTTGCAATAGTAAGTCTGATAAAAAATCAATTTACTTCATAAAATTTATGATGAAAATGATCGTTTATTCTAAGTCGTCCCCTACGAGTTGAAACTTCTGTAAAGACCTAACATTATAATTTATTATGACTGAAAGTGCCATCTTTAGGACCCCAAAACGCAACACTTCAGTGAAAGTTTTATACAAAATTCAAATACATGGCGTTGCTGCATAGAATTGTGAGAAATATTTTGAAGAAATTAATTTGCGGATGTAGTTCTATGTTCAGCAGGACTATTGATAGGCTGAAATGATGATTATGATGACGTAAATGTTTATGGAAACTGAAGAAGACATTTGGATTTCTTTTTAATTTTCAAATTAATACTTTGTGCTCTCATGTTATTAGCCGTCTTCAACGTTGTTTTAGTGGTTGTACGAGTATTTTTTGACTTGGTATTCTGTAGGGACCTTGGACTCTTCTACTGCATCGACTGACACGACAATCGATACGGATTATAGATTGGATATTGTACTGCTATGAACGACTTCGGCATTCCCACTATTGAGTCAATAACTCGATGACTCCAACAGATTTTTTGCTTTTCCGACAGAAAAGTCCACGCAGCTTTTACACCGGACTACGAATATAACTTCAAAATACTGTTGTGTTGGTTGTAAGCTGGATGGTAAATCATGGTGTAGTAGAAGATTCTAATTTTTAATTAAAAAAACATACCTACGATCCTATATTTTTTATTTGCAGTAACTCGTTTTCCTAAAGATGACAATCCCAACGAAGCCAGATGTAGCTTATGGTTGACGGTTTTTTCCGAGGAAAAATGCAGGTGGAAGGACACGCAGGACAGGACATGAGGTGGTCCATTGTTTGTGGAACGGCACCGCATATGCACTCTGCTTTAGAAGGGTTTGTGAATCAAATCCCCACCGGACACAGTTGTCCTTGCTCCGGCCGACCTGAGTTCGAAGTCTATTCAAGCACTTCCAGGTTGGCTACGGCAGCTCGTGTCCAGGTGGGTGATTCTCGGATGGCGGAAAAAATGGCGTGGGGAGCGAAATACAGTCCAGCTACAGTCTAATTTTAGCCTGGGATCGATCTTCTGAAAGAGGGAGGACGCATTCGGCGAAACTGTTGCGGCTTTTTAGCCTTTGCAGCACCGGGGTGTGGTTTTACATGGGATGCCGCGAATCCTTCTCCATTTCGGCTCTTTCACTGGAGCATGCTACCGCTCTGCGGACCTTTGGTGGAGCTTTGGGACCGGAGTCGGCTTTAAACAGCCAGTGATTACCCGGCATGTTTCGTTTAAAGCTGTATTCACCAACTTTGCATGGGTTGAGCGGATCCATACGGGGCACGCATATTCGCCTGCGGAGAAACAGAGCGCCAACCCAGAGGTTCGCATAACGCCAGGCGAAGCACCCCACCTTGTAGAAGCCAATTTGCGTAGAAGACTGTTTCGAGCGTGGACTTTCTGTTTGGTGTTTTCGCAATTTTACGGAAAGTGAGTGGCTTGCCGAGGAAAATACCAAGATATTTAGGGTGGTCACTGTGTACTATGGGAGCCACTCTATTGCGAAGGTGGAATAAGGAGGATTGGGTTTTGCTCGGATTAGGTCTTAGCGAGTTAGCAACATCGTAGGGTGTCAATATGTTGAGCGCCTCAGTCAGGTTGGATTCGACTTCCTACCTACAACCTTCCTACCTTCCTACATACCTTAAATCTATGTATCACATTAAATTTCCTTCATAGATTTCAGGGTTAGTCAATTCTGTTCCAATCCAATCTGCTATCAATGTAAACATTGATAATTTGCTCTTATTTGGATATTTTAATTATTCATATATTTATTAAAAAAAAAAACTATTTCTGTTTGTGGGCAAACAATTGAGTGCTCTTTGCCTTGCAGCATTTAGATGTACTCGTAAGCAAAATGTAACATGTTTTTTTTTCTTTACCAAAGGCTTCGTCTTCGTTGAACATACAACAAATTAGTGAACAGTCTGTACCTCAACAACAAATAGTTCAGAGAAAATCTATTGAATAATTTAATAATGTCTAATTGACAGATCGGCAGTTATGTTAATTAGCAAGACTCCAAATATGTCCCGTTCTTAACTTCCCTGTCTAACTAGAATCTTGGCCATAATTACTTTATCAACATAATATCGGTAAGCCAATATCAATAAACAGTGTAATAATAAAAAATAAGATAATGTGTTTTACCAAAAAGGTACAGATCGAATCGAATCTGCCGTGTGGTAGCGGCCTAAGAGAATCTACCACCCCAACTCATCCCGTGGGTGTCGTAAAAGTCGACAGAGGGAAAATGAAAACAAGGAGATGGGCAGCAGCATCTTGCTGGAACACCTAAATAAATAAACTGCGGTTGCCAACCCGTCTGCCAAGCGTGGCAACTATGGCAAAATTCCCCCATAACGAGAGCTACAAACTTTTGTAGCATTCTATGGGGGAGGCCTATGTTCAGCAGTGGACTATTGATAGGCTGAAACGACAGATCGAATTATTTTCAGATATACCGTAAAATAAAAATAGAATATCCAGTCCATTTGTCTCACTATTATTATTATTATTATTATTATATTATGGTTACTATTATTTATCAATTTTTAATATTTTTAGCTTGGTCAATTTATTCTGTTTGATAGTATGGTTAATCATTTAAACTGTAAAGATATTATTTGATCGCTGTTAATTTAACTAGCGTAATCGTTTTGTTTATCTGTTTTCTACATTGTATAAAATAAGTTTCAATTACTATATGACTACTCTTAATGGCATATTTAAGTTCTTTACATTACTCCTATAAAAATAATGTTTATAAGGTTATAATTGTACATGCCGTGCAAAATGCGCTTAAATACGTATAACTTCAATAAAAATTGTGTCAAACTCATTTTCTCTATGCTTCATGATCTATCTCCAACTGAATACAAAAGATTCCACAAACCTTTACTCGTAACATGTTTCAGTGGCCATTAAAATTTAAAACTATCTTCCTGTGCAAGAAATTTCCATTTAAGAGAGAACTGATTTAAATTTTTTCACTGCAAAAAATGTAGCGAAACATTACATTAATGCTTTTAAATTCTCGCTCTGTTGAAATATTCAAGGAAAAAATACGCCTAAAATGCAAAGTATAACAAATTTTATGAGGGTTAAAATATTTGTAAGGTTAAAAAAAATACCGTCATTCCGTTAAAAAATTCTTAAATGGAATAAAGTAGTGATGTTGTAGGCCTAAAGTTAAAATTCAAGACATATCGTTTTTACACAAATGAACATGTCATCGTGCTCTCTGCACTAAACACATATGGGTTTTTGTCTTATTATGCAGGTCTCATACAGTGTGTACATACACATGCTTTTGCAATAAAAGTATAGTAAGAACCTACAGATCTCTCACTGCTGAGTACAGGCCTCTTCCCATTTTTGAAAGGGTTTGGGAGACGGTTATCGTTCACCACGCTGCACAAATGCGGTTTCGCGGACTTCACATGTCCTTGAAATATTTTTATTACTTGGATTCCTTACGAAGTTTTCCTTCACCGCTGAGCACGTGATAAATCATTACTTAAAATTAAAACAGCTATTCTCTTATGAGGAATCGACCTTGACGCTTGCTATTCTTGCTTAGATAGAGTATTTATTGAATTCTAGGTAAGAATGGGCGATGGGTGACTTATATACATATTGAATCTATTAATCGTTATAATATCGCTAAATCGTATATCGGCCTGTAACAAATGTAATAAATATTTTTTTCTGTGGTTAGGATAGAAAGTTACAACCTCGACCTTAATGTTATAGCAATAATGATAATGCACCGGTCGCCTTAATTTGCGCGGGTTGACCTTTAGCCTTGTTAAGAAATTTTGAACAAGTGCCACATTTTTCTATTTTTAGTTGCATGCAAAAAATTGAGTAAGCGCATTGATTTTGTGTTCTTTTCTTTAGTATTGAATGTTTTGGGACTTTAACCGTGTAAATAATTTATGATCAGACTTCGGACTTATTTTAGTGTTTTAACGATGTGAGCCGTGAGAGCTCAAGGGACGGGGGCTCGCCTTGAATTTCCCGAATTCGATTCCCGTTGCCGATAACTGTAAAAAGTGTTGTGCAATTTTACGTCCTGTGTGTGTGTGTGTGTGAGAGAGTATTCAGCGGTGAAAGAAAACATCGTGAGGAAAGCGGCATATCTGAGGAATAATAATATTTGGAGGACATGTGAAGTCCGCCTGCCCGCATTGGAGCAACGCGGCGGACTCTTCCCGGCTCCAAATCCCTCTCAGAAATGAGAGGACGCCTGTGACCAGCAGTGGGACATTTACTCTGTCTCTTGGGTCTTTCTTTTTTCAATGCTATATTACATAATGTCATAAATTACACAAATATTACATCATAAATTTAGTAGCCAGGTGGTAGTAAGAATTATTTCCATACATCTCTGTCCTCTATGTAATGATCTATTACAAAATCTTTTTGAAAAAACATTATTTTATTATATATTTAACATGTAGAGCATTCTCCGGCAGGATGTGTCATGCCATTAGGCGGTGACAGCAACGGGAGGAATGCTGGAACTTATGACACCGGTGACACTGTGCCGGACCTTTTCTGCCTTTCCATGCCTCTGATCCGGATTCCAGGCATGTAGAGTAGTTCGTCAATGGTATAGATTTTCCGTAGGATATTCTCCATTCGCCGGAATTGGGCGAAAAATATCATCGCCCGGATGATATTTTTAGCCCAATTCCGACCTTGCTGCGTCCGGATTTGCAGGATGAATTCAGGCTCAAACTCCTGGGTTCTGAATGTTTCCGCGACGTCCTCCAGTGCTGTATCCAGTGGCAGGCCTCTAATGGCTACCGTGACCCCCGAGTGAGCCAGGAGCGAGTACGAGAACCATGCTAGGCCCTCATCCTGCTCGAGTTTCGATAGGTACCTTTGTGGGTAGCTATACTCCTGGTCAGATTCCTGGAGGAAGCGGATGCTTTTTCCAAATGGGCGAGGGGGTTTGGGCGTCTGCCAAGGTCCCGTACCATAGTGGCAAAATGTTTTGCCCAATTGGGGAATTGTTCAACAAACAATGGGCAGATATTTAATTTTCTTCTGCTTCTTTCCGGGCCCCGATGTTGTTGCGCCAGTTGCTGTCCTTGTCGTTATTACGCTGAGAGATTGGTGGCGATGTGGGGACACGCGGTGCGCCGAGGGATAGAGCCGACAGCGGTGCGCGTTGGGATTTGGGTGCTGGTGCCTGTCCGGGCATGGGTATGATCCGTCCGAGGACGGAGGCATGGAATCCGCGACGCTGCAGAAGCTGGTGTGGTAGCCAGAGCTGGCGCGGGCGCAACCGAGCGCAAACCGGACGCGGAAGCTATGGTCGAGGGCCCTACTGGGGCCCCGAGGCGCTAACGTTACGGGAGGCGTAACCGTGCACTACTTTGGGAGATCGCGGTGTACGTTGGCTGCCGAGCTGGTGTTAGCAGAGCTGGCACCAGTGCCTGCAGAAGGGGCGAAGAGGCGGATGTTGATGGAGAAGGGAGTGGAGGAGGAGACAGGCCGTCCATGTCGGCGGTGGATGACACAGCTTAAACTGCGCGACCGATTTTCACCTGCAGTGTAGTCCTTCGCACCTCGCGCCTCTTTTCAAAGAGGAAGGGGAGGGATACCACAGGGAAAATAATGTATTCGAAGCGGCTGTTACCGCATTACCTCGTGATGGTGGCAAGGGCGGCGCTTGCGAGGCATCTGAAAACAGACACCTGCAAAAGCGTAACTAAAACTGGATCCGAGCTGAGTCACTACGCACTACACTTAACTATAATACTATCCGCTTAATTTGAACCCCCCTACTGATGAAACGCACATACTTTATATATATCTTATACGGTACGGTAGATTGTTCCGCCTAACTCAGTAACGTTTAAGTGCCAAAAGTGTACTTCTATGAAATAAAGAATTAAATATTATTATCAACATCCATACATTGACTAAGTTTATCGTTTGTCTATCATTGTATTTAGTTATGTATAAATTCAATAGTTTTTGTACATAAATGGCTAAAATATTTTTGTTTTTAGTATCATGCATAGCAGGTTTAAATCCTCTTGAACTAGGTGTTAACGAACAGTCTATGCCGTTCGTATACGTTAGTTAGTCCTGCGGATTATGAGCGTAATACGACAACAAATAACCCTTTATATATAAATATAATGTATATGAAAATCATTTAATTTATAATAATATATATGTATTTTCAAATAAAACAGTTATGATATTTTATATAATAATCTAAGCCGCATGCAAATAAAAATGTATTTTAAAATGCTGCAAAAAATAATTTTAAAAAGTCAAATATCAGTAAAGCCGACAGTATTCCAACGAAACAGACAACTTTTTTTTTAAAAAATTGGCATATTTTGTCCAGAAATGTGAATACAGTCTGTAGAGTTAGGAACATAGTATCGTATGTACTCGTATTAATGGCATTAGTAAAGTATTGTTTATCAAGTCTTTTTTTCTTTCGTTCTTACTCAGTGATTTTTTGGATTATTATGGAAAAAAATTGTTGCAAAGAAAAAACTGAACAAAACGATAAAATCTCTTTTCGAAAAACGTAATCCTATTGCAAAATTTTTTTTTACATAAATATAAATAAGTTAAGACTTAGTTATAATGTGCTGTATCTGTTTTTCGTAATCATTTTAACGTATTATAACGGACGCGCGTCTAAGAGGGCGCAAAGCAAAATAAGCCCAAAGTGGTAGTTACACTTCCGTAGATATAATCAATAATATATTAGAAATAACCAGAAAATATAGACATTTAAAATTATGAAGGATATGTTTACAAAATTGTTATAAAGTAGTTAAATAGTTTAATAAACGAAACTTTGTACATAAAGTTGAACTAAAACCTAAAAATGTGTGCATGCGTTTTTTTGAATTTTCATAGCTAACTTAAAATTTTGCCACAAATTGAATTCAAAAAAATTTCAAGTGATTATTGTACAATTTATCCTGCTTACATTTTCAAATTGTTGTCTGGTGTTTACAAAAAAAATTATTATACAAATATGCTATACATTATTCCTAATGATGCTGCCTTCTATTATAAATACGAAAAATTTAGACGCTCACGAGAGCACACAGATATAAGTCATGTACGATTTTTGAGCGCCGCGCCAAAACACTATATTGCGATTATTTATATTATGCATGACACAGATTTAGTTACGAGCAGATGCTGCATTTACCATCACTATTTCGCCGTTCATCATGGATCCTCCTAATATGGACTCCGAAGACAAATTTAAAAGCTGACGTCTTCTTTTCCAGCCTTTTGAAAGTCATAGGCGTTTCCTGAAAAGCGACTGCAAAAGCTTTATGCTTATCATGTTTAGCCACACTCGTCACTTTCTGTTATAAAAATAAAACAGCAGTCCAAGCCTGCAAGTTGTGCAGTTTCAGTACCCCCGTACAAATGATGCTGCATTTCCGCTTCACATCACTATCATAAACTCTCGTGATTTGCATTTATGGTATACTGCAAGGACTACGGCTTTTAACAGCTTTTAACGGATTTCAACTATGCCTGATACCCTTTAATTTTTACCCAGTGAAATGAGAGAAGAGACTAACATGACAAGGATAAACACTCAAGGTGGATCTAGATCACTTTCATAACGACTAAAATCTCTACTGGACCCTAACAACAACCAATTAAACAACAAATTTATAGCGAGTGCCCGGACGTAGGCTATAATGGATCCCATTTTTAAAATGACTGGAAGTCATGGAGTGTCCTATAGTGGGACATATATAGGCTGTTACTTTACTTCTAATTGTTTAAACTCGAAATCTGCATAAAAATCATTCAAATGTCATTTATGCATATTTTTTGTGCATAAATACGGTGCTTTGAGATTTGGAACGAAAAGATCCTTGTTATGTATACCAAATAACGTTATTTTTTATATATAATGACATTTTTAACGTTAGTAAGTAGATTTAATGAAAGTAATTCTTCCAAAAGTGGTTGATTTTGATATTGTAGTTCAATGCATTTCAATATAATAATATATAATAATAACTACGAGTACCATAGTTTTAAAATAGCTCAACCCGAAACGTCGCGTCGATAAGAAATCAAGAACTTAGTTCAACATGTTACATCTGTAATTAAAGTCACATCTCTTGTCACCACATCGAGAAAATATACAAATACGTTATTAAACAAGCGTTCAAGAAAAGCGATAAAACGTTCATACACGAATTGCAAGAAGTTTTCTATCTGGTGGTAGGATTCCTATGCAGGAATCCGTCTAGGTAGTGTACTATTCAATTTTCACGTTGATAAAATTATTTTCGTGACCAGAAAATAGACTTAATCTTTTTCAAGATCAATTTCTAAAGGTTATTTCATTCTAGGCCATTTGAATGATATATGTTAATAAATTGTGATCGTCATAGGTAGGACTCTTTTATCTACGTTGTGTTTATTTATAGTAACTTGTTCTTTTAGGTGTATCATGGAAAAATGTTTATTCACTAGAGAAGCTGCAAGTCCAAGACAGTGTACGAATACTCATTAATTACTAATCCCTATACTCTTGTAAATGGTTCACAATGTTTATTTATCAAAATATCTAATACAAGGAGATTTGTATTCTGCACTTGTAAGATTTACATTAAATTATTAATAACCCACTACAAGCTATCGTTCCCCCAACATTTTTATTTAAAAACATGTGGGGAAGACACACGGCTCCAACTCCAGCCGTGTGCGGTGAGCGTCTTTCAATCCATGCGCTCCCCCCGACACAGGACAAGAAGTCGGGAACAAGGACCGTAGTCCACAGCAACACTGGCGAACCAGCAAAAAGAGGGCTTGGCCTCTTGCTAGTGCGTAAGCACAAACTTAGACCGAAGTCTCGCATGTCAATGCGTGTTTACATCATACAAGTACACAACTAGGTCCAGTCTTGTTCAGTCGTTGAGCAGTTATGAGCACTCGGCCCAATAAACTAGTAAAGCCTTCCGTACGCGCCATCACTTCGCCAGACCGCTGCAACTGTAGATGAATGTCGAGTGTGTGGCATCAACATCCAATACATGGTCAGCACGGCAATTTGCCGCAGAGCACGTCATGAGTCCACTGCTCACTTCTAGGGTATGTGGTCCCACGTTGTGCAGCTTTCGGCTGCAGCCTTGAGAGTCTCCTCCCGCCAGCTACCATCCGCATGAAGTAGACGCATTAGCTCCACCAACCATTGTAATGATGTATTTTGCCATTATTTATCATTTATAATTATCATTCAGCCATCAGGCAATCAGCATTCTACTCGTATTATATTCGTCAAAATGGGTTTGTGTAATTGACGTTGAGTATTATGTATTTCGATCAAGTTTGTCTCACCCCCTACCAAGTTTCCAGTTATCATTCATTTGTGGGAATTTACTGAGAGGTTTATTTAATATTGTTGTTATTCAACAGCATGGAGGGCAGACAGTCTGCAGTCTCGTTACAGAGAGACCCGACTTGGACAAAGCTAAAGAAAATGTGAATCAAACCAAGTGCAAGACGCAACCATTATACTAACGACATCTAAGCAACTGTCACTAGGACGCATTGTCACAGGTGCAACAAGCATCAGTACGACTATCGCTCAGACATACGCCAACACAAGGGCCTCTATACGGTCTTAGCAAACATCTACACTTCTGCAAAAAACCTCCGTCAACCCGAATCATAAGTTGTATTGAATCAGATGCGACTCATTCATATAACCGTCACTAAAAACACAATACCACAATAGCAGTAAGTATTGTTGTGACTATCACATAGATGGTGCCTCCTCACAACACACCTATATGATAATTATCGACTTTGGCAAAAGTTGTTTAACTAAAAAAATTACCAACGTGTCATAGTAGCAGTCCACTAAAACGCCGGTGTATGAACCATGTATCATAGAACTAATGCTCTAAGACATGGGACGAAAGAGTAAGCTCCAGCACCGAAATGCTAAAAACCACACCCTCTCTTATGTGATTGTATGAAAGTCTAATGAATTCTCTATCTTAATAATTTTAAGTTCCAACTCATTTTTATAATACGAGTATCATATCTTACAAGAGACCTTTAATGATAGACCATTTTATTATATACTTTACTTACATAGGATCTTTGTATGGAACATTAGCACTATGCAACTTATACTATAGAGAGTCATGCTCGACCTCACACACCTAGATGTTTAACTGTTGGTATGCCCCTCCGCACGGTACTCGAGCTTCGGACTTAATACATAGTATGGTGTTAGCTATACACGAACACTTTCTAGTTTTAAGATTGGTTTTTTAATTGACATTACACGAACCCCTTCTAATTTTAAGATTATAAGGTTAATAAATAAGGTTTTATAATTGGTATTACATGAACACTTTCTAGTTTTTAGCAAGGTTTTATAATTGGCATTACATGAACACTTTCTAGTTTTAGAGAAGATTATAAAATTCCAATGCACGAACACTTCCTTATTATGAATTACTATATAGAGTATTTTCCATACAAATGAAGTTAATTTTATATTGTAATATTTTTAATTAACTTCTATAGTACTTCATAGATAAGACCTTATCTTATTTAAAACATATAAAATATATCTTGGATATATTTTATATGTTTTAAAGTAAATTTTAGGCACTGATCTATGTAATATTATGCCAAGAAGAATTAAACTGAAAATAGTGAAATTTCACTATTGGGATTGGTCCTCATATATTTCCCAACTTTTTTGGACCACCATTTTTTTTTTATAATTTTTAATATTTTCTTAAATCTTTCTAAAACGTAAAAATACGTAATGAGAGATAGTATGTCGTTACAGTAGGTACCACCCCAGGGCCAGTTATTCTGCCGTGAAACAGTAGTGTGCAAACATTACTGTGTTTCGGTTTGAAGGGCACTGTGAGCTAGCGTAATCACTGGGCATATGAGACTTAAGAACTCATGTCACAGGTTGATGACACGCAGAATTTTTCTGGTTGATACAGCATTTGTTATGGGCAGACGTTGCACTTACCATCAGGTGAACGATTAGCTCGTTTCATCACTTTATCCAACAAAATAAAAAAACAGACCGAATTTTTTAAAATGAAGTCATAAATATCTTAATCAGTATTGAATCAAGTAACTAACCACAAAAATATCAAAAAAAAAAATGTTAAATAAAAGAATATTTTAAATAATATAGGCACATTATACTGTTATATATAAATTCAACATTGCTCTTTCCTTGTCCTTTTTCGGTCGTTGACCCGAGTTTCCCTAAGGCGCAATACAAATTAAAAAAGGGTCCTGTGTTTATTAGGATGGAATACAGTGTAACAGGAAATGACGAAATTAGGGATCAACATGATCTTCACCAATGCCTCGTGTTTATTAAAGGTTTAACGTCCTAAATATTTTTCATATTATACACAAACACACAAAGCACACACTTTTTGAAATCTTAATATTTTAAAAGTTTTTGTATAGGTTTTTGGTTACAAAGCTACAGCTTAGTTACAAACACCAATTGTAATACCGGATACCGGAAATATAACAACCGATATTCATTTTATAAAAGATAACTAAAAAGTAACAATTTTCTATTTAATAGGGATTAAAAGAGTAACTACAATATACAGTTGGGAAGATGTATTATCTTGTATGAAATAAAAATGCATATTCACTTGATAATTTCGCAAAAACATACAAAACAATTTAGTTCCAAATGGTGATCAATTTATCAACGTTCGTATAAAACTTTGGAACTTTACATACCTACTCAATTAGTTCAAACTTTCGGTGTATAAACTGGCTCAACGGTAATATTTGTGAATGATATATTAATGATATTTTATTAAGCATTTTTAACAAGAATTTTTGTATTGTATTTGTTCTTGAGCGGTGGTGATCACTCACCACCAGGTGAGCCACTAGCTCGTTTGCCCCTTCTCCTATATAAAAAAAAATTGTATATATACAACTTTTAAATAAAATAATTTTTTACGGATTTTATCGCGTTTAATTTGTCTTCGCGTAATTTATGTAATAAATTAATGTAATATTCGCGTAAATAAAAGAAAACATTATATACAACTGTTTGATGTTCATTATATTTGTATCTTTATATATTTGAGTTGCAGGTATTAGACACCAATAGTTAAAATACTTTATACAAATGATCTAATTAAAAGATGTTGTTCAAGAGGTGATTTATGTAATAGAAGGTGTTGTTGATGGTCAATTTTGTAAATAATTGACGAGGACGAAAACGAAAACGAGACTCACATAAAAAAAAATTCAAATTCGTTCAAAACTTGAAGCAAAATTAAAAAGAAAACGCTGGTCCTAACAAGGCGAGATGAGAGGTTGAACAGTCCACTCCAGCGAGTTCGTTCAGAAGTACTTGAACTAAAGATAACGAGTGATTTATTAGTAGCTGGACAAGTCTATCGAAAAATATGGATTCTTCTGACAGGTTTCAGCATTTTACTATTTTTATTTACATACAACAATCTCAAAATTTTTAAATACTTAATTAAATATCTAGTGTTGGAAACTGGAGACAGCGTCTCGGAAAAAGGAAGATCCCATATTATGTACGTCCTCATGTTATCCTGGTAGAAGTCGCGGTCAGTGAATTGCTACGAAATGAATGTATAAAGACTAAGACAGTTTCAAATTGATTGAGATTGACTGAGATAGTTTCAAATTAGAAAAGGAATAGAAGAAGTCTTTCGTAGTTCGTTGTCGTCTGAAGTCTTTGTAGCACTGTTTGTATTTCTCACAGTTCATACATATAAGATATATATAATCACACTCAGTAGCGGCTGCGGAATATCGCTTTTTTATACTATTTTGAATATATTATATGAAGCATTTTGTAGCGGGCAGGTAGGACAGTAAGTGTTGGGGTAAGGAGCAGGATATAGGAAAGAGTGAAGTGTGAATATGTTTATACATAATTGATTGAGAAGCGCGTACAGCTATTTTATTTAATGGATGTAAGTGACTGGACGAGTAAGTTGTTCATCTTGCGGTAAGACCCTATCCATTTCGTCCTGTTCATTGTAGAAGTTGAGACTGTCTGGCAAACTGCGAAATGATCATCTCAAATGTACCAGACTTATTATCCAAACCGGATATGAGCAGCAGCGTGTAAGTGGCAAGATATTGTACATTTTGCGGTTATGGTGAATTCTCGTAACTTGGAAACTGCCTATGTCTGGTAATGGATTCAGGAGGGTGGGGTTAAAAGATTTATATTATTTTTCCACCAAGAAGAAAAACAGCATTAAGGAGACTTTTTTTTTAAATAGCGATAACTTACTTGCACATCTGTTGATCATCGGTGAGATCGTTTGGGTGCTGCTTTCAATGCTGTACCCGACTCAGGATTAACATCGATTAAATTGAATATCCAAATATTTAATTGAATTAGTGGAGTAATTTTTTGAAATCGCATAAAAGCTTGCAAAAATTCAAACTATTTGGTACGTTTCCAAGATTCACTAATTAACTTTTGGTCGCCTGCCTCGACATAATAACACTAGAGACCAACTTGAGTCAATTTGCATTTTTAAGTGCATAACAATTAATAAATTAACTTACTATACCATACAATAAAAGGATGCCTGTTTGGCCTTCTACTTTTGGTGCATGATGTTTCTGACGGGGACGCCACGATTAAGCAACGCTTCAGGCGTATTTACCGAGCGTGTCGACTATTTTGATACAATCATGCGTAATCAATGTTCGTTAATTTGTGGGCTTTTAATATCATCCTTAATGTGGTTGCATATCAAAGAGTTGTAGCGACATCTATGTCGCCACATGAGAAGCTCAAGAAATATTTACTATATATACAACATCTAAATATTACTAGTTGGAGGAGACGTCCTCCCCAGGATCAGACCACTCGAACTGGCGGGTAGCTAGCCTTTTCATTGGCAATATAATACGCCAAAATGGTGAACCCGACGTGATGAACATCCTGCAGCCAGCTTCTCCGAACCACACCAAAAACGTCATCGGCAGGCATCGCAGTCACAGCACCAGACTACTGTCGGCACAACTCGTGCTTCCTAGTCTCTCAGCTACTGAGGATCAACGGCCGCCTCTTCTCCTCAGGCTGACTCCTGCGGCATAAAACTTGTCTCCATACGTCTCGACGCACTGAAGACCTGGAGACAGGTTCACCGCAACGCCAGACTGCACCTCATCGCCTGACGTCTCAAGTTCTCCACGCTAAAAAACTACGTTTTCCAGTCTCAGCGGGGGAGTGATGTGTCATGTATGTCGCCACATGAGAAGCTTAAGAAATATTCGCACACGTCCATAACCGCGCTATGAAAGTTTTCTGAGATGTTTACTATATATACAACATCTAAATATTACTAGTAGGAGGAGACGTCCTCCCCTGATCAGACCACTCAATCTGGCGGGTAGCTACCCTTTTCATTGGCAATATAATACGCCAAAGAGTCATTCTATTTTGTGGATTTTGATACAAACAGTAAACCAGATTCGCCTCAATCTCCCTTAGTAAGCCTAATTACATACTTCGAAGATAAATTAATAGCGTCCATAATCAATGTCTAGGTATGTAAGTCCCCAGGAAAGTTTTTTTTTTTATAATGATGTAAAGTGCAACGTGTAGACGTATATGAGTAGCCATATACGAGTACGTCTACACGTTGCACTATATGGGTAGCCATAACAAATGCTATGTCCCCCAGAACATTTCTGTGTTACACTAGACTGCAGATGTTGCAATTCTCATCAGGTGAACATTTTGCTCGTCTCGTAACTTGACCCAATAATAAAAAAGGATGTAATAGACTGCTAACTAATATTTAACATGTTATTAGGTCACTGCTATGCATTGTTCTTCGAATTTAACGAAGAATTTCGAATTTATCCGGAAACCAATATAATAACATAATCATATTATATTGTCCTATTAGAACCCCGTCCGGATTTCACGATGTCTAGACATTATTGAGTTTGCCGACCTATTTTACGTAGAACTGTATTTGTGGACTATATTGCAGGACATATATAACCTGCACATTATTATCTCAATAATTTCTCACCTAATATCGGATAAAGTGCACATGAAAATCAATAAAGGTGAAATCTAATTAAATGGTGTTAACGATTGAAACTAATTAAAAAAATGTATAATGGCTCGTTTGGCGTAGTGCCACTAACTTCTGAAATTATATATTAAACATATATTTACTGTAGGCTAATATTTGGAAAATGCACTTATAGTATAGTTACAAGCTGATGGAGATTGTGAATATTTTCAAAAACGTCTAAAGTACGGGCCAGTTATTCTGAGCGAAGCAATAGTATGCAAGCAATGCTGTGTTACGGTCTTAAGGGCATTGAGAGCTAGTGTAATACTGGGCATATGAGACTTAATAGCAAGATAACACACATCAGAATAATCAATGAAGGGAAAAATAAGGGATTGCACCAGCGTTACCTTTACCTTGATTGGAAGATAGTTTCTAAGGCAATTTAGAGCACTCAGCTTAGCAATCACTGACCTACTGATTTTTTGAATTTGGGTGGCCCACTTAACGTTAAGTCAAAGTATACACCCAGATTCTTAACATAATCGGAATAAGGTAGAACCCGCAAACGAGTGAAATATTCATAACTTCTAGTTTGCCTAATTGCCTATCATTACCAATTATTTATGTTTATATATCAATTATTGCTTGACATTTATGAGGGTAATATATGAGGAGTATGCACGAATCGGCGAGCAGGTGCGTTAATGTTTGATAGAATAGGAAGCAAACGAGCAAGCGACTCACCTGATCATCGCCCGTCATGAACATCCGCAATATCACACAAATTACGGAATTATTAGAAAGGAATAGGCTCTTTTCTTGAAGATTCCTAAGTCATATCGGTCTGGAAAAATCTCATCATCATCATCATTTCAGTCTATCACTAGTCCGATGCTGAACATAGGCCTCTCTCATAGATTGCTACAAAAGTTTGTAGCTCTCATTTTAGGAGTATTTGCCATAGTTGCCACGCTTAGCGGCCGGGTTGGCAACCGCAGTTTATGTATTCAGATGTTCCAGGCAGATGCTGCTGCCCATCTCCAGGTTTTAATTTTCCCTCTGTCGATTTGTACGACACCCACGGGATGAGATGGGTTGGTAGATTCTCTTAAGCCGCCACCACGCGGCGCAAAACCTGCCGACAGCAAATTCCACAAAGCGTCCATGCGTGGTCTTGAAAAACGCCCCGTAATTCCATCAATTCCTCGCGAGTGTTCACGAGTAACCCGGTTGTATTCTATTTGCAAGGCCAGTGGATTTGAAAGTACCTGGTCGTCGACAATTAGAGCAGCTCTTTGATAAATGCAGTCAAACGGAAGAAGCTGGCACCAGATTTCCCTCACCCTGAGATGAGATCAGTACTCCACATGGGGCCGAATTTCCGCTTTGAATAGCGGTAAGCGGTTGGCCGGTCTGAAATAATACCCCGCTCTACTAAGCACGCCAAGCTTTCTTGGAGCTAATTTGGCCTTCTCCTCTTCTTCTATTATTTTGGCCTTTAGTTGGATAGATTTGGGCGGATGCCTTTTTTAGGGGTCGGGTGCAATCAAGCTGTCTCCCAGGCCTTCAGGACGACGCCTAAAGAGTGAAAGCCAACTTCGGATCACACATTCTTAGCACAATTGGAGGGATTCTATCGGGCCCACTCGACTTGTGGACAGCCTTGGCGAGAGACTACTCGCACGAGAAAGGCGAACTAGTTTCACGTCAAATCAACCAATATGCTCTGACTTTGTCGTGGCTATAATTGAAGGACGTGGAGGCGGAGTTGTACTTCTTTTTGAAAACCGCTGGTTTTTAAATCCCGAGACTCCGATACAATAGCCCAGGCCCAGTAACATTTCTGCTTTTGGAAATTGATGCCATTTTGCAGGCGCCACCAAACCAAGGCTGGAATTTATCTCACATAGGCACCATAGAGGGTAGAACGAATACCTCTTTAGGGACAGACTCGTCGTCGCTGTCTATGCGCAGCCAAATGATGGACAGGTCCGTACCGTCAAGACTGCCTAAGAACAAATATCCTGACTGACGTACACACAAGCCCGGCCTGTGGCACAAAGGAGTGTTTTAATTTGTACTTTGGGGTAGGAGTGATAAGAGGTATCCGCCGAAGAGGATATCTGCGTTTCAGAAAGAAAAAGCAAGTCCGGTTTCGCCGTCTCTAGATGGCACTGAACGGCGTTAATATTGCAATATATGCATGGTTAAGCATAGTTAAGCATGGTTTTATAGCTCTGTTTGCCAGAAGTAGCACGCTTGCAAACCGGCACCCCCCCCCCCACCATAATAAGAGGGGCAGCCTGAGCACCCACACCCAGATAGCGAGGGATACTCAGAGCGTAGATGCCCAGTGAAGGGATTCTCCGAAACTGTCGGTGCTAATACCCACTCGGGTCGATTTTTGAGTGCCGCTACCATGGTTAATGCAACATCCAAGGCTGTTGCGTGGTAATAACACTGTCTACGGAACTCTATACTAAATAGTTTATTTAACGCCACACTGGGCATCATTATCATCAGCTTATTAATAGTTCACTGCTGAAACTACCTTTCCCAAACGAAGGATTTGCCGTAATCCTCGCCTGATAGGGGACGGATTGGCAATCGCAGTATCTGATGCCTCACACCTTAAACGCTGCTTTTTTACTCATGACGTATCATTTTAAGGTCTGACATTTATCGAGATGGTTATTTCGCCACCTGTGGAAGATCACTAGTTGTTCCAGATAATTCCCTTAGTCGATTCTTACTATAATTATTGGTTCGAATAAGCTCTGAAGTGACAAAAAACTACTTTTATTATCAACTTTATTTATTCGAGTTGATTAATAAAGTTGATAATAAAAGTGGTTTTTTGTTCTACTCTCTTTCCTACCGAGGTGTCGTAAGAGGTGACTAAAGTATTGTACGGATAGCATTATTCATGCGGAATAATAGCACAATAAGCAATGCTGTCACTATACTGCTCGTGAGAAGTCTCGTTTCCCGTATTGGTGAAAAGTGGGCTACGGGTGCGGCCTCAGCCTACCCCTAATATGGGAAAATGTGGGACTATATGTTCTATGTTACGTATTGTCTACTTGGTTGAAAATAATTAAAAGATGTAGTTTTTTTTTTATAGTACAAAGTGACGAAACGAGCAAAATGTTCACCTGATGGTAAGTGCAACGTCCGCCCACAACAAATGCTGTGTCACCCAGAATATTTCTGTGTATCACCGCACTGCGGCCCGTCACCCTGAGACATCAGTTCTTAAGTCCAAATGCCCAGTGATTACGCTAGCTCACAGTGCCCTTCAAACCAACCCACAGTAATGTTTGCACACTACTGCTTCACGGTAGAATAACTGGCCCTGGGGTGGTACCTACCTAGACGGATTCCTGCATAAGAATCCTACCACCAGTAAGTTAAAAAAGTAGTAGTGTTAGTAAATTTATAAGTTCAACTGATTTCCACAATTATTTTTTGTGAATCGTACGCAGAAGGTTAATGAACCTGCTAATTTAGGCTTTCACAGGTCACATTTGCTTTAGAGTCAATCAGTTTTAGGCGGAGTGCTGAAAACCGCGGTATTGACATTGTAGAATGGTCGCCTACTAAACTCGATTAAATCACGTCAATTTAGAGTTTTGTTTAGCAGCAAGTCAAAACTAAAGCCCAGAGGGTACTCGTAGTATAAACGTGAACTCATTAACGTTAAGTTCAAGCAGTACGGCTACAATTCTGAATACAACTTACACTTTATTAAGATTACTTACGCTATTTGCAGTCTAGTTAATACTTACGATTTTTACCTACTTATGTTGCATAATGAAATGTCACTTTAGAAAGTTTTTAGAATTGTGTACATAAGCGAAATTAAACTACCCGGTTCATTAATTTTGATTATTAGAAGTGCACATACAACAAAACATACAGAACCATATTGTTTGAGTGTAATTTAACAAAGTCTCTCTATAACTGTATAACCTGCATTAAAAAGTTAATCCCGTTACAATACGACATCATTTGCGTTAAAATTTGGTCTTAATATGTTTTATATTCACGGAAGGTAATTGAGACAAAAATACGGACTACAGATTGTTTGCCGGTTTACGAAACTATGGATCTTTGGATACAATAATGAAGCATGTACAGGAAACTCTCGCCATTTTTTGATATCACAAACTTATTAAACAATGGGCAGTATTGACTCTTACTAAAATGGCGGCGACGTGGTTGGCCACCCGTCATGTCACGTTTCCCGCGTGTTTCATATCGACATATTTATACTAAATATTTATATTTACAAACGCAGTTATACATACGTATAGTTATACTCGTCGTCATCTTTTATTGTTTTTTTTTCGAAACAAAATTACGAGTATATCGCAAAAACACAAAAGCACATTTTGTGCAAAGTAATTTTAATTATATTAAAAATATAGCGAAACTGACAGCTGCCGTTTTCCAATCCTCTTTCTAAGTAGCTGTCTTGAAAACATGCTAAAAGCCTTTTAACTGGTTTCAGCTGCCATTTAAATATAAAACTGTATTTCTGTGAGAAGAAAATTCTCTTCGGGAGACGACCTCCGTATTTAGTTCCATTTAAAGAAAGATCTAGACAATTGTGTTTATAGTTAAAATTATAACTCTAATCTATATATTAATTCGTGAAAACTTTGTATCCTTATTTTAAAGCATATTGCGCGCATAAATGAGTGTGAGATATGGCATAGTTAAAGTTTGTATGGAATACAAGCGATGATTTTAAAATTTACGTTATAATATGTGTTACAAATACAATAAATGTAATGAATTTAAACATTCAATATTTACATTCATACTGACAATGTAAATATATAACAATAACAAAAGAGTCTGTCGTTAGTTTACATTCAAACTGCCAATGTTTAACACGTAATAGTCTGTGGTCAAACAGTCACACAGAGTATTTCATATGTTGTCAATAAATAATTACACAAACCTCAATAACGTTCAAACTTATAAAAAATTTGATATGGTCGAATTCCGACCACTGCTCATCAGTGGTCGAAGTTCGATCGAAATTCATAAAATTCTCATTATTACATTGAGTACTTATAAAAAGATATATCCGATAGTTAAAATAAGTTTATGGGACACTATTATGTGAAATATTTCTCTTGTAATAAATTAGCTTTTAATAAATTATGTGAATATCAATAATATCAATAATATCATAAATATGTTAAATATTTTGAAAATATCAGAGAGATGAGAGACAGATATGTCAACATTGGAAATAAATCAGTATTTACCTTGGATACAGATAAATTCCAGGTTCGAGTTAATAAGCCCAACAGTAGCACTCGAATATATGTACATGCTATATTCCCGTGAAAATGATTTTTGTTCATTGGTTATACAAAGTACATGGTAGAAGCATTTGATGACGATGAAATAATGTTTTTATTTAAGTACTATGCCAGGGTTTATTATTTTCAACGAAACATGCTATTTGTTTAATGATAATTTTTTCTCAATATTTTATTAAAATTCATTACCGGTTTTTAGAGGATTTTGGAACAGGGGTGTTCGGAAAAAGTCTGCCACGCTGCCCCAATGTGGGTTACCGGACTTCACTGGTCCTCAAAATCTTGCTATTGCTCAGACATCCTCACACTTAGCACGATATGGCATAGTCGTCGTTGTAGAATTATTTCAAGATGGGTTGATGAAGAGGATGGGTTAATATGTACGAACTTGAAGACATTCAACGTATTGGAATAAGAGTTCCAATTACCGCCGAACCTCAAGATCATTCAAGTCTAACGAATTAATTTTTTTTTGGATAAAGTGACGAAACGAGCAAAACTTTCACCTGATGGTAAGTGCATCATATGCCCATAACAAATGCTGAGTCACCCATAAAATTTCTGTCATTATGTCATGTCAGATTACACTAGCTCTCAGTGCTCTCCAAACCGAAACACAGTAATACTAACTCAGAAACACAGAAATCCTACCACCAGTGGAAATCCTACCACCAGTGTACCAACTTAAGCAGGCGCATGCGGCGCATTAGTCAATTCTGTTAATACGTTACTCACTTTTACACGATCCTAATTCTCTGTCTTATCTTGAACATAACTTCCAATTTCTTTATTCGACTCAATCGAATTCTTGGCTCTTCATAAAGTCTTAAGATTCCACAGAATTGTACTAGATTCTTCAGCTCTTCTTTCATAGTTCAGGCTACACTCCTCTGGAATATCCTTCCTTTTGATACCAGGAATGCATTCAACAAAAATTCTTTGAAAAGACTTCTTAGACAATATTATTTTCTTTATACATAAGATCACGACTGTATGCCATAAGGGGTAGTCAGAGACTGGGCACTCACTGCAAAAGCAGATGACTGCCACAATCCACGTTTCACCAAATAATATAATGCACTTGGTGTGATAGGTGGTGAGCCACCGTGCGCTATTGGGTGCACAGTGCAGTTTTATTCCTTACTCGCCTTTTACGAGATCCATTGGATGAGATGGAGTGGTAGTATTCTTTTAACGAGCCGTAGTATGAGTATTCTTTATTTTCTTTATATACGTATTATTTGTGTATTATATATTCCGGGGAGACCTTACTTATCGACGCCGCCCCTAGTTTGATTTCTACAGGCTGCTCCCAGTTCAACATGTGACTAAACTTCTTAAAGGTAACCAATAACTGGATCCCACCGAATTTTTTTCAAAAAGATATTCTGTATATTAAGATATTATGTATGGAATATTCATCGGTTCTTATTGATCAACTGTCAGTGATACATTTTAGCTGTTATAAAAAGGTTTTAATGCAACCCTAAACTCTCCCAAAAATATCTGAGATCTCTACGAAAATAGCTATGATGTAACTCAAGGTATCAAAAATTGACCAATAAAAGTCATTATTGGGAGTGCGCTGCAAAAACTATTGATGATAAATAAAATAATATACTACATTTTCATAGTACTCATCATTACTCATAAAAAAGTCCGCGAGCCTATGTGTGTAACTAGTATAGTTAAGTCACTATAAACGTTTTTTGGTCAAATTAGTCAATCAAAACACGGGTAGATGATGACATTCGTATAATGATATTAATAACTTTGTAAAGTGGATTCTACATTTCAGTAAATAATACTCAGTTATAGTTAGGTTTCCCTCTTGTTTCAATGAAGTACGTCATACATTTCGATGTTGCAGTAAGTAAAACTTTGAACCCACTTCAAAAAAGGCATTCGGCTATTTATATGTTTTTATGTGTCTTCGGGCATAACTTCTTTGTTTATGAACCAATTTGAATGATTCTTTTTTATTAGAAATGGGATATCCTGAGGGTGGCTCCATATAATTGGTCAAGTTCTGATGATGGGATCCATGTGAAAATCTTGCAACTCTGGACCTGCTGCGTTGAAGTAGGTTTTCGATTTAATAATTATATTCCTTTTACTTTCTTTTTGTTGTCATTTATAGGCATAGAAAATAAATAAGTTCCTGGCAAGAATTTCTGAGAACTCTTGAGTGTAAGTTCCCATTTTTAGATCTTAGACATATTTGACAGAAAATTAAATAACTGTGATTTGAATTAAATAACGTGACTTTGGGTACGTTATATACTGACATGGCATGGTAAATAGTTCAAAAAAATTGCACATTAACTGCGTATGCGATTCAGAACATAATATATACTGAGCGCGTATCCAACACGGGAACAGCTCCTAGTCTGCACCGAGCTTAAGGTAATATATGGACTACTGTTGTAATATTTGGCTTGGTGCTGCTTATAATCAACTCGCAGAATTGGACTCTTTGACGGAGGAGATGTGAGGGATACTTCGTTGTTCGACGCAAAGCTGCACTGTCTTAAGCATCGCCGTAGAATGCAATGTAAGCAACAGAAAACCGACAGACTGACTGTGTTCGTCGCAGTTGCATCTTGGAGAATGTGTAAATGAGGTGGACATCTAATTTACACATCCATAAATTTTTTTTCAGCACACTGTTAGACAAAATTGCTTTGTATGTCCACATACATACATATTACATTAAAAAATCTATAAAAAAACGTCAGCTATAAAGAATATTTTTACCTTACGCATGCGTAGCCTGTGACGCCTTCTTAATTATGCTGCAAACGGTTGACGTAGTCAAACTTTTAATTACCGAACTTGAGGCTCTACTCAAAATCATAAGTGCAATCTTGCACGTATTAAGTATTACGACGCTTTGTCAAAGTAAAAATATTCTTATTTTATGGAGTCAAATAGAATTATATACTTATAAGACTTATAAGACGACGAAAAAATGATCTTGCCTTGGAAAGAACCAGCAAGAATCCCAGCAGGCTTTTTCATTATAATTTTTTCTTGCCAATTATTACAATTGATTTGTTCTATTGTTCTTTGAATAACATTACTCAGAGTTCATTTGTAATCACGGTTGGTTGCCTCTTAGTGGATACCTAACGGTGTTAACGAAGCTAACGCAGGGCTAGCCCCGCAGTCCGTCTTCTGGGAAACGCAGCACGGAAGTGGTTTAAACAAGTTGGCATTAAGTAGAGCCTTAGTAAACTTAGACTAATTCGATTGGACTTAAGTCCCTGCGTGAATATAATTATATTAAGCACACACCCAAAAGTGCAAGTCTAAAGCACTCGAGACCACTCAGCAATTTGCCTCAGTAGGAAAGGCGCTATACCTTTAGGGCTTCATCATCTGACGAACCAGAAACTTCGGACTTCCTCGGACTCCGAAATGAAGTGTGAATCTCCTCAGCCCTCTAAGACCGCGTTCGACACTGGCTTCATCCTTTGTGGAGATTACAAAATACAAGCGGAAAATGACCGCTTCTTCAGATTTTTTTTCGACAGTTTTTGGGACAAGCAGTGTCCCAAAAACTGCAAAAGCCACTACTTCCTTACGGTAAGCCTCCGCCGCCTTCATCGGCTTTATCCAACAAAATCCCCTACAACGCAGTTTCTACAGCCGACAGCATCAAGCTCCTGCTTGAGACGTCCGAAGCAAAGTAATCAGCTTTTTGCGATCCAACGGTGTGTACTTCCACACCTACAATCTAACTGAAGAGCGTCAATTTCGGATGGTACTAAAGAACCTCCCTAAAGAAATCCCTGTCGATGAGGTTAAAGCTGACCTGTTCGCCCAAAACCTCCCCATCCTATCCATACACCGGATGTACAAAGTGGGCGCAAAAAAGCGCCCTACAACATGGCGCTCATCGCTTATTAGCGTTCAACAGCAGGCAAACAGATCTTCAATCTGAAAACTTCCTGAAACCTTTGAGGCTCCCAGTTGAATCCCCTCTCAAAAACGACCCATAAGTACAGATTTATGGCCATTCTTCTAGGAATTGTTACGCACAAACTAGGTGCGTAAAATGCTTAGGCGACCACGCCACCCTCGACTGTCGTAGACCGAAGAACAAATCCCTCCTTGCCACCTTCGGCCCACCCTCCTGGGTTCTTTGTAACACAGAGGGCCACACGGCCAACTACCTCGGCTGCCCCCAGGCGCCAAAATCCAAGAGACCTGCGGACAGACAAGTATCTGCACTCAGAACCGTCTTGCAGATCAACCATTCATCCTCCGCATGAAGGAAAATCCCAACCCCCGCGTCCACTGTAAACTCGGCTTCACCGAACAATCATGCCACTCCATTCGCAAGTCATCCTGTCGACGAAAGGGACTTACGGTTAGTCTGTCACTTCGCCGTCGTCTTCAACGGCACCGATGTTTCAGCCCTTGCATAGGCTCTCAAAGCTAACGACGGTAAACCCGATGATCCACGCAGCTATGCGATATCAACATGCCATTGACGCCATAGTTAACTTCGAAGCATCAATTATCAATTATAATAATATTATATAATACTGGTTGCAAGTGCCGTCACTTCAACCCATCGCGACTCTCTCACTTCTCAACACACCCACATACACGATCATTATTAGCATACACATTAATCATTCGCGACACCGTCCTTCAGACTGGTTTTCCTTGTCTTAGTTGTGCCTAGAAGCGTCGCTGGAGTTTTTAGCGTCATTTCTTCTCCAGCTTCTACGCATTCCGAATTAGTGGTAAATAAAGATGTTTAAAACGTCCCAATAACCATCAGTCTTAAAAAAGTAGTGTCATTAGCCGTGTGGTGGCGGCTCGTTAAAAGAATACTACCACTCCATCTCATCCAATGGATCTCGTAAAAGGCGAGTAAGGAATTAAACTGCACTGTACACCCAACAGCGCATGGTGGCGATGGGCTCACCACCTATCACACCAAGTGCATTATATTGTTTTGGTGAAACGTGGATTGTGGCAGTCATCTGTTTTTGCGGTGAGTGCCCAGTCTCTGACTACCCCGTATGGGATACAGTCGTGATCTTATGTATGTATGTATGTATACACATACATTTGTAGAAACGTCTTGTTAGCGATCACCTCATTCCTAGGGGTTATAAACGATGTATTCTTTAATATTATAATAACTTTTTGCATAAGATCTTTGTTTAATCAACAGTTTTAACTTTCGATACGAAGACTAGCGCACTTTCTAGGATTTAAAAAAAAGGTGTAATTTGCCCTATGAATGAGTCCACGGAGTCTGTGAAATCGATTGACTGGCTGGCTGATTATTTACATTATTAAAATACCTTTTTATAAAAGTGAATTAAATTCTTATGTACGTACATAACGTTTGATATATTTTGCTTTATTGGCATTTTGTTTTTTTTTAATGTTAAATATATATATTATATTTGAATAGCATTATTTCACTTGGTATATGAAATTCACGTGATAAGCGCGAGTGGTGGCAAGTATGCCGTCAAGCGGTAGTTAGTAGTTATTACATTAGAGACTTAAGTGACGATGTTCTCAGGGATAACGAGCACAGTATGGTGTCACACAAAAAATATATGGCTGACACAACATGCATGACACAGCGGCAGACGTTGCACTTACTATCAGGTGAACAATTTGCTCGTCTTGTTACTATCTACCGTAATACAAAAACTGCCTATTGTTGTGCGTTTATATATTCTTAACGTAATTACGTTACACTGTATGTTTAATTGAGATTAATTCTAGCTTTACACATTTCTGTGTATTGAAGCATCGTTTAAATATCTAATAAATCAAAAGCTGTTAATTGGAGACTGGACTCAAGGACTCTTTTAATTTGTGTTGCGGATATTGCAGATATGAGTCAGATGATCAAGTAAAACTCGGAGGAACACTTTGAAACACTTAACGTTTGGCCACAGTAACGTCCTAATACACGTTTTCTACAATACTACACTCAATACGGACTTTTAAACAACGCAATCACAGTAGTCATTACAACATCTCTTACTATCAAATTACTGATTTATTATAGTTAACACAAAGCACCACGATACTATCACGATTTTCATTATTCTTATTTAGCCGATAAGTGTTCGGCAGAGTACAGAGAATACCTATACTTATACTATACCTGTTTCCTTCCGAGGTGTAGTAAGAGGCGACTAAGGTATTCTACACACAGCTTTTATTCGTGCAGAATAAATACCAAAACGTGGAATGCTATCACTATACTGCTGGTGGGATGCAGTGGGGAAAAAGAATATTTTGATTCGTACCAAAATGGCGGCTATGTGATTCGCCACCCGTCACGTCATGTTTCCCTCGGGGGCGAAAAGTAGGTAAAAAGACTGTATGTATGTATTTATTTTGTTTATTTAAACTTAATTGAACCTTACATTACTAAATGGAACAAAAGGCGGACTTAATACTAAAAGCATTTTCTGCCAGTAAACCTTAGGGCAGTGAGTAAACAACGAATGCGGTTACAATAGAAAAATATACAATCACATACATACTAATATACATACATGTATCAAATATTTCAATAATTAATATATATATTTTAAATGCAAATATATACCAATTATAATACATGTAGACTAAAATAAATCATAATGGTGATGATGTTCATTAATAATTTTATTACGACACAGCTGCTATGTAAGCATTTTAAAAAATATTCACGAATTTTTTTTTCTAAAGTGTTCTTGCTGGAGGGTAGTTTTAAGTTTTTAGGCAACTCATTCCATAATGTAGCAACTTGGACAGCAAACGACGCTGAAGGGAAACCAGAGCGGTGAGGTTGGAATAGAGAAAGTCGATGACTCTGTAAACGAAGTTGTCGATCGTGGGTGTCGCTCAAGAACTAAATACAAACATACATACAGTCACGCCTTTTTTGCATATAAGGCGGTAGGCAGAGGCCACACACGTAGCGCACTTTTCGCTCTCGCAGGAAACGAGACGTGATGGCTGGCAAATCAAGTCGCCGTCATTTTGGTACGAGTCTAAAGAGTATAATACATACTGTATATGTGTATTATATTATTATTATTTACTTAAATTATTATAACACTCTTATTTATATTACTTATAATCAATAATAAGTACGACGGGTGTAGATTATTCTATGTACTGTTGCCAGTTATATGTAACACTTGTTTATTAAGTTAAATTACAAATATCATAACAACTTACATAATTAACAACAGTTGACGGTGATGTTTGCGCTACTCTTTTGATTTTGCTCTTGGTTAATTAATTTCTTAATTAAAAAAATATTAAAATAGATTTCGTTGACGACTTTTTTTTCCGAAATTACGAAATATTGGAGGAAGCAGGAGGAGACACTATCAAAGGTACTGCAAAGTTTCTGTACATTAAACATCAAAAACCAACCGAAAGTTTAAGAGCTTGATTTAATTTCTAGAGTATCCGACCCCAAGCTCGCTATTCACAGTATGTCAAAACGTTGTCGGATATGCGTCGACTTTGGCGACTGACACATTGAACGACTTTCTCGTGATTGCGAAGTGGACGTGTTAATTAATCTTTTATTGCATTTGGTGGGTTGTAACAGATGACATTCTAGTCACGTCGTATCGAATGCTGAAGTATAATTTAATGGTTCAAAGAATCTGAATCAGAAGTAGTAAGTGGTAGTACTTTTAATAAGGTCAAATTTCGGAATTTATGTTTCATAAACCTTGATATTACTCTGTAATTAATTGAAAATATTCCGTGTTCACGTGGCTGCATTTCTTAATAGCCCATAAACTATTTTGTTTTGAGTAACTTTCTTAAATGTTATACTACATAAAAATACTTCAGGGACTCACTCACACATTGTTTTTGTCCCCTCTTCTTTATCTCTTGCACTTCACTGCACAAATAATCATAAACCAAAAGATTTGATAATTAATTAATTTAACGTAAAGATGAACCCATCAAAATGAGGTCCTTATCCTCCAAGAAACCGCTAGGTCTAGAAGAATGAAATTTTGCAAAGAGCTCCTCCAGCTCCAGCTTAGGTGAGGACTTTTGAAAATTCATCCTCTAATCGGGTTAAATAGGGGGGGGGGGGGGGGGGGGGGTAAGTTTGTATGGAAGTTCGTCATTTTTGAAATTATAATTATGAAAATTTATGTTTAGGCTTCTATTTATAAATTAAAATCAGTTCTAGCAGCATTTCTGGAAATTCGTCCCCTGAGAGGATAAAATAAGGGACGAAAGTGTTTGTAGAAGGTTGGTCATAATTTAAGTTATAAATATGGAAATTAGTGTTTAAGCTTTCTGTTTATAAATAAAAGTCAGTTGTAACAGCGTTTTTGGATATTAATCCCCTACGAGGATAAAATAAGTAACAAAAGTTTGATGAGTACGTGTTTAGTTGTGTAGTAAACACGCTATATCTACAGGCAGGTATGTATAAAGTAATGTCATTATACATACTAAACAATACTAAGCTCTGTAATGATTGTCGGATTAGGATGTTTCCTGTGTCCTATTCAACACTTATTATTCTTACTTATTACTAATTACTTGAGCTAAACTAAGTATTAATTTATATTATACTTTATGTAAGTTTTTTTTTTCATTTGCTACATTCTATATCGCTTTAATTTTTTTTTATTGCATATAGTGATGAAACGAGCAAATCGCTCACCTGATGGTAAGTGCAACGTCTGCCCATAACAAATGCTGTGTCACCCAGAATTTCTGTGTGATACCACACTGTGCCCATCACCCTGAGACATAGGTTCTTAATTCTCACATGCCCAGTGATTACGCTAGCTCACAGTGCCCTTCAAACCGAAACACAGTAATGTTTGCACACTACTGCTTCACGGCAGAATAACTGGCCCTGGGGTGATACCTACCTAGACGGATTCCTGCACAGGCATCCTACTACCAGTAAAAATTAAAAATCTATATCCAAAGATTCTCAGTTGTAATTCTTTATTTATACGATTGTCGAAAGCTCTTGCTTGCAGTTTAAGGTTGATTTTATCGATTAGTTCATATTTTTATTCAATTATGACTTTTTTTGTTCGGTTACTGTATTTGTTAAGGGTTTTGATGCCTCGCAATCGTAAATCAAGTTTTTCGAGGGTGTCCATCCCAACCACAAGCACAAGCAAAAGGACTTCTTCGATCGCTAGAGTCTATGAAAGATACTTAACGGAGAAGACAAGACAAAAGGCAGAAGGTGCACTCTTTTTTCTCGAAGCCCCTGGAGGAACAGGAAACATAGGCGATGTAAAATTTGATTATAACAATAAATAATTAAATGTACTGTGTAATACGTTTATCACATACCGTTGTGGTTTGAGGGTATCATTCGAAAGGTAATTTCATTAGCTTTCAGGAATTTTAATTGAATTTTACTTTTATAACGAGACGAGAGAGAAATTAAAGAAAAAGACAGGGTATGTACAAATTTGCAAATTAATAATTTAAAAAAAAACTTAATAAATACAAAAAAGTTCTTAAAACCTAGTGTTACCCCCCTTGCCTTGATAACGGCTTCCATGCGATCTTTCATGGACCTTACAAGGATCGCAACAGCCTCTTGGGGTATTTGTTCCCACTCTTCAAGTACCGCATCTTGGAGCTCTTGAAGAGTGGCTGGAGCTGGATCTCGAGCTCGCAAGCGCCGTTTTAGGTCATCCCAGAGATGTTCTATTGGGTTAAGGTCTGGACTTCGTGCTGGCCAATGCATAACAGGGATATCGACTTCCTGTAAATAATCCCGTACAATAGCCGCGGTGTGGCAACGAGCATTATCATGCATTAACATGAATCCATCACCGACATAACCAGCATACGGGACCACATGTTCCTCCAGGATTTCAGTAATGTACCGACCAACATTTAATGACCCTTGCCCACTGCCACCCCGAGTCCGGGAAACGCACACAAGTTCCGTTTTCCCGTCGACGGAAATGCCGCCCCAAAACATACACGAGCCACCCCCGTATTCGACGGATTCTTCGAAGCAGGGTTGTGTGAACCTCTCCCCCTGTCTTCTGTAGACCCTTCTACGTCTGTCATTGCAGAAGAGACAGACCCTCGTCTCATCAGAGAAGAGTACGGTCCGCCACTGTCCTAGAGTCCACTCGCAATGATTGCGAGCAAACTCTAGGCGATCTCTGCGATGCTGTGCAGTAAGTTTTGGACCTTTAGCAGGTCTATGGGCTGTTAAACTCATTTTCGTGTAACCTTCTTCTTATCGTAGAAACACTCACAGATGTTCTCCGAGTTGATCGAAGCTGTTGTTGCAACTCAACAGCATTTGTAAAACGGTTTCGTAAAGATGTCGTAACGATGAAATGGTCATCTCTTTCTGATGTGCACCGTTTTCCCGGTTTTCTAACATAACCACCAGTCTGCTGAAAACGTTGGAACACCCGTCGAACTGAAAAACGGGACAGGTTCAACTGTCGAGCAACGTCATACTGCCGCATCCCCGACTGCAATAGGGCAATCACTTGAGCGGCTTCTTCAGAGCTGGTGTCCATCTTTACTTGTTCTTACTTGGGTTACTTGTTCACGTGTGTTCACTGCAAAGTCTAAATTACGACTGGCCCATATTTCATCCAGATCGACCCTTTTATACCCTTTTTAGGTGGTGTAACTAGCGTCCTTACTGACGAGCATTTCACAGTGTTTATTTTTGACGCTCTATAATGATAAATGTTTTAATGATTTTTATGATTTTTTTATTAAAAATGTAAAGCTATTCAAATACCCATTTCAAACATACCAATATTTACATAAATATAATTCGTTTCTAGCCATTACAGCCATTTTTCGCGCAAACTCAGAGAGGTGCGTTATTTGTGACGCTGAGTGTATATATATATATATATATATATATATATATATATATATATATATATATATATTGCCAACCCGACCGCCAAGCGTGGCAACTATGGCAAAATCCCTCCAAAATGAGAGCTACAAACTTTAGTGGCTATCTATGGACGAGGCGTATGTTCAGCAGTGGTCTTGTGATGGGCTGAAATGATGATGATGACGAACGCTTGGCATGCGTCTATGCTGGGTAGTAGCATTCTATTGTAATGCGCTGTTGTTTTGCTCTGTAGTGTTTATTTTAATCGCTTATTTTTTTTAGACCCACGGGTGCGAAGCTGCGTGTAAAATCTAGTTATTTATATACACATCCCGAATGATTATTAAGCTGGTGGTAGGATTCCTATGTAGGAATGCGTCTAGGTGGCTACCACAGCAGTGTCAGTTAATCCGCCGTAAAGCTGTAGTATACAAATATTGTGTCTCGGTTTGTAGGCCACTGAAAGCAAGTGGCCGTGTGGTGGCGGCTCGTTTAAAGAATTCTACCACTCCATCTTATCGAATGGATCTCGTAAAAGGCGAGTAAGGAATTAAACTGCACTGTGCACCCAACAGCGCATGGTGGCTATGGGCTCACTACCTATCACACCAAGTGCATTATATTGTTTTGGTGAATGGTGTATTGTGGCGTTCATCTGTTTTGCCAGTGAGTGTCCTGTCTCTGACTACCCCTCATACAGGAGGATACAGTCGTGATCTTATGTATGTATGTATGAAAGCAAGTGTAATTTCTAAATATATGAGACTTAAGAACTGATGTATCAGGGTAACGTGCGCAGTGCGGTGTCACACAGAAATGTTCTATGTCACATAAGATATATTATGGACAAACATTGCACTTACCACCAAGAGATTTGCTCGTCTCTTCACTTTCTTCCATAAAAAAAACTTTGGTCTGTGTACTGCCTAATTATAATTGTAATATACGTATAAGATTATAATAGATATCTTTCTTCTACAGGCCTCCATAATGCGTTAATAATATTTTAACGAAGCTTCCGTACATAAATTAAAATTTTGTTATAAAACATTAAGCCTTATAATAAAGAATACATTTTAATATTGATTTATGATAATAACGACGTCAGTCTCGGTTGATTTTTTCTTAGAAAACTTATGTAATATTAATTGTACGTTACGAAAAGGTTAGGTAGTACAAAAGAAGAAAAGTCCGGATTGTCCTTAAGAAAATATGGGTCTTTCCCTATTGTACTAAGTTTTTAACGAGGGTTATCAAAACTTGACTCGCATGAAAACTTGGCAAGTTCTAATCTCCAGAAAAGACCGGATTTTGAAGAAGTTAGATCACAATCAAATAGTAAGGCGAATGTGCATAAATTTGTATTAGTGGACTAAGGCAATTCCTTTGTCACCATGGCGACAACCTAACGTGTCAAATCAACTATCACATCGTGTCGAGTTGTATTCATGGTTGTACGGATGGTTAGTGGACACCGCCGTCCATGAACATCTGAACAACAAGAGGAATTTCGGATGCGTTGTTGACCTTTAAGAAAGGAGTAGGCTCTTTTCTTGAAGGTCCCTAAATAGTATTGGTCCGGAAAAAGCCGCTGCCGGCAGCAAATGACGTGTCATAAATTCATACAATAGCCACGTTTTTTAATTAAAGATGCGAGGATGGGTTAAGTGACGCTTATTCTAAGAGATCCATTCATTTCATGATATAATTTTTTTAATATATTCACATCTAACGTAACAAAAATATTATTACTGTATATAAGTGCTACAAAATATTTCTGTATATTAATGAAGTCGTTAAAAGCTGCTGTGGGTCTTAGTGGAACTTATTTCTGTAGTAAGGTCGCTATTTTCATGTTTGTGTATAAACTCATAAATTCTTCTCGTATAAATACACTTGTAATTCTGCGAAACAATCCATCTATGTGTCAAATTCCTTTTTACTTTTGGACTTGTGATGTTATTAAGTTTTAATCTGTATATTTGTTGTTTTTATAACATGAACATGTTACGCGGTCGGTGTTATAAAAATTAGCAGCTCTGATCCCATCACTGTTCCCCTGTGTAGAAACGGACTCTTTATATGTATGCGTTGTAAGAATTGTGGAAGCGTCAGAGGCCCAATTTTCTTTTGAGAGGGCTTTGGAAAGAGGTTTTCGCGTTTCAAAATAAGAGTAGGCTTGTACTCTGCAGGGGACATTTACTTGCTGTACTTTTTAATGTTTAGTAGTGCTTAAATATTGTAAAGAGAAAGCTTAGTAGTGTTTAGTAGTAATATAGTTTAAATTGCGGTGAAATGATAGCGAGACTTTTTTTTTTAAGCAGTCGCTTACAACGATGAAGTTACATCTTTTTCACACTTCATTTTTTTTAGTTATTTATTTTTTAATTTTACTAGTGATCGCTTCCTCGCAGAAGTAAACCATTATGTGTTCTGTGTGTCTGTGTGCACCTATTAATGTTCTAGAGCGCATGAAAGTTGAGACTCTGCAAGAGAAAGGTGTGAGTGATAAATTTGTAAAGAAACTGTTCGAGAAGTTTGTCAGGTTAGATGTGGTATTTTGTGTCACCCAGAATATTTCTGTGCGCCCACACTGCGCACGTCACCCTGAGACATCAGTTCTTAAGTCTCAAGTGCCCAGTAATTACGCTAGCTCACAGTGCCCTTCAAACCGAAAGAGAGTAATGCTTGCACACTACTGCTTCACGGCATAATAACTGGCCCTTGGGTGGAACATACCTAGACGGATTCCTGCATAGGAATCCTACCACCAACGCTGAGCAAGCCTCGATAGTTTTTGCATTCTTACTGCGACCCTTCCTTCGCCATCCTTTCAAAAGCGGTATGATAAAGGCCTTGCACCTGTCTTCTGGTACGTTGCCGCTCCTCCGGCGAAGGTTAAAAGAGCAATACAGCTGACTAGTTACCACGTCATGTCTAACTTTCAGTATCTCTACTTACTCTACTACGTAATTCTGTCATAACTTGCTGCCTTGCCCAATTTCATACTATTCAACGTGTGGACGATTCAGATTTCATTGCACATTTGGGGGCAACCATCAGATTCGAATGGCAATTGCAGCGCTTAAGCCTTTTTTGTTACCTTAGTTAGCAACGTTCAATTGTCCAGCCAGAGCTTCCACGATCCAGATCTTTCCACTAGTGTTACACACTCACTGGCAGCTTGCACCATAATAGTTCAGCGCGCTTGGGAAATCACTCAGTCCGCTTATAATAATAGTTACACGCGAAAACACGTAAAGACAAACATACACGTAGTAATTACACACATACACTTTTACACCATACACTTACACCATACACTTAGTAACTTACACGATTCCTTCTTTAAACAGCTTCTATAATTCTTCAACCTCACATGCCCCATTTAACCTGACAAACTTCTCGAACAGTTTCTTTACAAATTTATCACTCACACCTTTCTCTTGCAGAGTCTCAACTTTCATGCGCTCTAGAACATTAATAGGTGCACACAGACACACAGAACACATAATGGTTTACTTCTGCGAGGAAGCGATCACTAGTAAAATTAAAAACTAAATAACTAAAAAAAATGAAGTGTGAAAAAGATGTAACTTCATCGTTGTAAGCGACTGCTTAAAAAAAAAAGTCTCGCTATCATTTCACCGCAATTTAAACTATATTACTACTAAACACTACTAAGCTTTCTCTTTACAATATTTGAGCACTACTAAACATTAAAAAGTACAGCAAGTAAATGTCCCCTGCAGAGTACAAGCCTACTCCTATTTTGAAACGCGAAAACCTCTTTCCAAAGCCCTCTCAAAAGAAAATTGGGCCTCTGACGCTTCCACAATTCTTACAATTTTGGATGTGTGCTCCAGAGTTGGCACCGGTCCTTACGCGTCTTTTCCGGTACTCCTACTCTCTAGGCGTCGTCCCGAAGGCATGGAAGACAGCTTTTGTGCACCCGATCCCCAAGAAAGGCGACCGCTCAGATCCGTCCAACTACAGACCGATCGCCATCACCTCCTTGTTCTCCAAAATAATGAAATCCATTATAAACTGCCAGCTCTTGAGGTACTTAGAGGAGCACCAGTTGATTAGTGACCGCCAGTACGGCTTCCGTCGGGGTCGCTCAGCTGGTGATCTTCTAGTGTACCTCACTCATCGATGGGCGGAGGCAGTAGAGAGCAAGGGGGAGGCCCTGGCAGTTAGTTTGGACATAGCGAAAGCCTTTGATCGGGTCTGGCACAAAGCGCTTCTTTCGAAGCTTCCTTCATATGGGCTTCCCGAGAAATTTTGCAATTGGGTCACTAGTTTTCTCACAGACCGGAGCATCAAGGTCTTAGTTGACGGTGCATGCTCGGAATCCAAGTCTGTGAACGCTGGTGTCCCACAAGGCTGTGTGCTATCGCCAACCCTGTTTCTTCTGCATATCAATGATATTCTACAGATTAGTAACATTCATTGCCATGCAGATGACAGTACTGGTGATGCCTTATACACAGGCCGTGCCAATATTTCTCGGGAACACGTCGACGAGCACCGGAACAAACTTGTGTCTGAAGTCGAGATTTTGTTAGACAAAATCTCGGACTGGGGCCGACTAAATTTAGTCGAGTTACCCTTCAAAGAAACCCTTCGTCGTATCACCTCATTTCGAGAGCACTCCCCTTGTTGCCTCAGCCAGTATCGGAATCCTTGGCGTCGACATATCGAGCAACGTTCAATTTCGCGGTCACTTGGAAGGGAAGGCCAAATTGGCCTCCAAGAAGCTTGGCGTGCTCAGTAGAGCGCGACAGTACTTCATGCCGGCCCACCGCTTGCAACTTTATAAGGCGCAGGTTCGGCCTCACATGGAGTACTGTTCTCATTTCTGGCCGGGGGCACCCCAGTGTCAGCTCCTTCCATTTGACCGCATTCAACGAAGAGCGGCTCGAATTGTCGACGACCACCATACGGCATAACCTCAAATTCCATCGTCACCACCTTGATGGTTGGCATTCCACCACAGTGCGTTTTTCGCGAAATTTTCTGCCACGCACTTGCACTTTATGGAATGTTCTGCCGTCAGCGGTTTTTCCGGACCGATACGACTTAGGGACCTTCAAGAAAAGAGCCTATTCCTTTCTCAAAGGCCGGCAACGCAACGTTCACCTGATGGTAAGTGCAACGTTCGCCCACAACAAATGCTGTGTCACCCAGAATATTTCTGTGTTGTGTGCTGTGGTGTCCACACTGCGTACGTCACCCTGAGACATCAGTAAACGTGCCAGACGATACGGACGTCTCAGCACTCCCTGACGGTCCCCGACTCCACGGTACGGTCAGTCACGATCCCGGCTACACTGTACACACAGTTAATAGCTTTAATATAACACGCACCACGACGCGCGACCGCCGTAGTGAGCGGCGCGCAGCAGTCGACAATCACACCGCGTACACACGATTCACCCGTGTTCCAGGGCGGTTCTCACCGCCCAGAGTTACCGACACACAAGTCGACAGTCCGAATGGAGGCCCGCAGCCTCCCTCGGTCATTAGACGACTTAAAAACCTTTTAGAGATATTCTAAATCGCGCAAGCACGCAGCGAACGCGACAGTCCGAATTTCGAGGTTATTGTAGGAGTTTATTTATATATTTTTGTTTGGGTCAAACCAAACCTGGCACGCGGGCCCCTGGACCGTGAGCACAGTATCCGATGAAGCTGTAAAAGCCAAAAAAGGCTAACAGCAATTACATCACCGAAATTACATATGAGACATCAGTTTTTAAGTCTCAAATGCCCAGTGATTACGCTAGCTCATAGTGCCCTTCAAACCGAAACGCAGTAATGCTTGCACACTACTGCTTCGCGGCAGAATAACTGGCCCTGGTATCCTATATATTCTATATATCCTATATATTCCTACCGGATTCCTGCATAGGAATTTTACCAGCAGTAATAAATTTAAAATTGCCAAAAAAAAATTTATTTATGATTTCTTCGGAGAATAATACTATATGAACTTCGTAAACAGAGTCAATGTGAATCTAATGCAAAATATATAAACGGTTTCATCAACAACGTCTGCACGTTAGAAGTTTATGGTGGTAATTTCCACCTTTCTTATCAGGGAGAAAAATTGCACTTTCATAACACAAATAAAATATACATTTACTTTTAGTAATTACTATTATGAATTACAGAATGATAGCAATCATTTTATCTGCAAATACGATAATATTTAATAAGTTAAACAAGATTATGAAGTTAAGTTTGCCGATAAGTGTCTGGCAGAGTAAAACCTCTTTCTTACCCAGGTGTCGTAAGGGGTGTCTTATGTACCGTACGGACAGCCTACTTTTGTGAAGAATAACACCATACTGTGCAATACTGTCACTATACTGCTCGTGGGAGCGCAATGGGGAGTAAGAATTTTTTGAATCGTACCAAAATGGCGGCGACGTGGTTCACCACCCGACACGTCTCGTTTCCGCGAGGGCGAAGTGGGCTTCGTGAGTGATCTCTGCCTACCCCATATATTTACCCCATGTATTTGTATATTATTTGTTTATAAATAAAATCTTATCGGATAAAGTGTCGATAAAATCCAAACAGACAGGGAAAAATAGGACTTAATAGAAAACACAACGAATGGACGCTATCAATATCTACGCTATTGAAAATCCAATCTGCAAACACTGCGGGCTGTATTCGTTTACATTTCAGGTTAGACGAACTGTATGCAACCAATTTTCGCTTTTTCAGCTGAGGCCGATTGATTGGGCTTCTTTTCCTTGTATCGAACATAATTGTTTGTTCGTCTGAGTACTTTTATTGGCTGTTATTTAAATATACATTCTTACTTAATTTGATTTAATAAAAAAAGTAAAACAATTCATCTACTTTCTAAAATGAAATTCGCTTATATTAGAAAGCGTGAGTTCACATTATAATTACGCACATTACAAAATAAACTTAGTTTTTTTTTTACATTCATGCATACAGTGACGCACTTTCCCCATATATGGGGTAGGCAGAGATCACTCACGAAGCACACTTCGCCCTCGCGGAAACGAGACGTGTCGGGTGGTGGACCACGTCGCCGCCATTTTGGTACGATTCAAAAAATTCTTACTCCCCATTGCGCTCCCACTCAAGAAAGGTGGAACTTACCACCATAAACTTCTAACGTGCAGACGTTGTTGATGAAACCGTTTATATATTTTGCATTAGATTCACATTGACTCTGTTTACGAAGTTCATATAGTATTATTCTCCGAAGAAAACATAAACAAATTTTTTTTTGGCAATTTTAAATTTAATACTGCTGGTAGGATTCCTATGCAGGAATCCGGTAGGAATAGATACCAGGGCCAGTTATTCTGCCGCGAAGCAGTAGTGTGCAAGCATTACTGCGTTTCGGTTTGAAGGGCACTATGAGCTAGCGTAATCACTGGGCATTTGAGACTTAAAAACTGATGTCTCATATGTAATTTCGGTGATGTAATTGCTGTTAGCCTTTTTTGGCTTTTACAGCTTCATCGGATACTGTGCTCACGGTCCAGGGGCCCGCGTGCCAGGTTTGGTTTGACCCAAACAAAAATATATAAATAAACTCCTACAATAACCTCGAAATTCGGACTGTCGCGTTCGCTGCGTGCTTGCGCGATTTAGAATATCTCTAAAAGGTTTTTAAGTCGTCTAATGACCGAGGGAGGCTGCGGGCCTCCATTCGGACTGTCGACTTGTGTGTCGGTAACTCTGGGCGGTGAGAACCGCCCTGGAACACGGGTGAATCGTGTGTACGCGGTGTGATTGTCGACTGCTGCGCGCCGCTCACTACGGCGGTCGCGCGTCGTGGTGCGTGTTATATTAAAGCTATTAACTGTGTGTACAGTGTAGCCGGGATCGTGACTGACCGTACCGTGGAGTCGGGGACCGTCAGGGAGTGCTGAGACGTCCGTATCGTCTGGCACGTTTACTGATGTCTCAGGGTGACGTACGCAGTGTGGACACCACAGCACACAACACAGAAATATTCTGGGTGACACAGCATTTGTTGTGGGCGAACGTTGCACTTACCATCAGGTGAACGTTTTGCACGTTTCGTCACTTTATACAATTAAAAAAAAGAAAGAACAAAATCTGTCATTATTTGTTATGTAAAATTACTTGTATGTTTTTTTTTTATAGAATACGAGGCAAACGAGCAGGTGGCTCACGTGGTGGTAAGCGATCACCGCCGCCCATGAACACTTACAATACCAGAGGAATAGCAGATGCGTTGCCGGCCTTTGAGAAAGGAATAGGCTCTTTTCTTGAAGGTCCCTAAGTCGTATCGGTCCGGAAAAACCGCTGACGGCAGAACATTCCATAAAGTGCAAGTGCGAGGCAGAAAATTTCGCGAAAAACGCACTGTGGTGGAATGCCAACCATCAAGGTGGTGACGATGGAATTTGAGGTTATGCCGTATGGTGGTCGTCGACAATTCGAGCCGCTCTTCGTTGAATGCGGTCAAATGGAAGGAGCTGACACTGGGGTGCCCCCGGCCAGAAATGAGAACAGTACTCCATGTGCGGCCGAACCTGCGCCTTATAAAGTTGCAAGCGGTGGGCCGGCATGAAGTACTGTCGCGCTCTACTGAGCACGCCAAGCTTCTTGGAGGCCAATTTGGCCTTCCCTTCCAAGTGACCGCGAAATTGAACGTTGCTCGATATGTCGACGCCAAGGATTCCGATACTGGCTGAGGCAACAAGGGGAGTGCTCTCGAAATGAGGTGATACGACGAAGGGTTTCTTTTTTGCGGTAAACGCGCAAACTTGTGTCTTGTTAGGGTTGAACTCGACTAAATTTAGTCGGCCCCAGTCCGAGATTTTGTCTAACAAAATCTCGACTTCAGACACAAGTTTGTTCCGGTGCTCGTCGACGTGTTTCCGAGAAATATTGGCACGGCCTGTGTATAAGGCATCACTAGTACTGTCATCTGCATAGCAATGAATGTTACTAATCTGTAGAATATCATTGATATGCAGAAGAAACAGGGTTGGCGATAGCACACAGCCTTGTGGGACACCAGCGTTCACAGACTTGGATTCCGAGCATGCACCGTCAACTAAGACCTTGATGCTCCGGTCTGTGAGAAAACTAGTGACCCAATTGCAAAATTTCTCGGGAAGCCCATATGAAGGAAGCTTCGAAAGAAGCGCTTTGTGCCAGACCCGATCAAAGGCTTTCGCTATGTCCAAACTAACTGCCAGGGCCTCCCCCTTGCTCTCTACTGCCTCCACCCATCGATGAGTGAGGTACACTAGAAGATCACCAGCTGAGCGACCCCGACGGAAGCCGTACTGGCGGTCACTAATCAACTGGTGCTCCTCTAAGTACCTCAAGAGCTGGCAGTTTATAATGGATTTCATTATTTTGGAGAACAAGGAGGTGATGGCGATCGGTCTGTAGTTGGACGGATCTGAGCGGTCGCCTTTCTTGGGGATCGGGTGCACAAAAGCTGTCTTCCATGCCTTCGGGACGACGCCTAGAGAGTAGGAGTACCGGAAAAGACGCGTAAGGACCGGTGCCAACTCTGGAGCACACATCCTCAACACAATAGGGGGAATTCCATTTGGATGTCCAGGGAGAGGAGTGCTTTGCGCACTGAGCTCTGAAAAAACCGGATGTCCGGCATAGATCACTCACTGCACGGGATGGTCGGCGGTGAGTTCCCCCTGTCATCGAGAGTCGAGTTGGACGCAAAAAGAGAACCTAGAAGATTGGCTTTCTCCTTTGCGTCATGGTCCAGCGAGTTTTCCTCTCTGTGCAGAGATGGTAATGATGGCTGACAGAAATTCCCTTGGACAGCCTTGGCGAGGGACCAGAACGCACGTGTTCCGGAAGGAAGACGAACTAGTTTCTCACCAATTCTGCCAATGTCCTCAGACTTTGCCGCAGCAATGACTCTTTTGAAGGACCTGGGGGCAGAGTTGTACTTCTTCTTAAAATCGCTAGATTTTGAATCCCGAGACGCCGATGCATTAACCCAAGCCTGGTAACACTGCTGCTTTTGGCGAGATGCCATTTTGCAGGTGCCACCAAACCAAGGCTTACATCTACCACCGATGGGCACCACAGAGGATGGAACGAAGAGTTCCATTCCCTAAAGCACCACATCGGCGACAGAATTGGCAACGACGTCGGGACTATCCAGCGAGAAGCAAACCTGTCCCCATGGGTAGGATGCAAAGAAAGACCGCATCCCTTCCCATTCCGCTGACCTGAAGTGCCACACACGGCGGCAGCCTGCAAATCGCGACCGCAATGAGCACATGATAGGCAGATTACTCCGGATCAAGCAGTGGTCCGAAGATCCCAGAGGGGCATCGACGGAAACCACATAGCCGTCCGGATAAGAAGTCAGCAGAAGATCCAGCAGGGAAGGTGTATGATCCTCCACATCTGGAACCCGCGTTGGCGAAGTAACCAGTTGTGTCAGATCATATGCCAAGGCAAACTCAAAAACAGATCTCCCCGCATGATCAGTGGTTCGAGAGCGTAGCCATTCGGCGTGGTGGGCGTTGAAGTCGCCGAGTACCACGATCTCTGCGGATGGGATCTGCTGTAGCACGGAATGTGCCGCCATTTGGATGTGGTCGATGAGTCGGTCAGTTTCGGTATTACCGCTGTGGGACCTATAGAGGCACCCATAGACGCGTGGGTGGTCGTCGCAGTCTATGCGTAGCCAAAGGATGAACAGGTCCCTACCTTCAAGGCTGCCGAGGCGTTGAGAACATATATCCTCTCTGACGTATACACAAACCCCGGCCCGTGGCACAAAGGAATGTTCCAGCTTGTACCCCGGGGAGGAAAGATAAGAGGTATCCGCCGGAGATGATATCTGCGTCTCGGTAAGAAAAAGCAAGGCCGGCTTTGCCGTCTCCAGATGGTAGTGGACGGCATCAAGATTGGAATGATATTAGGAATTTGATATTGCAGATTGCCCTGATATTGCAGAAATCCACAGCAAGCGTGGTAAGGGGTGCCGAAGGTTTTTTGCTACGTTTGCCTCGAACAGTGTGGTAACAGAGCGGAACTTTGCTAAAACTGTGTGTTAAAACTGTTCTTATATTTTTTGATTACTTGTAAGTTTTTGTTTCTCGAAATTTATATTAATTTAGTAAGTAAAGTTTATATAAAAAACCTGGACAAATGGAGAAGCAAGGCTTATGTTTCTAAGCATACATTAATTAAAATAATGGCAATACTTTTATTTGTTTTCTAAATAGCTTGAATGCCTTTTTTCCATATAACGGAGAAAGCACCAGATCCGTTAGTCCACTTTTCGACTTGGCGAGTGGCGAATCACGTCGTTGATATGGTTAAACATTGAAATTTATTTTGAATTTATTTAATTGAAAAGGTCCAATATTACCGACCTATGAATGAAAAGTTAAAGATTAGGACATATTGAGTGGTATGTTTAATTTTTTTTTATTTATTTGGGAAACTAACAATATTTATAATATAGAAAATAACAAATTCATAATAAAAAAAATACTTCAGTTAAGTTTCCACTAAATTAGTAATACATAAAGAAAGAAAAAAACAGGTTTTAATTGGAGCATACCAGACAATGAACTTAAATATAGTTAAAAAAAAAATGAAAGATATATAAAATTATTTAAACAAGGCTAAAATCAATTCAAAGGCTAAAATATACTAAACAATGTCCCTCACAGCCTGCTTCACGTTTCACTTATAAGCATTGATCGGGCAACTAAATATGTCTATTTTTTGTAGATGTTTGTTGTAATATTTGCAGGAGCGATGAAGAAAATTATTACTTGCGTATTTTTTTTGGTAAGCGGAACGTAGAACAACGACCTTCTGCGGGAATTAATTCGCGGGCATCTAAGGTTCACATTACTAAGTAGGAGGGTGAGTCAATATAGTTATTCAGTAGCTTGTATAAAAACATTTGGTCTTTTTCAATGCGTCTGGATTTAAGTGGAGTATCTTTTCAGGGGTTTTATTGCGGGTTCCAAACTACAGATCCATATTCAAGAACGGATCTGACGTATGAGTTGAAACATAGAGAGAGAGTTGAAGTATTTTTAAAATCTCTGCTAACTCTTAGAATAAAACCCAGCATACGATAGGCTTTGGGGATGATGTAATTTAAGTGATGATTAAAAGTTAATTTGCTGTCAAATATTAGGCCTAGACAGCAAATTAACTTTTAATCAAATAAAGGTTAAATAAACAAAAGTTACAAAATGTGTCTTTAAAATATAACAATTATTGGCTTTAGTCAAAATTATAACAAAGACGATTTCAGTGTAATCCAACACGAGAATAGAGTAAACTATTCTGAACGAACTGCATTCAAGAAGAGAGTTTCAAGTAAAGTTATGAAAGTGAAACATTCAGGTTTATGAATGTTTAATAATATACTTTTTAACTATGCACTAAAAAAAAGTGATATGTTATAAAACAGCCGATAAAAATAACAGATCGGCACCGATGACTTGTAAGAAAAGTGCAAAGAAAAGTAACGAACTAGAAAATGTGCCGTTTCCTTTTGTCACGGCGGTTGGTCAATACGTCTCATTTACCAGGAACTATTTTATCACTCTTACTAAAATACTGGATATAGTGAATATAAAAAAGAACTCAAGTGCTATTTTTTCCCTTTGTAATGTACTTTATTTAAACTATTATATAATTATTCCCTCCTTACCTTTATGGACATTTCTACATTACAATACAATGCCTGATGATCATTTAGTCACATCAGTCTTTTCTTTCACTAAATTATTTACTTTGCATGTCTTTGCTGGCGATCTGATGTATTCTATAAAAATAGAAATGACTTTACTAGTAATAAAGTCGCGGACCCAACTAGGCCCGGGATTTGTCTCGGCCGTAATGCTTTATTTTTTTAGTGTATTTTTTAATACGTGTACGTGTTCTGTAAGAATATAAATAAACAATATCTACCTATCTATCCACATAGCCCGTAGAATCGATAATCGTTGGTAAAGAATGATTCTGGAATGGCAACCTCGTACCAGCAAACGCAGTGTAGGACGACCCACCACTAGAGAGAAACATAAATTATTTTCAATTCAGTTCGGGTAGATTAAATCAATATTTCAGTTTTGAAGTATATTAAATAAATATTACAAAAATGTCACTTCAAGGCATTGGTTCTGCCATCGTCTGGTTTAAATTTTCCCTCATTCGACTTTTACGACACCCACGGGATGAGATAGGGTGGTAGATTCTCTTAAGCCGCTACCACACGGCTAAAATGGAAATGAATGAATGTATAAATGACATGTTTGAAATACGACAAGACAGCGTATTTGTTTATTTGAAATATGTGTGGTGCAAAAACTTACACTGAATCTTTATGATAATTAATTAATAAACGTTGCAATAATATCAATAAAGTTGCCCTTGCAACCAAACACAGAAATGTATATGGTGGCGTGTGTTTCTTAGGGGTCAGCGTACCTGCCTAATGAGTTTGGGTTTAAATCCCAATTGAAGCCATTTGTTGCACAACACACCTAATACCTTATCTAATAGCATTGTTTATAAAGGCAATGGTATATGTCAATCATTTAGAGTCACAAGAACACACATGTTCATGATGTCAAAAAAACCAATTGCAGAATCTATTTATAAACAAAAGTAATTGACTATAAATGAAACCGCTTCAGTTATATTTCATTTAGTAAAACATCTAATTATTTTGGCAGTTTTCTATACTTTAATTTTAATTTTAAAAGTTAATATTGTAATGACAGAAACCAGAAGTAAAAACAATACGAAGCTAAGTTATTGTTTGCCCCGACAAACAAAACAATCTCAGATGCTTGCTTTCATTAAAGTTATGGCGTAAACAAACAAATGCGGGTATTAGAAACGGGAGCAGAGTGAATTTAGATTATTTCTCGTTTGCTTGCATTAAACTTTCTCACGGTGTAAAGAGCTTATCATTTTGGATTGCTTCAATTATTTTTTATTTGTAACACGTTGGTATTTGTAATTTGTACTTTATTTTTCTTAATTCTTTAAATATCTATGAATAAATTCACAATAACTTAATATTTAGCTTTTTAATCATTTACAATGTGCAACATTTAAGCGGTTTTAAGTATATTTCACGGTTATTTTAGAGTCGTGTTCGCTCATATAATTTTAAGGGGCTGGACAACTTGTAATATACAATCGTCGACTAGCGAGAAGTTTCAAAATTTATATAAATTAAATTTACGATCGCCCATTACTCGTGAAAAGCTTTGGTCAATCCCATACATTTAAATTTGTCAATTTAATTAGAATTTGTCCCTGAACACCTCTTATTAGTTTATTCGTTTAATAACTGATTTTTTTTTTAAGTTTTTGATAACAAATACTTACGTTTTCTAACTGCATAAGCAAGAAATTACACTTTAATTCGGCTACTCATTACACGAGGAATGTAATGAATTGTTATAAGCTAATTCTGCGAATAGAGTATAACCGTGTTTCTAGCGTTTAATCACTTTTAGATTTTCGCAGCTTTTTGTGTTCTTGTACTAAGGAATAAAATTTTGATAGCACTTCGTTTTTTTATTATTGGAAAAAGTGATGAAACGAGCAAAATGTTCACCTGATGGTAAGTGCAAATTCTGCCCATAACAAATGCTGTGTCACTCAGAACATTTCTGTAACACCATGCTACGCTCGTCACCTTGAGACATCAGTTCTTAAGTCTCATATGTGTAAGTAATTACACTGGCTATCAGTGTGCTTCAGACTGTGTTATGCTCACACACTACTGCTTAACGACAGAATAACTGGCCTACTGGTTCCTACCAGACGGAATCCTGCATTCGACTGTTAGCATTCTAAATATGCAAGTGTCAGCGTATGTAATACTGTTTTTTTTTAAATTTGGATATTGCATTCACTTCTCAATGTCAACATATTATTATTTTTTTTGCAATGTTTTTAAAATAAGAATTATTTGCGACGCAGATACGAAATTACTTGATTCATACCTAAATGTGGCGTGTTTATCCAGAAGTCATTTCAGTTTATTAAATAGCCTTCGTTAGAGAAAATTAGGCTGAATCTGTAAGTAATTTCGTCGTTTGTTAGCCTTTTACTTAGTTTCCATCATACTATTATCCTTTATATCTAATACCAGCGGTGCATTTAAATGTGAGTTTGTTGAAGTTTTTGTTTTTTATTGTAACAAATATAGCCTACTCCTATATCTATTTGGAACAGTAGAGATGTTAGTACATCTCTACACTAAAGTATGAATGACAATGATTAGAATTTTCTGATATTACTTAATATGTTGGTGATACAGAAACAGCCGTGTGGTAGCGGCTTAAGAGAATCTACCACCCCATCTCATTCCGTGGGTGTCGTAAAAGTGGACAGAGGGAAAATGAAAACCAAGAGATGTGCAGCAGCATCTTGTTGGAACATCTGAATAAATAAACTGCGGTTGCCAACCCGTCTGCCAAGCGTGGCAACTATGGCAAAATCCCCCCAAAACGAGAGCTACAAACTTTTGTGGCAATCTATGGGGCAGGCCTGCAGCCTGGTCAGCAGTGGACTATTGATAGGCTGAAACGACGACGATGACGACTAAAACACCGGTACGATTACGCTACTATTAACTGGTTATCGGACAGAACACATGTTTACTCATAATTGTAAATTATCAAGTTGTTATTAACTAGCCGATGACCGCGACCTCGGCCGCATCAATATAGGTTTTTAGATTATCTCGTAGGAAGTATTTGATTGATTTAATTTCGTGTCTAGAATGCAAGCTATCTCTATGTAAAATTTCGTCAAGATCGGTTCCGCGGTTGAATCGTGAAAAGTTAACAAACAGACAGAGGAACAGAGAGAGTTATTTTCGCATTAATAATTTTAACTCACAGTTTCGGCTTCCATAAAAACAATCTTCAAGCCGCCGAAGAAGATAAGTCAGTTTTTACCATCTGTCAAGTGTAACATCCCTCTACAAGATGCAGGAGTATACAAGCTATATTCTGAGTGTGGTCGATAAAAAACCCGCGTAAAATAACACATAGCTGACGTGAATGAAGCATCGTCGTTCTAGGAAGTCTGCAGTCTGTGACCATGTTCTGGATCATCCCAACCATTACATCAGATTTGATAAACCACAGATCCTTGCAAAAGAACACGTACAAAACTTTGATGGTATTATTATGTGTGTTTTTGGTCTATGCATTTTTATTTGTCTTTTGAAACATAATTAGCAAATGAAACCGCAGTTCATTAAATTGAAAAAGATAAGTGTTGTGTATTTACATTTCATGTAATTCCATCGTCACCACCTGGATGGTTGGCATTCCACCACAGTGCGTTTTTCGCGGAATTTTCTGCCACGCACGACCACTTTATGGAATCGGCTGCCGCCGGCGGTTTTTCCGGACCGATACGACTAAGAGCCTATTCCTTCCTCAAAGTCCGGCAACGAACCCGCGATTCCTCTGGTATTGCGGTTGTTCATGGGCGGTGGTGATCACTTACCATCAGGTGAGCCACTTGCTAGTTTGCCCCCCCCCCCTACTATAAAAAAAAATCATGAACGGGATCACTCGTTAGGAAAGTGACGCAACAACAATACATATAAAGGATCTTGATCAGATGCCTTAAACGCGATGTTAGAATAAATTTGTAATAAGCCCATACAAATTCGTTGTATCAACGAAGACCACTTAGTAGATTGCTTCGAAGCCTCTGCGTGCTAAATTTATTTTCTGAGAGTCTGAAGTTGTTAATATGAAGTTTATCAGACAAACAAAAAGGCGCTCGGAGCCTAGCTCCAACAGAAACTAAGGTATGTGCATCGGCTTTAGTTAACTAATATGAATGTTGAAAGATAAAATATAAAAAAAACTTTTCAAAATATTTTGGAAATTTAAAAATTTTTAGCCATTATTGATCTAATTCACATAACATTAAATGATTGCTTCAAAGTTTTGCACATTGCGGCTTTTAACCACTAACTTCTTTACAAATTTTCTTATTGTTGCTCAAATCAGACCATTTAAAAAAAGTAGTTTCAGCCTATGAATGTGTGGGACGTTCATAGGCTGAGCACAGGCCTCCTCTCATTTCTGAGAGGGTTTTAGAGCTAAGAAGAATCCGCCACGCTGCTCCAATGCGGGTTGGCGGACTGCACATGTCTTCGCAATATTTTTTATTTCTAAGACATGCAGGTTTCCTCACGATGTTTTCCTTCACCGCCGAGCACGTGGTAAATCAGCACTTAAAATTGCAATTAACAATTTTAGTGGTGACGTCACCGGGAATCGCACCCAGGTCACTCGCGTACTATGAAATTTAAAGCGAGCGCCTAGCCTCTGAGCTACCACGGCTCATGAACACGTTCATTTTATAAACATATTAATTTTATCAATTGAGTAATAAAATTACTCATTTGATGTAGAACATTTACTTAACATATTTTATAGAGTCGATGACCTAGTGATCTAGCGATCAAAGCGCCTGGCTAATGTGCCGCTGGTCATGAGTTCGAATCTCAGAGTTCAAATTATTTTGGATTAAAACCCAGGTCCCGCAGCGTCGCATTCAGTTAATTTGACCACAAGGCTATGCTGCACGACTTTCGACTTTATTTTTAGTTAAGTTATATATATTTTATTCGGCATGCTAAAACTTCAGCTAGTGAAGAAATAATATTAATTCTTCACTAGGTGAAGTAATATATCATTAACTTGTCGCCTGCAAAGCGTCATGAATATTAATAGGGAATATGCATAATGCGCTAAAATCCAGAATATTCATTCACTCACTGCTGTTGTTTTAAAATCAATATTATGCAGTTTATTAAATACTAGCTGAAGCCTGCGACTGCGTGTGCGTGGATTTCGGTTTTCTTAAATACCATGGAAACTGTTTGATTTACTATAATAAAATAAAAATAAAACTATCTCTGTGCTGAATTTCGTCAAAATCGGTTGAGTTGTGAAAATGTAACGAAAAGACAAACAAAATGGACACAGAGAGTTACTTTCGCGTTTATAATATTAATATGATAATAAGCATAAAGTGAGCAGTGGTAGCTTCGGGACCGGGCGCTAGCCTCAAATTTCGTAGTACGTGAGTTCGAATCCCGTTACCGGCACATCTAAAATCGTCTGCAATTTTAAGTGCTGATTTACCACGTGCTCAGGAGGGAAGTAAAACATCAAGAGGAAACCTATATGTCTGAGAAATAAAAATATTTCGACATGTGAAGTCCGACACGCATTGAAGCGGCGTGGTGGAAGTGGTCATTTTAGCAAGAAAGTACATAATACTAACTTATTTATTTTTAGTGCAAACGTGTTCGCTAAGGAGATGTATATGAGCTAATAGAGCGTGGTGGAACTTCTGTCCCAGCTAGATTGTAGGATAGGTTGTGTTGCGGAGATTCAGTCCTTCACCCGCCGTTGAAGTGTAATATATGCTCATATATTGAATGTGTAGTACCTACGCGGTTAGCTCGGCGGCTTCATCAGTTTTTTCGGAAGACTCGCGAGCAGGAGGCCCGCTAGTTTTCATAGATGTGTTATTGTTCATACTACTATTTGTGTTAAATTTTACTTTACTAAAATTATTATTTGCAATTTTAAGTGCTGATTTACTTCGTGCTCGGCGGTGAAGGAAAATATCGTGACGAGACCTGCATGTCTAAAAATAAAGAACCGAGAACATGTGAAGTCCGCCAACACCCACTGGAGCAACGTGGCGAACTCTTCCCGGCTTTAAAAACCCTCTTAGAAATGAGAGGAGGCCTAAGCTCAGCAGTGGGACATTTGTAGGCGGATACTTTTTTTTTCTTAACTAATTTAAATATTTTTTATCACGTTTAATTGATTTTTTCCGTCATTTTGAGCAGTTTACAGCAATAACAATGAATAATTGAAATCTGAAGGTAGCCCGTGTTAACCAACATCTCAGTACACCGTGACGTAAAATTGCCTTTCATGCTGTAAACAACAATAACCTTCGCTTGCTTTTTGGACATAAAGTCGCGTCATTATGACGGGGGCAGCAAAGTTACGTAGACGTCACTTTTAAACAACTAGCACAAGACACATTCAACCTTTGTGTCGGCATACCGTTGCGTAACATAGTAATTACGTGATACGTGTGTGAACGTGAAATGTGTTTCTGTTGGTTTGCATCATTAAGCGTATTTTGTTTACTGTTTACGTAACAATCTAGGCCAATATTCCGCCGTTAACAGAATCTGCGCTACATATAGTTTAAAAAATTCTATAAACTTCTATTTGTAAATACTTATTTCCCTTCAGTTGATTTTAATTGTTAAAATATTTTTTTTTCTTACCCATAGATTGCCACAAAACAGTTTTGAGCCATGTATCATGAGTACAGTGATGTACATGGACTTTTCCCGCATAACCGTGCAAGTCGTCGCTCTCGTCTCTCTACTACATAGTAAAGAGTCACTGTGTTCGCTGGTCCGAGGCTACCACTCGAGAACTATTATTTCCCGACGGTTATTAGTATTTTTAACACTAATTAATGTATCATTTTCTAAATATGTCTACTAAACTTTTCTAGGTGAAAATATTTGTAATAAAGCTCCAACTCGGCGACTAATGACGAAGACGGCTCGGAGATACCTTGCATGCATAGTAACTTATAGACTTAAAGTCAGTAATGTTAAGTCAATTTGTACAACCGACAACGCTTGGAATATTTTTCTTAAATAGTGTTATCTAATGTAGTATGATAATTTTTCATTTTGATTTGAGAACCTCGTTAATCCCCTCGCCTTGTCTTGAAAAAATTTAACAAAAACACGTTAAAACATGATATTTAAATTACTTGTCAATAATAACAGACATTAAGGACATTTTTAAATGTCACATTATGCTTTTTAAATACACTGCTAGTTTCATACTGCTGTAAAAAAAAACAAAAAAAGGCAATTATAATGAGAGAAGCTAGGTTAACAATGTTCAACAAGCTCTGAACACGATGCTCAGAAAATGAGCTTGTTAACTTTCTAGTTTACATCGCAACTTTATTACAACGACGGCTACTGTGGAGTATTGTCGAAATGTGAAATATATTTATACACGCTTCATCACATAGGCCATGGTTATGGTAGTGAGACTTATATTAGAAAATTTGAATTAATTGAATTAATTAAACTTGAATTAACAAAAATATTAATAACTGAAAAAGGACTGCTCTATTTATAAAAAAATAATAATTAACCGATAAAATATCAATTAAGAATAACAGAAACGTTGCACAAAAACGTTGCACTCATATTATACCTTGATTATTTTTGCAATAATAATAATTGTATTTAAAATTTACATCATCATCATCATCATCATCATCATCATTTCAGCCTATCACTAGTCCACTGCTGAACATAGGCCTCCCCCACAGATTGCCACAAAAATTGAAGCTCTAACTTGGGGGGATTTTGTCATAGTTGCCACGCTTGGCAGGCGGGTTGGCAACCGCAGTTTATTTATTCACATGTTCCAGGATAATGCTGCTGCCCATCTCCTGGTTTTCTTTTCCCCTCTGTCGACTTTTACGACACCCACGGGATGAGATGGGGTGGTAGATTCTCTTACGCCGCTACCACACGGCAAAATTTACGTCGGCACTTAATCGCCTTTAAAGAGAGTGATAAAAAGCTGAAAAAGGTAATCTACTCGTATCAAAGAAAGTAACGGCTTTACAGTTTTGCGATGGAAACCTCCTCGACGTTTGCGGAAGATTTCGAAACTGTTTCCCGTTCGCAGTATGGCGTATTCCTAATACGTTGTTTTTCCCTAAGACTACATAGTATTAAATTTGTCTTTAATATTTAATTTTTAATTTATTTCATCGAAGTCAGCCCTTTACATAGTGCGCAATTATATCTGATTTCGACACCTGTCACACAGTCATGCCTTATTATATTTTCTTTTTTCTTTTATATATATATAAATATATAAAAGAAAAATATTATATATATATATATATATATATATATATATATATAAATAAAAGAAAAAATAAAATAAAAATGAAGTAAAATATAAAAAACGTAGTTTCTTTAAAATAATAAACATATATTTTCTTTTTATTCTCATAATAATAATATAAACAGAATATAATTACAAGACAAATAAATATTTTAATACAGTATACGCATCACACAGACAACAGAGCGGCGGCAGAAAGGGTTCATGATGGCTTAAGAGAGCGTCATCGCATTGGTCGAAACAATATTAAAAGTTAATGTACCCAATATTTTACCACAGAATCTAAGCCCGTCTTAATACCGTAACGGCACCAGAGGCACAGTTACTACCGTATACAATTCTATCTTTGAAAAGTAAGAATGGGCATGTAATTTTCAAATATTTCAATTTCATGCATTCTTTCATATTTCCCTTTGTGTAACTAACCGTAAATATTCAATGAAAAAATATATTAGCGAAACGAAAATAATGTTTATTATTCCTTCGAATTTATTTTCTCTTCGAATTATTAATATACTTTTATATTAGGAACTTTATATTCATCAACATCATCATCATTTTAGCCTATTTTAGTCCATGTTGAACATATGCCTCCCCCATAGATTTCCACAAAACACGGTCCTGAGCCACCTGCATCCGTCGTCGCTCCATCTAGTGGCGGGGCGACCTACACTGCGTTTGTCGATACGGGTTGCCACTCGAGAACCTTCCCCAACGTTTATCGGTTCTACGAGCAATATGGCCGCACCATTGCCACCTCAGCTTTCTAATCCTTAGGGCTATGTCGGTTACTTTAGTTCTGCTGCGGATAACATCATTTCGGTTTTAATCACGCAGAGAAACTCCGAGCATAGCCCTTTCCACAGCTCGCTGAGCTATTCTGAGCTTCCTTATGCGGCCCGCAGTAAAGGGCCACGTCTCTGTTCCGTATGTCATCACTGGCAACACGCACTGGTTGTAATTGAGGTACATTCGACGAGAAGATGTGACGCAGTTTCCCGAACGCTGCCCAGCCGAGTTGGATCCGTTGATTGATCGAATTGTCGAAGTTGGACCTACCTAGTTGTACAATCTGTCCTAGGTATACATATTCGTCAACAACTTCGAGTGTTGTTCCCAACAACAACCGGTATAGGTGTGACATGGACGTTGGACATGAGCTGTCCATAAAATCTCTCGATCTCACTCAAAATCACTGGTCGAGAGGAAATGAGGCTACCGCTCTCGGTCCTCAACTTAGTCAGTAGGCTTTTCCCGGCAGACAGATCCCTGGCAAAGACCTTGAAGCCTTGTTTTCGCTCAATCGCTTCTTCGATACGGGCTGTATTAAAGTTGCGTAGGTCCCACCGCATACATTGGGAGATCTGTCTGTTCTCGTTCATATCGTTCACTGTAACGCAATCATCTAGGCACTGAAAGCGATTATGCAATTCGAGCTGGAAGCTCTCGAGGTTTTAGATACAGGCTCGAGATGGAATAAGCGTAGATTTCACCATACAAGACCTCTCCAGCTGAATGTTTAAGTTAAATGTGCCTCTTACCATTCGGTGATCACTACCGGTTTTCACCCTAGCGATCACAGAGACATCATTGAACAGCTGTCGTTTGGTCGTCATGATGAAGTCTATCTCTTGGTAGAACCGTCCGGGCTCATCCAGGTCGATTTTCTTTGGGGCCGTCTACGTCTGAGTATAAAGCCTTTTTAAAACGAAAAATTAATATAATCGTTATTATAATCATTAGGTGTTAACAAAATGATCTTAACATAAAATATGGCAGTTATACTAAAGAAGTTAATTATATAATTATATGCTATTTATACTCGTATGTATAAATATTGATATTAATATATGCTATTTATAGCATTAACTTCTTTAGTATAAGTGCTATATTTTGTTAAGACCTTTTTTTGTAAACATTTAATACTTTATATATTTACTATTTTATTTCGCAACAAATATTTTCGGAAAGGAACATTTCATATTTTAAAACAATAGCAGCAAATGAATATTCCAGATTTGTGCACATAATGCACAAAGCCTTTAAGTATGCATGACAAGTTTTGCATACGGCTAATATATTATACAATAGATCGCTGCTTAGCGATAATGCAACCTACTGTATATATAGAGTTGCTACTTAAATGTTTCTTACTGTAATGTGTGCAATAAATACAAAAATATACTCTAGTATGTAGTCGTTAAGAAATAAAATAAACGACATATGGACATTTACATGTAAATTATTACCTGCAGGTTAGTTTAACTACACCGATTGGTTAATAGGTCTCATTAAAAATTTGGTCCATAAATTATATTTTTGTATGTGTATTTTATACACGTATTATCATCGTTTCAGCCAGTCACAAGTCCACTACTGAACATATATATATTGCATCTGATACATTGCCTACACTAAAACACGCAGTTTTTAATAAAGAATTAAAATACCTATGCAGTAATCCGCCTAGGTAGGTATCAAATCACTACCAGTTATTCTGCCGTCGAACAGTACACTATTCACCATTGCGTGTAACACCATTACTTTTGGTTTAAAGGACACTGAAGCTGGAATAGTTGTGCACTTTAGTTTGTCCGGCAAATCGGTTGTAACGGGTAAGCGACCCCGGCCTCCTGAGCTACTGCTGTCTCCTCTTGCTTCTTCCGAGATAGTAGTATCTTACACCTTATAGTACGTTTCTCAAATTCCGCATTCCCTACCCCATGTCCATTTCATATCTAATACTTTTCCCTTCCTATCTGCCAAGGCAATGGTTGCCGTGCCGATGGCTGCGTGGCTAGGGGCGAGTCTAGTCCTCAGCGTGCCGATCTTTCCTGCGACCAGGCGACCGCTGTTGGGTTTACATCTTCCCTAGCTGCTCGTGGGAATGCAATGGGAGTAAGAATTTTTTAATTCGTACCAAAATAGCGGCGACGTGGATCGTCACCCGTCACGTCTCGTTTTCCGCGGGGGTGAAAAGTGGACTACGGATGTAGTGTCTGGGAAAAAGGCACAACTGTATGTATGTATAAGTCTAAAGAAACGAGATCGGGCAGACTTATAATCAGAGCAAGATATATTTTTGGCATCAACCAGGTGTTGGTTGACTCTTTGGACACCAAAGGGATGAAATTGGGTGACAGATTTTTTAACGCCATCACCACGCAGCACAGCAGCTGTTTTTGGAATGAAAAGAATGTCGTATTAGTAACATTTAACTGTTGCCAGAAAACTTAATTACAGTTTCAATAAATTTTCAGTATTATGCGAATACTGATAATGTTTTGAAACTTAAGTTAAAAAGTTAAGTTATTTAATTATTAAGTTTGGCTTTTTTTGGTAAAACCAACTGGCGCAATACCCATACACCAAACGCCGTTGGATTATTGCTAAGTTCATGCTACTACATACAGGTGTATTTAGTAGCTTGAACTTAGCAATCTCGCTCTATACGTAGGTTTATGAAAAGGAGGTTTATATTGAGTGTCGGAGTAAAAGTACCTTAATTATTGACGCTTGGCATATTTATGTAGGTACTTGTGGGGTTTGGCCTGCTTGAGTTTACAATGTACACATGAATTTCCATTCATGTGTACATTGTAATCTAATCCATCCAACCATCCTGTGCTAAAATTTATCGTAGATCATCCTTCGATTTTTTTATTTAATCTACCGTGAAATTATTAATGTTTTGTGTACAGCAAAGCAGCTAACTGCAGCGGATAAATAAGAACGTGATGCGTGAACGTGAAGTATTTATATACTGATGTGTCAATCTCGCCGAATAATTGACATCATTCGAGATGCTCTCAACGTCATACCTAATGCTGATGTATTGCAATTAATTCTATGTTTTTTTTAAGTAGTAAATGGAAAAAGTGTTTACTAAATTGAGTAATGTAAATAATTTAAGCAGATATTTTAATAATGCATTGAAATAATTGTGATAAAGTACACTAAATTTAGTACTGTAGTGTAGTTTTACATAGTAGTACGATATATTTTAAAATATTAATATATAATATACATAATTATTTTAAAATTTTGATGACAAAATTAAAAAAAAATGTGAAGGCGTTGATATTTGTCTGCAAAAACAACAAAGCTAAAAAACAAATAAATAAAAAAGCCCAGAACAAATTTCAAAATAAAATGTACACAGAAAGTAATTGTGCTGAGGTTGAAACCAATTTCAGTTTTTGATAGTCGCCATACAGATTCAATTTTCCAGTGAGAACAATTGCAAACAATATTCAAAGTTACTTACTACCTCGTTGACGTTATGAAAGGTTCGCAGAAAGCTTTTAGTATTTTTCTCTAAATTCATGTAATTTTCAGTTTAAATTGGAAAGGGCACTTTTTAACAGTAAAATTTATTTTAAAATTTATTTGTGGACCTTATATCCTCATCAGCTAAATTGTGGATTCTGGATACGAATCGGTTTTTGTCCATACAAATTATAAATATTCATGTTTGAATGTATTTTTAGTATGCTCTATCATTGATACATGAGATATGAAATTTATATTATTTGTTATTCGGCGTAAGTAATTTCAATTTGTTTGTTAGTCATGTTTTTAAAATCTACCATTTCTTAGACACTAGACTAATCACCGTTTCTTAGACTAAGACCGGAGATGAAATAGTCGAAAGAGGCACCGCAGGCAACGATTTATTTTTTATTAAAATGACAATATTATACAAAACAAAAGTATTTAAAAATAATTAGTACTACTTAGTTAGGCATTGGAAAAAATTGGAGCACCACGCCGCTATAATATTCCTTGGAAAAAACTCTGAAATAAAGAAGTGACTGAGGTTTACGGGGGCTCTGAACTATCATCTGTCATATTCAACGATGGGCACGTTTATCCCCGTAGTATCTAGAGCCCCAAAGCTAACTTTGAAGAAATAGACCGTGTGTCTCTATCGTGCAGAACTGACTCACAGTGACTATTTTCTGTTTAGTAATTAAAAAAAGGGAGGATCTTTTGAGAGGAAAGACGCGACCTTATTTTATAAATAATTTAAAAAGAATATTAAACTATATACGTTTTGAGATTTTTATCTTGATACATAAGAAAATACTTCTATGGAATACCTTAGGATTAGAACTTTTCAGTCGCCTCCCGTACTTACTTCATTAGCATATTTTTTTTTATTGAATGAAGTGACGAAACGAGCAAAATGTTCACCTTATGGTAAGTGCAACGTCTGTCCATAAAAAAATGCTGTGTCACCCAGAACTTTTCTGTGGGGCATCACATTGTGTCCATCACTCTGAGACATCAGTTCTTAAGTCTCATATGCCCAGTGGTTAAGCTAGCTCTTAGTGTCCTTCACACCGATATACAATAATATTTGCACGCTATTGCTTCACCGCAGAATAACTGGCCCTGGAGTGGTACCTATTCGTACCTAGTCATTTTTCGGTAGGGCATTACTGGTGATAAGATTTCTATGCAGGTTTTTTACTTATTTTATTAAATTAGTTTGTTCTAATTTGAATAGTATGTATTCATTTTAACTTTCTTATTATTGTAGGCAAATATGAAAAAGTCAAATATAAGGTTATCGTCGCGTTTTGCATTCCTTAATTTTTATTTCGTTTTGTTTGGATTTTTTCGCTGTATGTGTTATTCGTTAATTTTACTGAATACCCCGTCTCAAACGTTTTTCATACTCAGATAACTGTTGCCTTCATGAAGAATTAACGGTTTAGTCCGTTATCAATAAAATTGTGTGATTTTTTGCGTTGTTATATATATTTTGCGGATTTACTGTGATATAATTCTATGTACAATATCAGATGATTTGTTTTGTGATTTATAACTATATTAAAAACGCTTCTTTCAATGGGAACTTTCAGAAATTCGTTTCAATTAGAATAGTAAATTGTTGATAAACATATCGTTTGGGTGAGGGCGAAAAGGCGTATTTTTTGTACTAGTTTTATTATCTTATTTTATATTACTACATAGTAATTTTTTATATATCCATCATTTAAAATTTTACATAGTGATTAATTTGAACGTAAAAAGTATTACTACATGTAAAATTACTAAAATTTTAAAGTACAAAAGCGTCGTGGACACGACATCGATCGTTATGGTGTTGTTTAGTAGCAAATATAATAATTATTATAGAATTATGAAATATTTTAACATAACTATAGTATGACAGGACAGGATGTGAAAAGAAAACTTACAATTCTTTATGCAATCGCGTATTACCCGATGCAGAAACAATGTTATGCAAAAAAAATATACGTGTTTATAATTTGCATGGAATGAAATTTTACAAACTTTTAATTCTTCTTTCCATTAGCCAGCGATAACCCAGCGATTATCCAGTACCCAGCGATATCGGCAGTTTATGTTGACTGTCCGTAGGGCACATCGCCCTTAACGGGTTGCATTCAGGTCTTTTTCATACACACAGCCAATGTATTCTTCGTTAACTTTAGTTTTTCCGAACGAATAGACCAATTGTAATTTCGAGGCAAGTATGTATAACCAATATATAAAGAAATATAATAATATACAAATGATAACGTTTTATATTAAATTTTTGAAATAATTTCACGATTGTACAAGTCTAGCGTCTGTTATAGAGAAAATTCCCATTACAGCGGACAACGAAAAGTTTTAACGGCCAATATCAGGGCAATAAATAAGATATCTCTCAAGCTATTTCACATAGATGTGCGAACTTTATCGGTATTTTCAATACGGGAATGCTCGTAAAATTCGAAAATTGAAAATGTGACTAAATTATTTATATACTCTATTGTTCTTTCTAGTTTACTGCCAAGTAAAATTAAATGTATAAAATATGTAGATACAATTTGGTATATTTATTAATTTATTAACACTTAATTGTTCTGGTGTTGACTTTGACATTCATAAGAGCTTCATAAATGTCGAACTTAAAGCCATATGACATCTTTAACCAGTTAGTGGGAGAAACGTGTACGGCGGTGGGAAATGGCCAATAAAAAATATGTTTGCATTATTTTTAAATTATTTGTGTAATTGGATAATTTAAAATTACGTTCCGCACATACATTAATTCCGAAATTATAAAAAGAATAGTCACTTCTACTAAATAGTGGACCGTGGTTCTATCTGTTTGGTCACTACTGTTATCGAGTTTTACCAATAAGTTCGGTTTGGTTACAATTACCGATAAGTTCGACATGGTCATAGTGTCAAAGCAGCTAGTATAATAAATTGTTTTTAGAATTTTTGCATAATACTTGTTTAAGACTTTACATTACTTGCAGTATTTGCGAGTAATAGTTAAAATTGTTGTTGTGCTATAAGTAGCCCCTGCCCACAGTTCAACAGTAAGAAAATCCTAAAGTTTCTGACATTATATCCGATCCTTACTTCGATCCTATGGCATACAACTGTAACCAAAACTCGAAAACAAGTGTTTGTCTTTTTTTTGTAAAGTAGAGAAAGTTAATAATGTTTAGTCACTCGGAGGCTGACTGTCGTAGAGAGTAGAGTCAATATCACTTGATAATGCCTCGTTTTGAGGTGAAACACGTGTCGTGTTCTCGACTTTAGTGATGTGTATTGCCTAGTGGTAGTGTTGTAGTGGTGGAGGGTATCTGGTGGCGGCTCTCGGTGGCGGTATTGATTTTCTTGTTCACTTTACATTTTGCATGCGGATCTTAGCAAATTAACTTTCTCTCCTTTACTATAATGGATTTCCGCAAATTAACGATTGATTCTATTAACTATATGTATTTTTTATTAATACTCCTGTTTTGCTACTTTTGAATTCATACAGCATAACTTATAATAAAAAAATGTATATTATCATATGTATTAGTAAAGGGTACTGAATAAAATAACTTTTTAATGAAAGCCTATTGATCGAATCTTAATTTCTAATGAAACTTTATTTTTGAGCGTTTGTAAATCAAAAACGGTAACAATATCCATAACACACATACTACAAATTTTCTGTAGTGAACTTTCAATTATGATGTAATATTGAGCAAAACTGCAATAACATCATCAAATCTTAATTCCCTCACCTGCTCGATAATCCGCAGCACCGACAGAATGGCAGCTACAAAATAAATATGAGTCGGATGCCTTTTTGTTTCTGCAACTTCATTTATATTTCTTTTTATAACCATTATGCATTAAATTATTTTATACGTTGTGTTGTGAAAACGAATAAAGCATTTCTTTCTTTCGAACTCCTGTGAATAAAAAGGATTATCGTGTGACTAAAGTATTATTTAAATTGGCTTTTATTAAAATGAATCTAAAATAAATCCTCGTTCATATTCTGATATGATTGCAATAATATAGAGTGCTCTAAATAAAAAAAAATATTCTATGCAGACAACAAAAGGTAGATGGATGGATTAGTTTGCGGATATTTTATTTCGCGCTACGTTCTACAAATCAAATAACACATGTTATGGATATAAAAAGGCCACAAAGTAATATCACTATACTGCAAAAAATGTACATCTAGTCGTACAAGTATAAGCTATTTTTAATTCAGTGGCTACGCTCAGTTATCTATACAATCTGTCCGGGATCGAATCTGCGATAACTTAGGCACTGATTCGTCATCTCATCCCCACTCTAAAACGACCCCCTAATGCGTCCTATCCCTTTTCCCCTTCCAGTCATGGCCATTTCAACTTTTTGTGCGTTTTGTTGTGTATGTGCTCGAAAAAATAGCAATAACTTGAAAGTGTGTGGCTTCACAGATCCGCAAATGGTCTTATTCGATTCGATATAATAGTCTTCATCGTTAGACACCTAAAAATAATGTAAAACTTTGAAGAACTAGGTTAAAACTACTTCTAAAATCAAAAAAAATATTCTTAAAAAAGTTATTGTTACATTTTGAAAAATCAAGGCCATTAAGACCAAAATGTATGGTAATGGTAGGATTCATATGCAAGAATCCGTCGCGGTAGGTACCACCCCAGGGCCAGTTATTCTGCCGTGAAGCAGTAGTGTGCAAACATTACTGCGTTTGGTTTGAAGGGCACTGAGAGCTGGCGTAATCACTGGGCATATGAGACTTAAGAACTGATGTCACAGGGTGACGGGAGCAGTGTGGTGTCATACAGTAATTTTCTGGGTGACACAGCATTTGTTATGGGCAGACGTTACACTTACCATCAGGTGAACGTTTTGCTCGTTCCATCACTTTTATGAAATATTAAAAAAAAAATGTTTAGTATTAAATCGACCAGATTTTGAGATAGTATTTCGAGAGAGATAAGCAACCAAAAGGGCATTAAAGTTACGGCTGTACGAGTTCGTTCGTAAGTTAGTTGCTCTAGGAGATATGTATGTTTAAAGATAGCATAAATCATTTTGTTATTGGAATTTGGTTCCTAACGCATGCCACGTGCGAGCAGGTAGTAAAATGGGTTTTGGTTAATGAGTGACTGGGTCGGACCCCTGCTTTACAAGTCATTCATTTAACGTACCTGAATTTACATTTAGTTGATTAGTTGTCCCTCGCCCCGCGTTGTGATCGCTATACATTTTTGATAGTGCTTTGAGTTAAAACTGAGTTAAGTTAAAAAATGGCAACTAATATTAATCTCACCACATTTCTGCCATATTGCAATGGGACTGCCAATGCTGCCGTAGCATAGTACCGCCGATGATACCCCGGTCGGCCTACACCGAGTACCGAGTAGACAAACGTTTGTGAATTTATAGTTAAAAAAAAAATCCTCATACATTGCGCCCCTTTTCAGCATGAATTTTCTGTAAATGTATGGGTGGCTATCATAGATTACGTTACATTAGGCCTATTGAATTGCCCCACTCATTAAATTCGGACACAATTCGTAGATGCTATAACAGAGCTACTATTGAGTTATCGACGAGGTATGAGGCTGCAGCTAGATGGAGCACCAGCGCACTTTGCTTAAGTCGAATTTCGGCGTCAAACAAATTTTGAATCGCCTTATAATGATTGTCGGTTTAATACTCGTAATTCATGCTTGCGACGGGAGTATTTTCAATTGGCAATATCTCCTAGAGTAACTAAAGCTAAAATTAAGAAAACTAAGAGCCGAAATTTTGATGCCGTTTTGTTGCTTATCTCAAAATCTGTCTGATTTAATACTCAAAAAATGTTGGTCTTAACGGGCTTGATTTTGCAAAATGTAGCAATAACCTATAGTTTTATTTTTTTTGAGAATATGTTTTGGTCGTCGAAGCAAACTTCTAACGAAATTCTTAAAATGTTACATTATTTTAGGTGTCTAACGATGAATAATATTGAATCAAATTGATTAAGACCAATCACGGTTTTGCGAGGAGTCGATGGATGCAAGTGGCTCAGGACTGTGTTTCTGCTAAAAAGCCACCCCAGGGCCAGTTATTCTGCCGTGAAGCAGATGTGTGCAAACATTACTGTTTCGTTTTGAAGGGCACTGAGAGCTAGCGTAATCACTGGGCATATGAGACTTAAGAACTGATGTCTCAGGGTGACGGCCGCCACTCATTAGATCTAACGATAACTCGCTCGCCTTCGACGACAGCGAAAAAGCCGAATGCCTCGCAGACAGTTTAGAGAGCCAATGCACTCCGTCTCTCGCGCCTGCGGATCCCGACCACCTGCAGCAGGTGGCCGCGGAACTCGAACGCAGGGCTGAAATACCACCAGTGGGCGAACCACTGCCTCCAGTGACTCTCGACGAAGTCACTAAGATAGTCCAAAATCTTAAAAACCGATCCGCGCCTGGCCTCGACGGCATAAACAACAGGGTGATGAAATGTCTAACTACGCCGTTATTATGTCTGTTAGTCAGTATTTTTAACGCGCTCCTCTCCAGCTGCTCCTTCCCGGACGACTGGAAGGAAGCCGACGTTATAGGCATTCCGAAGCCTAATAAGCCTAGGAACATTCCGTCTAATTATCGCCCAATAAGTCTCCTCAACTCGATGGCTAAGATTTATGAGCGAATTATACTCAGTCGATTAAAAGACTATGTCCTTACAAATAATATTCTTCCAGACGAGCAGTTCGGCTTTCGCCCCGAACACTCGTGTACTCATCAAGTGCACCGCTTAACGGAGCACATCTTAGAGAATTTAAACGACCGCCCTAAGCCTGTAGGCACAGGGGCCTTATTTTTCGATGTCGCAAAGGCATTTGACAAAGTCTGGCACGACGGCTTGTATTACAAGTTGTATCACACTAAAGTGCCAGACAGACTCGTGAACATCATACGAGCCTTCTTGTCTAACCGCCTATTTCGCTTCCGGGTAGAGGGAACGCGCTCCTCAAGCCGCCCTCTCCGAGCGGGGGTCCCTCAGGGCTCCTGCCTCTCCCCACTCCTTTTCTCGCTATACACTAGCGATATTCCTAAAGACCCGAAAGTCAATCTTGCGCTTTTCGCAGATGACACGGCCTTGTACTATTCCGACAAGCACAAGGGCCGCATAACGATTCAACTCCAAGCCGCAGCCGATCGCCTAGGCGAATGGTTCCGGAAATGGAGAATAGAGGTAAACCCCGAGAAAAGTGAAGCGATATACTTCTCGAGGGGCACACCAAAGCCCGCTAGACGATGTCACCCAATCGGCAACAATCAGCTAGGCACGATCACCCTGTTCGGACGCCCTATTCCCTGGGAAAAGAGCGTCAAATACCTCGGGGTCACTTTAGACGCAGCGATGTCGTTCGCTGCACACATTAAAAACATACGCAATAGAGCGGCTTTTATCTCAAGCCGTCTATACCCATTAACTTGCTCCTCAAGCAAAATGTGCTTAAGACACAAACTTCGCCTCTATAAGACTTGCATAAGACCCGTAATGGACTATGCTTGCGTCGCTTTCGCTCACGCGACGGGCAATCAATTAAAGAAGTTACAGAGCGTTCAAAATCGATTCTTGCGAACTGCCACCGGAGCCGGTTGGTATCAACGCAATGTAGATCTTCACAGCGACTGTGAAATGCCTTTAATCTCTGAACACTTCAGAGAATTATCACGGCGGTTTTTCGAAAAAGCCGCGGTTCATTCAAACCCGCTGGTGGTTAAAGCAGCAAATTACCGACCAAACAGAAACGCGACCGAACGCAAACGTCGCCCGCGAAACGTGCTAGACGACACGGACGTCTCAGCTCTTCCTGACCACGATACTGTCAGTCACGATCCAGGCCACACTGTACACACAGTCAATAGCTTTAATATAACACGCACCACGACGCGCGACCGCCGTAGAGAGCGGCGCGCAATAGTCAATAATCACATCGCGTACACAAGATTCACCCGTGTTCCAGGGCGGTTCTCACCGCCCAGAGTTACCGACACACAAGTCGACAGTCCGAATGGACGCGCGCAGCCTCCTTCGGACGGTCAGTAGACCACTTAAAATGTTTAAGATTTTCGAAACCGCGAAAGCACGCAGCGAACGCGACACAGTCCGAACTTCGAGGGTTTTGTAGGAGTTTTTATTTATTTATTTATTTATGTTTGGGTCAAACCAAACCTGGCACACGGGCCCCTGGCCCGCGAGCACAGTATCCGATGAAGCTGTAAAAGCCGAGAAGGCTAACAGCAATTACATCACCGAAAATATATATATATCAGGGTGACGGGCGCATTGTGGTGTCACTCTGTTCTGGGTGACACAGAATTTGTTATGGGCAGACGTTGCACTTACCATCAGGTGAACGTTTTGCTCATTCCGTCAAAAAATAAGTAACCCCTGGATAAGAACAGCGTTAAAAATTTTCAGGCTATCTTAATTTTTAATTATAAATTTCTTCCTGTGTTTAAAAAGAAACGTTGCTCCACACTAGAATTACTCCTGTATCGTGGGTGCGTTTTTTCCACATGCACAAACATTCACACCAGGAACAACTATCTGTTAACCATACAACTATTTGTCTGTGCGGAAATCAATCCCGCGACACCTGGCGAAGAAGCTTAGGCAATACACCAACCGCGCCGACAAATATAAATAGTTTATATATTATAATAAAAATAAATTAATAAAAATATACAGACAGTACTGCGGGTTAGTGAACTTCGCATGCCGACAAAATAATATTTGAACAGACAGAAAACAAGAAATACAAAAGAATAATTGACTTAATTACTACTGACTAATGACCTAAAACAAATTACTGACACATTTCTCAATGTCGTACCAGAAGAGGTTATGATAATGATCAGAGTTGGCATATTATTATTATTATTTATGAAGGAAAACGTGATTTTTAGTACATTAATATCTTATCTCGCTCTTTTAAAGCGTAGTTCTCATGATATACATAGATTTAAATAATAAAAACACATTTCCGACCGTGACGTTTTTCGGTAATGGGGACGACACTGGTGTAATAGTGTAATATCAATTATTAGTTTTCGACAATCATTCTAGAGTACAATATTGTAGTTTTATGAGATTTCTAACTAAGACTCGCTTTCAGACTTCATCTTCTTTAACTTTATCTCGCTACTAAAATATAAGTTCAATAACCAACAAAGCAAGATCTCGAATATGCTCTACAGTTCATGTTGTAAACAAAGGTTCAGAGATTACCTGTAGTTCAGTTTAAATCGGTTTGTCTCAGATTTAAAGTTATATTATCTCTTCCATAATTCATTAACTGTGGACGAGCTAAAAGTAACAAATGTTATGTTTATATATACATAAGTCGTAATATATGGTTTTCTGGTGGTAGGATTCCTATGCAAGAATCCGTCTAGGTAGGTACCACCCCAGGGCCAGTTATTTTGCCGTGAAGCAGTAGTGTGCAAGCATTACTGTATTTCGGTTTGAAGGGTACTGTGAGCTAGCGTAATCACTGGGCATTTGAGACTTAAGAACTGATGTCTCAGGGTGACGTAGTGTGGTGTCACACAGACACTGAGTGACACAGCATTTGTTGTGGGCGGACGTTGCACTTACTATCAGGTGAACGTTTTGCTCATTTAGTCACTTTTTCCATTAAAAAAAGAGCATTTCCAAACCACACTAACGATTAAGACACAATAAAGATTTCGGGGATGGATTGTCCTAACGCGGATCTGTTAAATGAATTCAAGAGGAATAAAACACAAGCAACAAAACAACCATATGATAGATTGAAAACGGAATTAATAGAGATTAGGAATGTGGATAGCTTTTCTCACCGAGTTTAGGATATCTCAAGACGAGAATAATAAAAGAATTTGTGTTGAAATTTCGTCGATAAAAAAACAAATGGTGCAACCTGAAATCTGCAACTGAAAATCTATCCCAGGGTCAATCATTCATCAAGACCACTTTAACTGCAATAAGTACGGCTCAATAAAATACAACTGCCACAATTACCGAAATGCAAACATTTGAGTTCTCACCCAGACGCCTCGATACTTTACAACAAGAAGCAAATAATACAGAGAATAAGCTAAAAAAACAGATCGGTGAATTCGCTCAAATGCAGAAAATATTCAAAAGATTGAATATTTTCTCATTATTTATTTACTACGGAAAATTGAAAACAACACAGTCAACCGAATGTAGAATTAGTAGGTATAGGTAGGTATTCCCGAAAATAAAAATGAAGATCTTATGAATATTGCCTTACGTCTTGCGGAAAAGGACACCTACCTTTTGTCATTAGCAAAGCAGAAATAGAAAGTTGCGCAAGAGTGCAAGCTATGAATCCTGTCAAAAGACGTCCACGTAATATTATAATTAAAATGCGCTCACGGATTCACAAGGACACCTAATTGCAGGCGTTAAAAACAGAGGAATTTTAACTAATTATTTAATGATGTAGCGGCTTAAGAGAATCTCATCACCCATCTCATCTTGTGGGTATTGTAAAAGTCGACAGACATAAATTAAAAACTTTTATTTGGAAATATTTAATAATAATTATACAATTATTATTATAAAGAGACTTGGTTGCATAACGGTATTTTTGGTGGAACGATTTGTGATAATAGGTACATCGTCTTTAGAAAGGACCGTTCGTTGACGGGGCGGGCATGATGTCAGGCGGAGGTGTAGCGAATATCGTTCGTCGAACACTTTGTTCGACCGTCGTTGATGGATGGCAGAGGTCGTGCGCCTCGATCAACTACAGATTTTTTCAATGAACAATTAAATCAGAGTTCACAAAATTACGTTCCATCGGCAATATCTCAAAATAACAATTTGCCTCTGTGGTATCATAAAACATTAATTAAAATCTTAAAGAAAAAGCTAAAGCACATAAAATTTGGAAAAAGTTGGGAAACAGAGCTGACTAACAATAATTTCTCTCTGTTGCGTAAATGAGCATCGGCATATGGTAAATAATGTTTTTTCTTGCACGGAACTCAATAAGCTATTCTTAATAACCCTAAATAAAATATTTTATAATGGCGTAACTCATAAAGATTGTAGTCATAAAGCCCTGCTATTGCAGATGCATTCAATATCTTTTCAAAATCGTATTCTCTGTGCCAGTTACTTCGTACCTCGACATCTATTTGCATAATCCTTTAGGCAGTAATAATAGTCACGTAAATAGGAAACCTGGAGGTTTCTAATCACCAATTTTTTCAAAAATTTGTAGCAGGAAGACATCAAACACGGACCAGGCAGCTATAAAATTCCGCCAGCTTATATTCAAATGTGCAAAGTCTTTAACCATTCCCTTACATATTTTATTTAATCGGTCGCTTAAGGAAGGTTTTGTTCCCTAGTGCGTGGCGACCTAAGATTGATAGAACAATATCTGAGAAATCGTTGCCATGCAGTGTTCATAGGTGAACTTAAATCAATTTTTTTTAAATCACACCCGGAGTACCCCAGGGGTATCATTTAGAGCCCCTCCTGTATAATGCGTATTTGTAATGACATATATACATCCTCCTTGATGTATGCAGATGATAAAAAGATTATTTTCTACCACTTACAATCAAACTAATTATTCAAGTAACTCCCCAATAAAATATTTTTTTTACTGGTGGTAGAATTCCTATGCAGGTAATCCGTCTAGGTAGGTTACACCCCTGGGCCAGTTATTCTGTCGTGAAGCAGTAGTGTGCAAACATTACTGTGTTTCGGTTTGAAGGGTACTGAGAGATAGCGAAATCACTGGGCATATGAGACTTAAGAACTACTGTCTCAGGGTGACGGACGCAGTGTGGTGTCCCACAGAAATGTAGAACATTTCTGTGTGACACAAGGTTTGATAAGGCCAGACGTTGCACTTATCATCAGGTGAACTTTTTGGTCGTTTCGTCATGACATGTTTTTCACTTATAACCACATTTCCTCGGATGACCTATTTCCTGGAAGGAAACATATTTATAGAAAAGAAGTTGTTGAAAAACTATTTTGTAGCTACGCATGAATAGGTGACATATAGCTAATGGCTATATCTAGCCAAAATTATCCATACATTATAGTCAAATCAATGAGTATATACTCATGCACACCCACACACACACACATACGCGCAAACACACGCGCATACGCACGCATTCATGTGTACCCGCCCACACACGCACACAAACATATTTTATTACCATTGTAAATAAAGATCTCAAGTGCATAACACGATCACTTTATTTAATAAAGCGCATCCTTACCTAGTTTTAAACATCTCAAACTTTATTACTTAATCTCGACTTAAATGTTAAAATTCTATAGATGTTATTCTATTATAATGATGCTTCGCTCTTAGCCCGTAATATGTATAGCATAGACACTATGGAAAACTATAATAGAATAGTGTTAAGATAAGACTATAAGTTACAAATGTTATTAAAAATGCTGTTGGTTTTCTAAATAAATAAATAGAAAGAGATTTAATTTAGCATATTATTCTTATTATTTACGTAGTAGAGCTGCCGAAAATGAAAGTTTTAACCCTCATTATTATTATCCGGCTTGTTTTAATCATCTTTTATAGATATAAGGCCAGTGATGATGATGACAATGTAACCTAAATCTAATATCATAGCATCAAATAATATGCACGCAGATTTACAGATACGCCACACAGACACGAACATTGGGCGTGTCTGGGCGAACAAAATTCTAAGTTGCTAAGTTAAACACTCAGTTTAAAAAAACTTAAGGTCTAAGTGACTGAGTACAGCCCTTGTCAACCAAAACTGATTTGCCAGCAGTAGCCATATTGTTTATGTTTACGTCAGTAAAAAAAGAAAGTTTTTCACTGCCGGCAGCATACACACTGCTGCTACAACATACTGCTGTTAAAATTAAAAAAGAACGGACAAGTGCGAGTTTATCTTGCGTGAAGAGGGTTCCGTATCTTACTGCAAATGAAAGTTTGTACGTACAAATATTAAGAAATGTTAATACAATTGTTACTAGCTTTATAACATAATTGTTACTAGCTGGCACGGTAGAAAAACAACTTCATGTACTGCCTGTTCCGGTACGTGACACGATGATTGATTTCTGAATTACATTGAAGTACGAGTATGAATCTTTACAGTCACACGAATACAGCGCCATCTACCAGGTCGGATTTTGTAATGATTTTTTTTACTTTCACTTAAATTTTATAATTATATTAACGATGTGCTAGCGGTTAACGATTCTCTACAGCTATATCGACGACAATACATTGGATACCCATCGTTGCTAGTGATAGTCTCCGCCGTCAAATTTCGAGGATAACGCTTGGAAACTTGCTGTGGATCTCACACTGTGATAACGGTGAACTACCACAACGAAAATTAAAGGAAACGGTTTTGTGGTCGACAACACTTGGATTGTTCCGTAATTGTCACTTCTTTCCAAAACATTAAAGTGAAATATTAAATCTTATGGCTCGCAGCATTGTAAATAACACTGAAATATTGGTCACACAATTCAAAATTACGTAATGAAGCTATTGTCAATCACAACAAAATTTTATAACTTCACATAGTGAACATCTTGAAAGGCAACTTACCGTTTGACTTACAAATGCAATAACGGTCGAAAAATGAATCAAAAATGCTGAAAACTCCAAAAAAAAAATGTAAGAATACAGAAAGAAAGAAAAAGTTTTTATTTTCACAGAACTTCCATGCATACCAAATAATATAAATTTTGTTTCTGTCCTGTTTCACAGATGGCGTAGTATACGGAAAATATATGAGAAAATAATTTTTCTTCATAATTTTTTTAGTGATTTTTTTTAATCATTTTAATAGTTATTTTGCTTTGGGGCGGTGACAAATCTAACATTATTAAAATTGGTCCAACCGTTCTTAAGTTATATATGGTGTAACTAACCCAACTTTGACATATATAGATTTTAAAACCATATGCTTCTTATAGTTTCCAGTAATATATAAGTAAATAACTATTTTCTGTATTTTTTTCAAAATTTTAGGTACAATTTTCCTTCTGGTCAATTTTCATCTAATTTATTTAATAACTTCAAAAATTTAATGATTTGTTATATTAACGCGAGCACTACACATTTATTATAAACTAATTTTACGGATTTTATCGCACTTAATTATACTATTTATAAATCAAATATTAGCAAATCTTTGTTTCAGAGAGCACAAGGAATCTCTGACATTAAACACCTGGCCACCGAGCTTAAGCATGTCAAGCAAGTTTTGCAAGACAACAAGCTTCGGGTTCCGCGCCTTCGTCGCAGTGACCGAGTGAAGCTGGCCACAGTTGAGCGTGTATCTGCAGTCCTACCATATCTCAGAGGAGTCACAGACAAGATTGGCTATATCTTGAAGCGGGCTCCCATAAGAACATTTTTCAAGCTGCCGAAGAAGATAAGTCAGGTTTAACCACCTGTCAAGTATAACATCCCTCTACAAGATGCAGGAGTATACAAGCTGGATTGTGAATGTGGTCTCTCTTACACAGGGCAAACAAAAAGTTCAGTAAAATCCCGCTTAAAATAACATATAGCTGATGTGAAGCATCGTCGCTCCAGGAAGTCCGCAGTCTGTGACCATGTTCTGGACCATCCCGACCATTATATAGGTTTGATCAAACCACAAATTCTTGCAAAAGAACACCTACCAAGGATGATTCGCGAGGCTATTGAAATTAAAAAGAGCATCCTAATTTTAATAGAGAGATGGTTTGGTACTACCACCAGCTTGGGATCATATAATTAATAAAATTAAATCTAAAACCAAGCATACCACTGCAAGACTTTAAGATACAGATAGCTCTTTTTGCGTAGATCGGACCAAAAATAATAATTTAAAGCTCAGGGTACTCCGGGTTAACTATGACATCAGGACATCTGTCACCTCAGTCCTCCCTTGACCATGGGTGCTGTAAACCGCTCGAAACGTCGGGGTATAAATAGTATAATTAAACGCGATAAAATCCGTAAAATTAGTTTATTTCAAAAAAAATTGCTGTGACAGACAGACGGACAAACCCCGTATCCCAACGATACTATAAGGCACCCTAAAAATAATTACTACTTAACGTAATTAACCCAAAAGAGAAAATTATTTTAACAGTAGGTAATTAATATTACACTCGTAGAACAAAGCATAAAATTCAACAAACACAACAACACAGTACAAAAAGCTTTTTTGTCACATAATTTATTTTCCTCAAAACACCTAATGATATCCTCCTGTTCAACCCCGGTGATAATTTACAATATGTACTAAGCTACCAACTGCGCAAGAGACGTTACAGTGTACGTTACGTTACCACAGGCGTAAGTGCAAATTAAAGGTACTTACTAATACTAAATATAATATATAACATAAGTAGCTTAAGCGATAAGAGTCTACCTCCTAAGGCTATGATGCAAAACCACAGCTAATATTTTAACTTAAATCAAATTATAAATTCAAAAGTTGTAATAAGCCAATATTTTTCTAAGCGTACTGTTAAATACCGTTTACGTTCGATTGAAGATGCTTTAATTTTGTAATTAAGAAATACCATATAACCAAATCAGTGGACTAAGACAGGCTGAAATGATGATCAAAGAATGGGGTAGTACAAATAACCCTTTTTACAGTAACACTTGATGTCAAAGGTAAACTTGGAAAGTTGGATATGTCGATATGGGAACGTTTTATACAAATCAGGAGATATCTTTGGACGGAACTGTTTTAACACAGTATTGCCATAATATAATAGTCAATGCCGCCGATACTCACCGCCGAGAATACTTCCGGACCAAATTAATATATAGGGCATATATTTATAAAAATTCGGCTAAACACATGATTAAGTGTATGCAAAAAGAATAACCATGTAGTGCTCATTACAAAGAAAATAGCATATTCAGGTCAATCATATAAAATCTTATTAAATTAGTCCCCGTTGGTCCCATTGGTTAAAATAAATAACACGGCGAGACACATGGTTACTTATTTCAAAAGTACAATATAAATAGTGTCTATCAAATATGGTATTTAGATATTTTTTTAGTTAACAGCTATAAGCTTCTAAAATAAAGTTATCTCCCTATACAACATATGTATCCATATAGGCTCTACAAAATAGTTTATTATAATATATAATTTTTATGTAATATGGTATTGTACAAGTATTAGTTTCGGTAGCCGATACTCCAATACTGCACACACAAAAAAAATATTAGTAAGAAAATATTCAAATTACGCGATGGACCTTTGTTAAGTCACGTGATGCTTCAAGTTACTGCAGATTGTAAAGCAGAGCTAAAATAACTAATATACTTAATCGAAAAACCGACTTCAACGCAACAGCTTAAAACATGCTTAAGCGAATTTTTTAATGGATGCCATCATCAGAATTTGACAAAAATTTTATGGATTTTTTTTAAATTGTTCCTCAGTTGACGAAAATATCGGTGAACATACATAAAAAATACATACAGTGATGTATGTGACCCAGTGGTCTATGTGACCGCCTCCTTTTCTGAAGTCGATTACATATAGAGTCGTATATCACGGACCCGACAAGCAGTGGCACGTAATTAAAAGTTACTCGCGTGACCTCCTACAAACGTTGATTTTACTTTATTATCCAAGTTCACATCTAAAAAGGCTTGATTACATTTAAATCAAATAATACATTATGGAACAATAGGTAAAATTTATTGTTGTATTTCGAATAGAAAAAAATATTATATTATTACTTAGAGTCGTATTCCAAGAGAAACAATTCCTTGAATATTTCGTTTTGTTCAATTTCCGCAAATGTTTTAAATGTTAAAATTGTTATTTAATATTATAAACATTAATATTTTTATAGTACGAAACAAAAAAATATTGTAATGTATAGCCTTTCTGTTTGCATTAAATTTTCATAATTACCATTATGTTTGGTTACAAGTATTGTAAATAAACTTTATACTCATTATCAGCATTGCCATTAGTAATTTATTATGTCTTAAATTCCTATGATATTCGAGTTTGACTGTAAAGTAATTAATTTAGTTATCGCCTAAAGGTTAAGGCCGCTCAAGCCTCTAAACGTTCCACATGTTCTTAATTGTCTAACTTTGTAACTACATGAACAATATCTTGAATAATTAATTTCAAATATCTTATTATGAGGATTCATTCATCAAAATAAGTTATTAAGAACCTTTATCGTTATTTTATAGTAGTTTGCCACTTAAATTATTTTCTCTCCGGTTATCAGTTTTACGAGCTACGATGTGGCCGACCACTTTAGCTAGCTGATCCTTAATTTAGTTAGCATTGTTACTTTGTGGATATCGTCCTTACGGATTCTACCTAGCAGAGATACAACGAGCAAATCCCTTTCCATAGCTTGGTAAGAGTTTTTGAGCATCGTTACGATTACGCATTCCGTTACGATTTCCTATGACACTTCTTGTATATACATGTCGTAAACCAGTTAGCTGAGGTTATGCAGAGTCGGATTCACCGGTCACCTCTTGGTTGAAGTTACTTTCAAGCGTAATATTCTCAATAACAACCGGAGTCGATGTGACAGAGTTGTACGACCGTTGCGAGAAACTGTTATGGCAACACAACAAAAAAAAAAAACAGTCAAAAAGTTCGAGGCGTTCTCGAGTGATGACCTTTATACATTTTGATTTTTATTTATTAAGAAGAAGAAAATAGAAAATAAATACAATTCTTCGTTGCCTGTTTAAAGAGTTCCGTTTGAAGTCATTCCCTATGTGAAATGTTGCAGCTGCTTGTATTGTGTTTAGAAAATTGTTTTATCATACTCATTTTTGTGAGTTCTGGAAAGAGAACGAAAAAACTCTTTATGAATTGATACCGGTAATTAAAAAATATTTTTTGTGATATAAATTCCTTCGTCACAAAGGATTTAAAGGTGTTCAAGTACAGATGAGAGTGAAGTATTTTTGATTAAAGATCCCAGGGACTTAAAAAATCTAAGAATAGCTATAATATGCTATAAATTATATACGCATATAACTTAGAGCCTCATTTTCCTTAAGTTAATCTTAAATAAGCCATATTTTGACTTTGTGTGATTTAAAGCGAAAGATTGGCGTTTGTGCTAATAAATTTCATATTAATCTAGTTCATGATAACTTTAGATGTTAAAGTAAATTTTTGTTCTCTGCTACATACGAGTACATTTGTTGTCTTCAAATACCATTGTGTTCTGAAAAAAAAAACACCTGTTTCTGTTATTTTTAAAGAAAATGGTTTTAATGTAATGATTTCTTATATTTACGCGAACACTACACATTTAAATGAAACTAAGTTTACGGATTTTATCGCGTTTAATTTATTACTATTTATAACCCGACGTTTCGAGTGCTTTACAGCACCCATGGTCACCCAACCATTACATCAGATTTGATAAACCACAGATCCTTGCAAAAGAACACCGATTCCTACCAAGGATGATTCGCGAGGCTATTGAAATCAAAAAACATCCTAATTTCAATAGAGAAGATGGTTGGGTATTACCACCAGCTTCGGATCCAATAATAAATTAAATTAAATCAAAAACCAAGCATACCACTGCAAGACTTCAAGACACAGTTAGCTCTTTCTGCGTAGATCGGACCCAAAAATAATAATTAAAAGCTGAAGGTACCCCAGGTTAACTATGACATCAGGACATCTGTCACCTCAGTCCTCCCGTGACCATGGGTGCTGTAAAGCACTCGAAACGTCTGGTTATAAATAGTAATAAATTAAACGCGATAAAATCCGTAAACTTAGTTTCATTTAAATGGTTTTAATGTGTTTAATGTGCGTTACGTTTTATTACACGATACAGGATCGCTTATGTTAAAGGTTGTAACAAAGTTTTAATTCATATTACTCAGTTTATTTAATAAGGGCTTTAACGTGACTGTTATCAAGGTACTCGAGAAGGCTCTTGGGAATTTCGTGTGGCAATATTTGGGTTCGCTAAAAACACGACGGGTTATCCTCGTATCTTCTCAGATTGCTTAACTAAATTCCACACCATGTTAAATTATCGTAGAATTTTGAGTCTATAGTATAATTTATAAGCTTTTTATAATGAGATGTAAAGGATGACTAAAGTTAAAAGAGTACTATCGTTATACATACATTAGTATCCTTCATGAGCAGTTTATTTTTAACTAGGAGTAAAAACATCGTATGTAGTGTAATAAGGAAGAGTGTTGGGTCGTGTCGTACTGTGGACTATCTAGCGAGACTCTGCACCTGCGAGGCTATTGCGTATCCAAAGTGAAGATCACTTATAAAAATGTTGAACGAATATCTGTCCAACAACTGTCTGCATACTGGCTATGATTAACAAAAAAGACGTCATATGAAAAATAATGGTCATCTTCGTTAACCATAACCAGTATGAAAACAATTATTAGAAGATATTCGTTAAACACTTTTATAAGTGATATTCACTTTGAATACGTACTAGCCCCGCAGGTCATACTGCCAAAGTACTCAAACCAAGCTCAAAGTCAATGTTCTGGAGTCCATATAGTCTGATGACTTGCTCTTATCTAGCCTAGAGCTGATTTTCTTGAAAACATAAATCATGTTCAGTCTTAGAGATCACAACAGACTCGAAACGATACACTGATATAGTGCTTCTCAAATAAACTTAATGGCAATTACATATTTTTTTTTAAAGCGACGCTAAATCTATAATGCGCAAATCCACAGACTCGTGGCCAGATAAGTTAATGGCCCGTGTCAAAAATTTCGGCTTTGGGAACAGCCACTTTGAATAATAGTGTTATAAGTTAATTTGCGATTTTTTTTCGTTTTGGTCATGGTCGGTTCAGTGGTTGAGCCGTGAATAGGTAACAGCAGACAAAAGGCACAGAGCGAGTTACTTTTGCATTTTTAGTATTAGTATGGACGTTGGGTAAGTAAAAGCCTCCACAACAAAGATATTTTTTCTGTCTTTTTAGAATAGGTAGAACAAGGGATAAAAAGGCATTGTTCTCTATCAATATGTTGTTCATACGTAAAGTATACTAACTCTTTGTATATGAAATCAATAAATGTTCGTTCAGGTTATTAATTCTATTGCGCTTTTTTCAATATCATTATGCATAGACACGGAAATCCCATTTTCTGTTAATATTGTGATAAAGATTCTAGAACGTAGAATAGAGACGTTTCTACGACGTTATGTCTTCCCATTAATAAAAAGAGAAGTTTCTAGAACGTTATGGATTCCCCCTTAACAAATAGAGAAGTTTCTAGAATGATATGATTTGACTTAACGAATAGCGCAGTTTCTAGAACGTTATGTCCTCCCCTTAACAAATAGAAAAATGTCTAGTATGATGTAGTTTCGTCTCAGCGAATAGCGAAGTTTCTCGATTTAACATCAACATTTTTAGAATTTTCTCGGCGCTCTGTAATATTCGATTGCATATATAAGTGCGACCGGATGGAGGAAGAGTCTGAGTTTAGGTAAGGTGCAGTGCGAATCAAGAGATAGCTAAAAGTTAATTAATTAGATCTTGTATATTTGAGTGAAATATATGCACCTGTCTGGCGAGCATAGTTTTATTGGTCCAAATCCAGAACCAGCGCGTAACAATATTAAAAAATAAATCATATAAGCCAAAAGTAGAATAAAGGTGCCTTACATTATTTTTATGAACGTAACTGTAGTTGTTATAAGAACCAATCATATCAACACATTGGTGATGTGATGTGAGTACGAGACCATTTTGCGTTGATGGTATTCATAGTTACTTCTCAGGATAATATATTGTGTTATAGTGGATTAGATTAGATTAGAGCCGTGGTAGCTCAGGGGCTAGGCGCTCGCTTTTAATTACATAGTACTCGAGTGACCTGGGTTCGATTCCCGGTGCCGGCACCACTAAAATTGTTAATTGCAATTTTAAGTGCTGACTTACCACGTGCTCGGCAGTGAAGGAAAACATCTTGAGGAAACCTGCATGTCTGAGAAATTAAAAATATTTCGAAGACATGTGAAGTCCGCCAACCCGCATTAGAGCAGCGTGGCGGATTCTTCCTAGCTCCATAACCCTCTCAGAAATGAGAGGAGGCCTGTGCTCAGTAGTGGGACATTTATAGGCTGAAAATAGGCTTTACTTTTTTACTTTTATAGTGGATTAGACTGTCGACTTTAATCTAATTAATAGTTCAGAAAGCAATGTTAGGAAAGAAAGCAATGTACTTTTTTATCCTTACAAATTAGACAGTAAGTTTTGTAACACTTCTAAACATTAAATTTTATTATTTATTTATAATATAACAAAAAAATATGTATCAATTTCAAAATGAAACTTTGCGATAATTATTTATTTTTATTCCCGAAACTGTGACATCGACCCATTTGCATCCATGTTTATGTTTTTTTTATATATAAGTATCTCTTTCAGATAACCCATAGCTATTTCTGAACATTTCTGAAGAAAAGTTAAGCGAGCAAAATTATATTCGCGTCATCCGCTTTAATGACGCGTTTAAGGGTCAATCGCAAATGTTTATTTTAAAGAAATAAGTTTAAGAGATAGTACATTAGTAGTAGTAGTACATAGTTTTCTTTATCTATGCTTCGCGTCGAATCCAAATTCTAATCAGGGAGCCGTGCGAAGTGCAAAAGTGAAGTGAAATCAAGATCAAGATGAAATCTATTTCCTCGTAATTTCAGTTATCGTAACGCCATTGTTACCAATGTTGGTTTGGTGAAATTTACAAATGTTGACATAAAAAAATTGGTGACAAAAAAATTGTATATTAGCAAATCTTATCGACTCCTTATTGGCAAAATTAACATGACTTGACGTCATAATCTCACGACGTCACAGATTAACATGATTAACATAACTTATTGCGAGGTAACCATTAACATCGCATAGCATAATCATGATGTTGCTAAGGAGCATCTGTGTCAAGAAATTAGTTTAATATTTTCTGCGAATATGACGACACATCTCAACAGCTACTCAGCGAAGCGTTATAGCGCTGATAATACAATAGTGAATGATTTTATAGTTACATTGACATTGGTTATGTATCTTGCAATCCAAAACGCCTGTTTCTTTAAATATTTATATACTTTATGATGTGTGACTGAATTGGCCCAGAGGAATACTAAGGTGAAAAGATCTCTGTTAATAAAAAAAATAAACATACTCGAATAACGTGCGCGTATAGAAAAATGATTACTGCTAATAAAATACTTACTATAAATAATATAATTATTTTACATAATAATTCCTGTTACGTAAATAAACTATATTCATTAAAAATATTTTCTACTGTTGGTTCTTGTAAAAACACAGATAGCAATTGAGAAGTCTTAAAATTCGACCGTTGTATTAAAATGTCTATTGTTCATTTTGTTGCCATTTCAAAGTGTAGACATCGTCTAGGATTAAAATAGAATTAAATGGTACTTCCATTAAACTTGAAAGATAATTCGATTTTCTTTCTACGCTGCCGTGTAAAAAATGCAGCTTTAGCTAACAATGACAAGTACAAATAAAAATAAAAAAAAATACTAGTAAATTTGTCAGACACATCACAGAAAGCTGTCAGAATTATTTATGTACTTATTTAATCATTAAATTCGTTTTACAAATTAAGAAAAATAAATATTTACATCTAAGCATCAAAAAAATTACAAAATATGACTAATATTGAAATATTTTGTATGATTTTTAACTACTCTTTTAACGTCATTTAATACAAATGTCAGTCCTAAAATTAAAATACAAGCGGTAAGATGTAACAAACCTAATTGAACAATCGTAATTGTTATGGAATTTAGTTATTTTTAAATCATTTATTTTTGAAACGGTACTCCGCTCTGAGGTTTTCTACTGAACTGTGGGACAACTTTAAATTAGGCATAACGAAAAACCCGTGAAAAATATCGGTAGGTCTTACAAATATTACCCGCGATCACTAGTGTAGAAGCCAGTGTACTTACTCGTATATACTGTATCAACTGAGCCGTCAGTTTCATTAAATTTTATCCATCTGTCAAGTGTAATGTCACTGTACAATATGCAGGAGTATACAAGCTGGTATGTGGTCTCTCTTATATAGGGCAAACCAAAATATCAACAAAAACCCGAGTAAAAGAACATATAGCTGATGTTAAGCATCGACGCTATAAGAAATCTGTGACCATGTTCTGCATCATCGCAACCCTTACATCAAAGAGCACTGATTCTTACCAAGGATGATTTGCGAAGCTATTGAAAGTAAACAATATACTAATTTTAATAGAGAAAATGGTCGGGTACTACCACCAGCCTGGGTCCTATCATCAATAAAATGTAATCGAAAACCAAGGGCATAACTACAAGACTTCAAGACACATTAAGGTTATTTTGCGTAGATTGGACCAAAAAAGTAATTAAACGCCGAAGGTACCACGGATTAACTGACATCAGAGTGCTGTAAAGCTCGAAGAGTCGGGTTACAAATAGTAAAAAATAAACGCGAAAAAATCCGTAAAATTAGCATTATTAAATGTATAATATTCTCGTAAATAAAAAATTAAAAGTTTTATATTTTTCATAATATTTTAAAAGACTGGCAGGTTATGCTACCTATTTATTAAGAACTTTCATTTAGAAATGGAACATAAGGCGACAGTAATTTTTTCATCCAATTGTTTCTGTTTCCCGCTAATACTGATTTGTTAGTGCAAGCTCGGTCTCAGGAGAAATGTAAGGTTTTTGTAGAAATTCGATAAATTAGTCTTTTATTATTTACTCATATTAGTTATTTACTCAATTTTATTAGTAAAAGTTATTTCGTATCAATAGTAGGCACCTTAGTTGAAATAAAATAAAAATTTAACACTACCAAAGATTAGGGCAGGTGAAATGCGAAGAAATGGTCAAAACCCACAGATCTATTGCCGCCAGACTGCAGCAATCAATTTCAACGATTCATCGCAGTATTCGACGGTACCGGTTGACTGATTCTCTTGTGAGGAGGAAGGCAGAAAAAAGTGCACTTCGAGGAGCGATGATCGTTTTCTACAACTTCGAGCTCGCCGGAACACGCGGGTAACAGCTGTGCAGGCGCGAATTGGGCTTGAATTCGTGCGAGGAGTGCCAGTGAGAGCGCGTTTATGTATATGTCGCCGTGAGAGCACTCTCAAGCGACGTGGTCAATTCCTTCATCACCATTTAAATATTTCTATCACAAAAGAAATCCTTTTAATTTAAAATCATTTAACAGTTTACAGCAACCGCCTTGTATTGGCTACTTTTGTTAAGAGGTGTCGCTGTAATAAATAAATCATTAGTAAGTGATATCAAGGCGTTTCTTTGCAATGGATCAAGAGAAGGACAGTACAACTGAACCCTTGTCTAATGGGGACAGTAGTACTGCTCCCCCAAAAATAACCCTGGGTCTTCTGCTTAGACATATATAATTCGCAGCATGCCCAGAAGGATGGAAAAATTAGTTAGAGCACGAGGGGGAAACACACGTTATTAGTCTTTCATTTATTTAATGTTTAAATCTTAGTAATCTTTAATTTAAAACATTGTTTGTGTTCCCACAAAATAGAGAAAATAGTGTTTTTTTTTCTGTTTTGATTATTTTTAATAAAATTTCATTAAAAACTTCTTAAAGTCGACGATAAAAGATGTTTATCAGTTTGTTACTTCATGTCTGATTTTTTTTATGCATGCGTTATTATTTCTATACTCTGACTTTTTTAACGTTCTTCTAATTGTGTTGGTGTTTATATTATCTATTTCATTCAGTTTTTATTTATTATCTATTTCATTAAATTACATTTTTTGGTGAAGTTGGAGCATCGTAGTGATGCTAGGTTTCTATATTCTATCACAATAAGAGAGGGTTTCGCGTCCAAATTTATTGAGTTAACTGTGATCAAATAACATTTTAGATCTTTAATGCGATATGATCTCTTGCTTTTTTACTTTATATTTAATCTCTGTCACCGCCAAAGTTAAAATAAACATAGGTAATGGTTTTATGCATTTATAATAAAGTCTAACTTTATTGGAACAGATTCAACTTTTACAGCTATTCATTGTATCCTTGTTAAATAATTGTAGTTTGAATCGATTTTATTACGTGCAATCCTGAACGTCATACTAATAAAACATAATAAACAGATATTGTGTTTGTCCGAAATTGAAAAATTTAATTAGCTTTTGATCGAGAGATTAACAAAATTCAATTCCGGTAAGTTGGTGCTCCTAGTGAATAATTTGTCTGCAATTTATTTAGCCTTTCCGCCAGATTTCGTCTGTTCAGAATACGACAAAAACGGTCCCTGCTTAATGGATATTCACTCATGACATTCAGACGTGATCATTACTACAGTTAATGAAAGATTCCTTGGCATCTTGGTATCTTGGCTGAAGGAAATCATTTTGATTATAGAAGTATGGAATTATTTATAGTATCACAAAATGATACCTTTTAGAGTATTACAGTGAAAATTGTTTGACGTGATAACGATTTTCAATTATGTATTGAATAGGAGTTTTCGCTTTTTATTGCAGTTCAGAACACGCGACATGCCATCGTAATTAACAGGAACCAATGTAAAATAGTATAATTAAGGATTAATTACAAACACATCAAAATTTTCTGTGCGTTAACACCGTGCGTTAACTTTACACTGACGTTTTTTTTCTTTTATTAAACAAAGTGACAAAACGAGCCATACTTTCACCTGCTGGTAAGTGCAACGTCTGCCTCTTAACAAATTTTGTGTCACCAAGAACATTTAGGTGCGACACCACACTGTGCCCGTCACTCTGAGACATCAGTTCTTAAGTCTCATATGCCCAGTGATTACACTAGCTCTCAGTACCCTTCAAACCGAAAGAGAGTAATGCTTGCTCACTACTGTTTAACGGCAGAATAACTGGCCCTATGTACGGTACGGATTCTTGCATAGTAATCCAGTAAGTCAACTTTATGTAAAATACTTTTAGAGTTTCGTCGTACTTATAATACTCGAATGTTTTATATCTCTCATGCCGAAATGATATTATTCAATTCTGTTTGATAGGGCCAACCGGCACCAGACAAACATGGGGGACAACGATATTGCAAGAATCCTTGAAAATGTTAAACTTCTACGTTAATGAGAAGTGGCCCAATGTGCCGCAGGACGAGTTTAGACGAAATAATATATTATTTTATTGTTATTTTTTTTATTTAAGTCCATTTTTGTGAGGTTGATTTGCTGTAATCAATGCAGTAGGAGAATTGTATACACTGAACAGAATATGTTTTTATTATATCTGTTCTAATTATTAATATATACTACTTATAACAATTTTTTAAATTAATTTAAATATAACTTTATTGTACGCTATAATAAAAATACGAAAGTCAAATATAAATAAAACTAATCAGTACAATGGGCGACCTTACCGCTAAAAGCTATCTTTTGGACCCTAGGATGTCGATGGATAAAAATGAAATTGAAGAAATAAGGATGGCGGTGTACATACAAATTGATAAAACAAATCAAAGTTAAATATACATAATATACAAAATAAGACATAATACTTCTATACTTAAATATATGCGCGTATATGAGATATTTGGTCCAAAATATAAATACATGTAAATACATAGGTATAGGGAGCAAAGAGCAACAATGATTGCGCGAGCATAATTTTAGTGGAAGTTGGAACGAAGTTTCGTAGCCGTAGTGCAAGCAATGGCTTTGCATACACGCTCATCGGGAGCCTAAGTGTAGATTTTTTATGAATTATGAAGGAAAAAGTTTTCCTTTGGGAGGGTAATAGGATATGAAGATGGGGTATGAGGAGATTCCGCTAGACTGTTGAAAAGCCAATCAACGTAATTCATTACTCTTAGTAATATTTAAAAATTCAAAGACATACAGCTTTTCTTAAACAAACTTTCGCAAGTTTATTACACACCAATTTAATAATTTCAATTTTAATGATTAGAATTATTAGATTAATATCTAAATATACTTGTTCTAAAATATTGTAAAAGCTACAGTATATTGAGTGAATGAAGTAAATAGGTAGTTTACTAGTAATTTATCAATCAAGTTATTAGATAAATTTCTTACGACATCTCCAGAATTACTCGGTCACAAAAGATAATTAGTCTTGAGTATCATTTATCTTGTTTCTTGATCAGTCTTCTGCTAGGGACACAACCCAAAGAATGACAAAATAGTCCTTCGCATAATAGCTACTCAGTTTTGTCGTCAAGATATCGTTAATTAAATACTTTATCTGTGAAGGATTTTATTTCTTATTACAAGAAAATATAAATAGTTTGCTGGATATAGGCCTCTCCCTAGTACGGTAGGAATTTGTTTATTTCTTAAAGTAAATAAAAATGTTAGAAATAAGATAAACTTAAATAACTTGTTAAAAAAAACCAATGATTTCTATTGATGCTAATTATAAAAATGATGTTATTTTGTATTTCAGCATTTCGCTGTAAGTAATTCAAAAAACGTATTTTTTTATATAAAATAATTTAAATTTAACGGAGGTTCAGGTGTTGATCCCTTACCATCAGGCAACTGCTTGCTCCTTTGCCCCCGTCTTCTATAGTTAATAGAATGAGGCATTACTTTGTGGAAATCCATTATAGTAAAGGAGCGAAAGAAAATTTGCTAAGATCCATAATGAGATGCAAAATGTTAATTGGTGTGTATTACCTAGTTTCGAAGAGCACCGCCCGCCCTTCCCTCACGCACGTTGTGCACGCTGTTGAGCCACAGCAAAAATTATTGGAATTACAATAATTCATTGTAAAGTAGAAATAAAAAACTCTGAATTTTAATTAATTTTAAAACTTGCACGTATGAACTTCTGTTAACTGCATTTTGTAACGAAAATTATTAAAAGATTGCGTCGTTTTCCGCCACACTCTGAACCAATTGGGACCCCTTTTTAACTTTTATTGCTACAGGGGAAACTTGGGGTTAAAGATCAAAAAAGGGGAACCTAATGAGACGGTAAAATATTGAGCTATTCGTATCTTGTTCAAGCTTTTAATAAATCTGAAACAGTCATTTCATTTTGTGTGTGAGTATTAGACCTACATATTTTTTGTATGTATGTCTTATTATACGTCGTTGTCTTTGTGGCAATCTATGAGGGAGGCCTATGTTCAACAGTGGACTAAGATAGGCTGAAATGATGATGATGATGATGACATGTCGTTGGCGTTGGGCTACAAGTAGTCATTATTATAGTAAAAGCAATGGTATAATGATGATGATTACAATGTTATCACCTTGCTCATTTCTGCAACTACAGCGATGTATTCCAGATAAACCAGAAATTGTTAAATTATCAAGATATAACCGACGCATTTTTACTTTCCGAATCTAATGTAACGCGCATATGCTATATGATTTGAAGAAGGGTCAGATGCAATATCGTAAACATAGGACTATTAAGTAACAAAGTACCTAAATACAAATAATATTGCTGACCCTTTATATGGGAAAAAAGGCTTAATTTTATCTATGTATTTATTAACTTATGAAGTCGTCACTCATCACTGAATAACTGTAGAGAGTTTTAGCGCTATTAAGCGAGTATGAATAATGTTTTTCCAGTAATCTCCTTATAAAGGACTTATAAAAAATACACTGGTGGTAGGATTCCTATGCAGTAAACCGCTCAGGCCAGTTATTCTGCCGTAAAGCAGAAGTGTGCAAACATTACTATGCATGTCGGTCTGAAGGGCACTGAAAACTAGTGTAATCACTGGGCCTATGCAGGAATCCATCTAGGTAGGTACCACCTCAGGGCCAGTTATTCTGCCGTGAAGCAGTGGTGTGCAAACATTACTGTGTTTCGGTTTGAAGGGCACTGTGAGCTAGCGTAATCACTGGGCAAATGAGACTTAAGAACTGATGTCTTAGAGTGACGGGCGCAGTGTGGTGTCACACAGTAATTGTCCGGGTGACACAGCATTTGTTATGGGCAGACGTTGCACTTACCATCAGGTGAACGTTTTGCTCGTTCCGTCACTTTTAAGAAATAAAAAAATAAATAAAAAAAACACAGAAATGTTCTAGGTGACACATTATTTGGCATTTGTGCATACGTTACACTTACCATCAGGAGAACGTTTTGCTCCAATAAAAAAATTTGCATCCAATAAAAAAACCGCCTCTAACTTTTAACGAATAAGACCGTCAGATTGTAAAATATACAGATGATAATAATATAGTTAGCCGATGTATAATATTGTCTAATTTTGATATTTTTTGTACGATACATTTATAAAATATAACAAACCTTTTCCACAAATATTAATAAATTTCTTGTATCTAAAAGAGCCGTACTAGCTAACCGACCGGAGTCTCATTTTCATAGAAGTTTAGCAATTTACAAGTATACAACGATTGTAAAAGTGCAATCATATGTGCTGTGTTGTTTTGAGGGAAAACATCATGAGTAAATCTACATGTCAAAGAAAAAAAACCAAATATTTTGAGAACATATTATATACGCCAATCCGCACGCAGAGCAGCGTAGCAAATTTTAGTTACTTCTCAGAGAGAGTAGTAGGAAACATTTAAAGGATTTCTTTACTTCAAATTTTAAGTCGTTTATCTACGAGTTACAAAAATATAATATTGGTCAGTTCTTTTTTGTAAGAGCCATTTATGGTTTAAAGCTATACTACAACTGATTTAAGGATTCAAATGCAGGACAGTAGTATGCAAACATTACTGTGTTTCGGTCTGAAGGGCACTGAGAGCTAGTGTAATCCCCGAGCATACGATACGTCAGAACGGATGTCTGAGGGTGATGGGCGCAGTGTGGTGCCACACATTAATGTTGTGGGCGACACAGCATCTGTTATAGGCAGGCGTTGCACTTCCCATGAGGTGAACGTTTTGCTAATCTTGCCACTTTATCCAATAAAAAAAAATCCAAACCCTGTGCTAAAGTAATAATGTCAACTGGTAGAATGAAGCTTTGCTTGCGATTTCTTTTATATACAAAGCGAATAAAGGTATAGAAGCACTGCTCTTTTGCTTTTCTAAAGATTAATGAAGGGATCTCAAAAATACTGCTCTTACTGCTCTTTAGAACGATTTCAGAAGCTAACAGTTAGAATGGGAAAATTGTAATGGCATCATAAAAAATCGAGAAGTAAAATGAAACTAAAAAAATCTATATATTTTTTTAGGTTTGATCGGAAATTATTAGATTTTCATTAAATGAAATATCTATTAAAGTTTATCAGCTTTCTATGTATCAGTACTTTTTGATCTGAACCAATTTCTAAGTATTATCACTAATCGATTCGATGCCCTCATTTTGCGACTATTCCAGGCATTAGTTTTATTGAACAGTGAATTATTAGAGTAAGATGCGCATTATCATAAGCTATCGCTTCATTCAGTTTGCTGTATTCGCTATTATCAGGAAGGTTTATTCAGTGATAATAAAATAAAATGCCACGAAATACAAGCACATGTTATCTGATCCGCATATTAAATGTTATCTGTTCCGAATGTTAAATATGTACTCAAGTAAGTTCATCGTGTTTCACGAGGTACGCGTTTTAAGTTGGGTTCAGTAATGATCCTTTATTAACGAAATGTGTGTCAAGTTCTATAAAAAAAGGAGGTTCTCAATTCGTCTCTATATATTTTTTGTATGTTCATATGCATCTCTGGCATACGTTCTTAAGAAAATCATGAAACTCCTCAATTCGCATAAGCATGTTTGGTGCAGCTACGTGAAAGTCGGTGTTTTGATTAAATAATTCTTATCTTAGTGTTGTGAATTTTCGAATTTTTTAGTTATTAAAAAAAATCTCCCCAGCATCTTGCTCCGGTATCGTGGGTGCGTTTTAAATACATACATATCACATGTAAAACCCAAACAGACAATAAAATCAACAATTTGTGTTTTGCATAGATGTTGACTCCGGCTAGGATTCGAACCCAGAACCCGCGGGGAGAAGTCAGGTACTCTTGCCACTAGACCACGCGATCGTCAACTGTTTTGCATTCATTTTAAATGCAAACAATATTAAAGCAAATTTTAAAACAAAACTTAACAATAACAGAGATCTGTAGCTTATACCGGTGGTAGTATTCCAATGCAATTCGTCATATCACGAGCGCTTGTGATGCTACGCTACTACTATTAAAGAGACTTTTACTGGTGGTAGGATTCCTATGCAGGAATCCGTCTAGGTAGGTACCACCCCGGGGCCAGTTATTCTGCCGTGAAGCAAGAGTGCGCAAAGATTATTGTGTTTCGGTTTGAAGGGCACTCTGAGCTAGCGTAATCACTGGGCATAATATGAGACTTAAGAACCTATGTGTCAGGGTGATGGGCACAGTGTGGTGTCACACAGAACTTTTCTGGGTGACACAGCATTTTAATGGGCAGACGTTGCACTTACCATAAGGTGAACGTTTTGCTCACCGTTTCATCACTTTATGCAATAAAAAAAACAATACTATTAAACAGAATAATTAACAGTCCTGTTCACTTCTGTAGTTTTAGTATCTGTTTAAATAATAAATCGAAAGAAAGGAAGAAGGTGGAGGATGTTTAACATAAAAATAACATTCGGCTTCGACTGTAGTAATGTTGTTGTAACAAATCGCAATACGAGGATTTCTGGCAAACACAAGCATTGTGTCAGCAAAGTAAGACCGTTTAGTAGCAACAAATAGGATTAAATAGTTTAGTTTTCATCAGTTTTTCGGATTAAGCGCTTGGTGAAGCAGTATTTCACTGGAATTTGTCCCTCGTTGTTCTAATACCCAATTACAAAAGAACAGAACACGAGTATTCTAATACGTAGTATTCTAGTAAGTATAAATGCGCATTGGTGCAAAATGTAATGCTTATAATGCATTTAAATTAAAGAAAAATATTAACCTAATACAAATTTATGCTCGTTTTCTTTAAGGGTTTATAAATAAAAACAGAAATTTATCAGAAATGTGCTGTTTTCTGATAAGAGAGGAAATCTGTTCGTACACATTAAACATTGCTATGCTATAACATGACTAATAATCCTGTTAACCTCTACACCTAAAAGTTTGTTCTAGAACGTAGTTCACGACAATATTTTAAAAGATACTGTGATGTCATGTTTCACAAACCGTATACTAAATGATAAGGCTATATACTCATAAATACATAGATACAGTCCCGCCTTTTTCCATTAAAGGGAATAATTGCCATTATTTTTCCATAAAATTTTCATGTAAGGGGTAGGCCTCACAGGTAGTCCACTTTACCCCCCAGTGGGAAAGAAACCGTGACGGTTAGCGAGCCACATCGCCGCTATTTTGGTACGAGTCAAAAAAATCTTAGTCTCCATAGCGTTCCCACGAGCAGTATAGTGACAGCATTGCATATTATGGTGATATTTTGCACGAATAAAGGCAGTCCTTACAATACCTTAGTCGACTCTTACTCTTACGACACCTCGGTCGGAATGAGATAAGGTTCTAATCTTACTGCCAGACCTATTGACCACCTTTATAAATACGAAAATTAAGATTTTCGTATTAAATAATGGACCCGTTCCAAAGTGCTGCCAGTGTATGAAAGCTTAAACGTCTACATGAGGCTCATTTATTTTGACTACCTGAAGACACAACATGAATACATTTTTAGTAACGCGTTTTACCCTGGCTGGATGTTTCGCACTGGCTGCGTTAAAATAGATTTAAGTAAGTTACTGATTATTGTCGTCGTCATTATTTCGGCCTATTATTAGTCTACTGTTGAATATATGTAGACCTCCCCCATAAATTGTTACCAAACAAGGCCCTGAGCTAACTACATTCATCGCCTTTCAGCAAAACCGTGCATGTCGCCTGGTACGAGGTTGGCACTCCAAAACAGGTTGCCAACCTTCGACAAAAGATTGCACTCGAAGATGGTGACTACGATCTTAAACTTATCTAATCCTTAATTATTATTTTGTATTTACATAACTTAAGCCAACGACTACAACATAACCGTTTCTTATTATTAACATATTATGCATATCTATAAAGTTTAATAAAATCGTATTAAAATACTTTCAGGACCCGCTTGGACTTTATCGCCTCGACGGGAATGGCTTCATTAAAACAAAAGACTGTCTGCAATGTAACCGATATCCACGTCATCGAAGAAAGTAATTCCACTAAAATTTACTTGGGCTTTCACTAGGAACTATCGATATTATATTCAGTTTGATTTTATAATATGTAATTAGGTAATTCCTAATTGTTCTTAATTAAGGACTTCGTCATGTTATGGCGGCGTAAGAGAATCTATCAACCCATCTCATCCCGTGGGTGTCGTAGAAGTCGACAGAATGAAAATTAAAACCAGGAGATGGGCAACAGTATCTTCCTGGAACATCTAAATAAATAAACTACGATTGCAAATCCACCTGCCAAGCGGGGAAACTATGGTAAAATCCTCCCAAATGAGAGCTACTAGCTTTTGTGGCAACCATGCGGGAAGCCTATTTTTAGCAGTAGACTAGTGCTAGGCTGAAATAATGATGATGATGATGAAGGACTTCAAAATTATAAATCACGAAAATCCCTAATAAATTAAATAACTAAGCTGATCTTGTTTGTATATTCAGTTCAAAGAATCACTATTGTATACTTTTATATGCGACGATCCATCTTTCTTTATTTTAAATATAAATTTAAATCAAAATACAGTAAAGATACAGAGCCGTGGTAGCCCAGGGGTCGCATGCTTGCTATAACTTTCATAGTAAGCGAGTGCCCTCTTCATGTCTTCAAGCTACTGGACTGGAAAAAACTTAAAGAGTGACTTAATTATTTCAGTGGTAGCATTGCAAATCCAGGATGCAAACTGTTTAAATATCCATTTAGTACCCTTAAAGTTATTAAAATACAAAAAATCTTTAATCTTCAAATTAAAAATGTATTAAAATACTCTTCAATACAAAATAGAAAAGAATCCTTTTTTTAGAATTAAAATCAAAATTACTGACGTTTATGCCTTAACAAATATACGAATATGTTTATACGAGTATATTAAGGGGCTTGAAAAATATGTAAAACATTTAGATTGTAATTACTTGTGTCAGCAACATACTTTTTTATTGAATAGCTTGACATTCATCCATTCCGAAATCATCACAAGGTATTTGAAATTGTCTTAAAATGGAGATACTCTTTAACCAAAATTAAAAAGAGCACCTGAAAATGATAAACTATAGACAACAATTTCTATATTTATAACATTGGAAGATTAAAGATACAAATATCCGCATAAAAAAAAACTGATTTTACGACAAAATTACGGCTGATGAATGCTGGTAATAATGACAATAAATTTTGGAAAATAATTATGCAAATTATCTAATTTACTTAATTGTTTCTCAAAGTATATTCTGCTACTCCCAAAAGAGATTGCCTCTAATGCCTTCAAACCATCTATTACAAGCTATAAACGATGTCAATAACATTTTGCATATGTCAAACAGACATTGGCTAGTATAAAAACTGCGTACAGGACCCACCTTAATCAAATGGCACGTGTCGCTCGCAGTCCGCTGAAGCAAATAACACTGAGGAAGAGACTACGTCAGATTTTTGGTAGGGTACCGATAGTAATTGTCCTCTATCAAGTTTGTATAGGCGCGTCTAAATTCACTTTGGTAACGTCGTAGTTTAAATTCGCCTAGCTAGTTTAGTGAAACAGTTAGTTTAGCTAGGTCGCCATAAGGTACGGCCTTGCTTAATTAGGTCGTTTCGATTTTACCGGGTCCATATTTTATAGTGTCCCGTGTAACCGGGAACAACATCGGCTCTGCGAGTCAGGTGCAAGCTGAGTAACGCTTCGACTTTTGTTGCGACGATTTTCGTCGCCGCTAGAAGGTTTGAAACACAGTGCAGTGACATAGTAGGTACACAATCCAAGTAGTGGCAAAACACACCTCCCTGCCGCGCGGCAGGGAGTCATGAGATAAAATAAAGTGTTTTCGTGACGTAAAATTCTTCCCCGGTTTCCGGTATGGACCAGGTGACCAGGGAAAACCGTTGGCCCCCCGCGCCGCCGCGTCCCCCGCGACCGCCGCCGCGCTTGAAAAACGGCCGCTAGGCCCCCCGGCCCCTCAGGCACCCCTTTCTCCGCAGGGCAAAACCCGTTGGGCCCCTCCGGCCCCGCAGCCGTCGCAGGCCCCTCTGGCATCGCTCGATCTGCGCCGTTACCGGACGCTACCGGTTCTCAGCGTCCTCCGTCGCGCGACCCGCCGCGATCGCCAGACGACGCCCCGAGGCACTCGATGCACTCCGCGCAGTCGTCGCGTGCTTCGTCGCGAGCTTCTTCTGTTGCGAGTCATTACTCTGATGACTCGTATATGACCGATCAGAGGAGTTACACCTCCTCCACCCCGTCCACGGAGATCGACATGGACGTCCCCGGCGACGATGGCTTCACCACCGTGACCGGTCGCAAGAGGCGCCAAAAGAAAGATGCCGACGCCAGGCCTCCGCTTGCTTCGCGAACCCTCGTTGCGTGAAATGCGTCGAGGGGCACGTGACAGCGGAGTGTAGTAGCCTCCTCCGCCGCCGAAAACTAACGCGTGGACCCGGCCCTTGCCTATGGTCAGCGCGGCCCGTACTCGCCACCCGGCCCCTGCAGGCCTCTACTCGCCCCCCGGCTCCCGCGCCCTCTGCGTGGAGCGCCGCGACGCCGATAGCTGCCACACCTGCCCATAGTCCTACAGGAGGATTTCGACATCCTTCTGCAGTACATGGACAGTGTCGACATTGACGAACTTACATTGTTCGCAAATAAAATTAGAACGGCACGCTCTCCGAAAGATCGTTTACAAGCGTCCATTGAGCACATCGGAGTGCTCAACGCTATTAAAAATTTTAGAGCATAATAGGCAATCAAATTGTAACCGAGTTATTATAATCTTTAATTTTTAATCTAATAATAAATGTTAAATTCATTCGTTAATAAAATACGCGTTTGAGGCCCTCGCCTCTGTACATACACCCGCGTACACATACACGCACCCGCTAGCACAGCGGCGCACCGCACTCGCCGGCGAGTGCGAAGTCTAAGGTTCACAGCCGCTCGATTCATTCGAGTTTTAAGGCTGTTTTCTCAGATGGTTTTTTATTAGTTATTGTTTGTTTTATATTGCATATATTATTGTATGCAATATAAAATAAATAGTATTCTGTTTCGATGGTGATCCAACACGAGGTTCGTACCTTCTTTAGAGGGGCCCTTGGATTACTTCGAGCCCCCCCTTGTTAGTCGGATACTTTTTATTCGTTTTCAGGGGTCAAGTGCAGCGCAGTTGTCCAGCAGCGACGTTGTCCTTCTCACTCGCGGGCCTTCTGCTCGCGAGTCGCTACCTATGACGCAGCCATAGCCATAAGCCTATATGCATATACACATTCACAAAAAAAAACTATATCAATAAGTTAAAGCCTAATTTATTTTTGCTGTCTTTAGTGGAGCTGAAACCCTAATATACAATCTTAAATTACATTATGCATATTTTTTTATGAAATCGGAGTGCAATGGGTTTTTTCGTAGTTTCCGACATACAAATTGATTTCCGGTGCGACATAATCCTGGGTTGCCAACCTCGTTCGCTGGGAGTACGGCGTACAATTTTCATATCGTAATTTTAGATATTAATAGTGCTTTCGTTATATTTATATTTTTTATGCTTTTATCTTTTATTATAAATAACTTCTGGTGTTAGCAGTTACCGAATAAACGTATTTTCTTTTCTTTTTTCTTTTGGTTTCGTTCTACAGAAAATCTACTCATTTTGACATTATTAGTTAACAGGTGAAAAATGTTATAAATAAGTAACGAAAGTCTTAAAGATCAGTATAACTTATTTACATAGTTAAATTAATTATATAATCCTCCATAATATATAACTCAAAATTTCTTTGCGTAATAAAATCCAAAACGAGACAGTTAGTATAAAGTCCAAAGTATTCATAAAATTAAATGACAGATAGCCTGAAGATCTGATATCTTTTGGGGCAAAAGTTTCTCAAAAGGCAACATATCGGCAAAAAAAAAGTAAAAATAAAGTTTCAGCCTATAAATGTTCCACTGCTGTGCACAGGCCTCCTCTCATTTCTCAGACATGCAGGTTTCCTCACGATGTTTTTCTTCACCGCCGAGCACGTGATAAATCAGGACTTAAAATTGCAATTAACAATTTTAGTGGTGCCGGCACCGGGAATTGAACCTCACTCGCGTACTATGAAATTTAAAGCGAGCGCCTAGCCCCTGAGCAAACGTAGATTAAAATGATGCTATACAAAATGATGCATCTTCATTGACACCTTTGTAGGAAACTGAGTTTCGTTCACATAGAACATTACTATCCATTATATATATCTATATGATATACTTCGTCATCAACTAAGTGAAAGATTTAATTATAAAAACGCCAATCATTAAGAGGTGTTTTCTAGTTTTGCATATTTCTACATTCAGATACATACCATACCTTTACCGTTACATCGATAGTGGTCAAATAGGTTTTCAAAAATTAATTAGTAATAGTAATCTTAAGATTCGGATTAACGTGAATTTTTATTAAATAGTAATTACAACATCAGGTATTCAGAGCATAAAATACTAGTAAAAAACCTTGACTGTTAATTAACTCCTCGCGTTGTTTTACGAGATTGTCATGCGTCACATACCTGACGCAGATTGTAAAGGGCTCTTGACCCTATTTAGTTTGCAGTAGTAGATTTGTGGTACGTGCTAAGTCGTGTGAACGTTCTAAAGGATAATTAATACACGTACCTCTCGTTTTAGTAGGGAATAAAAAACCGGCCCAATAATAACGTTAAATATTTCAGTACGAATGCATATTTTAGATAACTAGTGTTGCAATCAATTGAGATTCAATGTGATAAGATTGATAAAAATGGAAAACAGAAGAGGAGAGAGAATACCGCCTTGAGGAACGCCAGTGAGTACATCACACCAATCCCACACTTTTTGGCCAGCTTGTTGACGCCCTCGAAGATACGATGAGAACCATTCCTGGGCTGAAGACGAGATATTCAAATGAGATAGAAGGACTAGCAGGATGTCATGGTCGACTGCATTAAAAGCGTAAGAAAAGTCTATTAAGATTAGGTCACACGCACACACACACTCACATAAACACACACACACACAAACAGTAAATTAAAGGTAACACGTATTCGTTAGGGTGGGTTTATATTTTAATTAAAAAAATCTTTATTAAAAATACGTGAAGTATTAATATAAAAAAGGTAAAGTAACAGCCTACAACTGTCTCACTGCTGAGAATAAGGTGCTTCAATGCGAGTTGGCGGTCTTCACATGTCGTGGTAATATTTTTATTTCTCAGTCATTCAGGTTTCCTCTCGATGTTTTCCTTCACCGCTGAGCACGTGCTAAATCAGAAGTTAAAATTGCAGAACAGTTTTAGATGTGCCGGCACCGAGGATCGAACTCAGGTCATTCGCGTTGATATTTAAGACAAGCGCCCGGTCCCTGAGATTCCACGAGCTTATCAGTATTAACATATATGTATATATTATAATTATTAGAGAAATATTTATTTTTATTTTATATGCAATTTTTAATATTCAAGTGTTATGCTACAATAGCATAGATGGCGCTCTTTGCAGTATTATTGAAAACAATGTTCATAACTTTAGAACCGGTGAAGCAAGCTCGATGAAACGTAGTTTTTGGTCCTAGAGTTTTTATATTCAACCTGTATAAAATTCATGTCAACAGTTTTAGTAGCTCTCGATTTGACAAAAAAGGTTGTTTCTATTTTATATCGTCGTCGTCGTCGTTTCAGCCTATCAATAGTCCACTGCTGAACATAGGCCTCCCCCATAGATTGCCACAAAAGTTGGTAGCTCGTTTTGAGGGGATTTTGCCATATCTTATATCATATATTTTATATATGAGTGTATAAATATGATGACATTAATTAGCTCGCGGTCCTTTCTACGCGAGTCTTGATTCCGATAACATTGTAAAACTCGAGACTAATATCATAGTACTATGAAAATACTTTAAAACTGTCTGTAATAATCAACTGTCATCTAAAACTGGCCGTAATTTTCTTTTATAGCGGTTAATAGTAGGATATATTATTTTATAACTTAAGAAGTCGTTATTAAAGATTTATAGGGTTTTAACGCTATTATGCGTTCATAAAAAATGTTTTTCAGTATTCTCTTTATAACAAGCTTATTAATTTTCTATAACTTTTTATGAATAAGTCAATAAGTCAGTAAGTAATAATCACTTATTAATGGGCATCATAAGTTGCAGCTCCTCTATATGCAATATAATACATTGCTATATCATAATCAACCCATATGTAGTACACTGAGAAACATATCACGAAATGGCACAAATATTCAGTGTAAAGTCACCGTTACCATATCAAATTTTCTAATTTTATTTTCGTTCACTGTTCGAAATATGCTTTTTACAATAATTCATCTTAGTTATATATATTTAAGAATTGATTAGTTATATTCATGATGCAAGAGTGAGTATATAAAAAAGTATATGTATCAAATGAAAGTATCTTTTTACTGTCTGTACCAACGGATTAAACTAGGAAACTACAAAATGCCATAGCTAATAAATTGTCTCACTGGTTCCGAAATTATGACAAATTTTTCAACAATATTCCTCAGAACGTCACCAGTGAACTACACTCAGCGTCACAAAAATCGTACCTCTCTGAGTTGCGAAAAATGGCTCTAATGTCTAGAAACGAATTATATTTATATAAATATTGGTATGTTTGAAATAGGTATTTGAATAGCTTTACATTATTAATAAAAAATCATGAAATCATTAAAACATTTATCATTATAGAGCGTCAAAAATAAACACTGTCAAATGCTCGTCAGTAAGGACGCTAGTTACACCACCTATAAAGGGTATAAAAGGGTCGATCTGGATGAAATATGGGCCAGTCGTAATTTAGACTTTGCAGTTAACACACGTGAATAAGTAACCCAAGTAAGAACAAGTAAAGATGGACACCAGCTCTGAAGAAGCCGCTCAAGTGATTGCCCTATTGCAGTCGGGGATGCGGCAGTGTGACGTTGCTCGACAGTTGAACCTGTCCCGTTTTTCAGTTCGACGGGTGTTCCAACGTTTTCAGCAGACTGGTGGTTATGTTAGAAAACCGGGATCTGGAAGAAAACGGTGCACATCAGAAAGAGATGACTGTTTCATCGTTACGACATCTTTACGAAACCGTTTTACAAATGCTGTTGAGTTGCAACAACAGCTTCGATCAACTCGGAGAACATCTGTGAGTGTTTCTACGATAAGAAGAAGGTTACACGAAATGAGTTTAACAGCCCATAGACCTGCTAAAGGTCCAAAACTTACTGCACAGCATCGCAAAGATCGCCTAGAGTTTGTTCGCAATCAAATCGAGTGGACTCTAGAACAGTGGCGGACCGTACTCTTCTCTGATGAGACGAGGGTCTGTCTCTTCTGCAATGACAGACGTAGAAGGGTCTACAGAAGACAGGGGGAGAGGTTCACACAACCCTGCTTCGAAGAATCCGTCGAATACGGGGGTGGCTCGTGTATGTTTTGGGGCGGCATTTCCGTCGACGGGAAAACGGAACTTGTGTGCGTTTCCCGGACTCGGGGTGGCCGTGGGCAAGGGTCATTAAATGCTGGTCGGTACATTACTGAAATCCTGGAGTAACATGTGGTCCCGTATGCTGGTTATGTCGGTGATGGATTCATGTTAATGAATGATAACGCTCGTTACCACACCGCGGCTATTGTACGGGATTATTTACAGGAGGTCGATATCCCTGTTATGCATTGGCCAGCACGAAGTCCAGACCTTAACCCAATAGAACATCTCTGGGATGACCTAAAACGGCGCGTGCGAGCTCGAGATCCAGCTCCAGCCACTCTTCAAGAGCTCCAAGATGCGGTACTTGAAGAGTGGGAACAAATACCCCAAGAGGCTGTTGCGATCCTTGTAAGGTCCATGAAAGATCGCATGGAAGCCGTTGTCAAGGCAAGGGGGGGGTAACACTAGGTTTTAAGAACTTTTTTTGTATTTATTAAGTTTTTTTTTAAATTATTAATTTGCAAATGTGTACATACCCTGTCTTTTTCTTTAATTTCTCTTTCGTCTCGTTATAAAAGTAAAATTCAATTAAAATTCCTGAAAGCTAATGAAATTACCTTTCGAATGATACCCTCAAACCACAACATTGCCATTGGCCTGTTGTGTTAAAATAGTATTTAAATAATTTTTTTCGGATGTGCGATTTTTTTGACGCCGTGTGTAGTAACAGAACCCTAGATTTTTGACATATTTACTTTCTTGACGCGTGCGATGTAGCGGGTAATCTACTAATAGAACAAAAAAGATTGAACTATTCTTAACAGTACCCAACAGGGTCGCTGTTCAAAGCAATGACATTAATTCACCCTACGGTTAGATTAAATCTCAGTGAAAACCACCTGCAACATTAACTAATGACACTCCGTACACAGGGGACTATAAGGGCTAGTGTCTATTTACCGAGGAGTCGATAATGAGTGGTTTAGAACTTATCGTATAGGATTGTAATAGTAGTAGACTTTTAGCAATTAAGTTGAATAAAAATTATCAATTACCTAATACGAGTATTTATTTATCGCAGGAAGTATCAATCCCAAATATAATTGAATTATTTTGATACTATAATGTTTTATAATGCGTATGTAGCTTCTTAGTCTTCAACAACTATCCAGGTAATTTAATATTACAGTCTTATTACAAACAACGTGTTTAAGTAAGGTTTAAAGCTAATTAGTCTTGGCCTAATTTTAGTCCTGACTTTTAAACCAGACCTTATTACGAGAGACGGATTATCAAAAGAATACGAAGTTGATGATGATAGGCCATGTTTAATTGAATACATTCATTTTTATTCGTTCGTTTCAATTTGTTCAATACAATGCATCAATTTTATAAAATTTTGGGATGTTATACTACAATTAATAATAATTATAGTGTCTGTTTTCAATATTAAATTCTTTACAATTAACAAATTATTTCTTTTTACAACTTTATAACTAAACTATATCCAAAATATTTATATATAAAAACTGGTCCAATAAAATGCTTATTTATAATGACATTAATAAGAAAATATTAGTCAAAAAGGCCACCCCAAATCGTCTCCGGTTCAAACGTGCCCATTAAACCAGTGACAAGCGTTGAACCAAAAAAGATCCAGAGCGGGCGACATCACCTCTCTCTCTTAAGCGCCTACAAAACATCCTTACTAACTTAAAGCTCCCCAAGCGCCCACCTTTCTACTGCAAAAGGCATACAGATACAGTAAGGAAGTGAACTAGGGCTACACAGGCAGAAAGTTTATATAAGTCTGTCGTTACATTGATGAGACTGCTGTTTCGGCTGTAGCAGAAATGGTACTCCATCAGGAATTATTGGTGTTTCCAATAACACGAATTTATCTTTATTTACCATTTGTTCCACCAATAATCCCGTCATCCAAGTACCATACATTTAATGGAGACTGTATTGAGAATATCATTTTATGAATTGCCAAACTAAAAATGAACGGTTTCAACGGATCACCCTGCTGGGTCCCCACCTGAGACAAAATTGACGACTCATAATAAAAAAGTTTACTTGCTGACGAATAGCACCAATGCAATAAAGGATAAAGAGAAGGAATATGTTCTAATACTTCATTTAGGATAACATCTCTTTTTACGCTATAAAAAGCATTTCGAGTGTCTACTTTAATAATCACAGCATTTGAACTATCACTGATGAAAGCCTGGCCGTGTGGTAGCGGCTTAAGAGAATCTACCACCCCATCTCGTCCCGTGGGTGTCGTAAAAGTCGACAGAGGGAAAATTAAAAGCAGAAGATGGGCAGCTAGCATCTTCCTGAAACATCATAATAAATAAACTGCGGTTGCCAAACCGCCTGCCAAGCGTGGCAACTATGGCAAAATCCTCCCAAAATGAGAGCTACAAACTTTTCTTGCACTCTATTGGGGGAGGCCTATGTTCAGCAGTGGACTAATGGTAGGCTGAAATGGTGGTGGTGATGGTGGTGGTGGTGATGAAAGCCAATGAACGAGTAGCATTTATTGCAGCCTCACAACCTAAAAGAGTACCAAAGCCAAACTGGTGTGGCTGACGGTAGGCTGACATTTCTTTCTTTACAGTCTTACATCCTAGTTTAGCTACTAATCGACGCGATACACTACCTTTAGTGATAGGTCTAACACCACCATCGTTTTTGTGTAAGGCAAACAATGTGGCTGCGTAACGGTATGGGCATACCTCACGATTAAGATTGCCTTTTGAAGCGAACCTCACTGTCTCCCGTGTATTAAAGAGTTAATTCTTTTAGATGGCATGGATGGAAGTCACCGTGATCTGGGAATTCCATCCAAGCCATCCAAGCTAAGCCATTGTAAAATGATCCAATCCCCAGCTTGACATCATTTGTAGTCACAGTTAGAGCAACACTGGAAATATTTGGTTCATATGTTATTAATAAGTCGCGAACACCGTCGTGTTGGGTGTTTATCAAACAGGGATGATAGTGTATGATCATTATATGTAGAAAAGGAACAATTTGAAGTAAGAATTCTGACAGCACCCCTTAAATCCCCGTCAAAAACCTTTGCTTCGGTCACTTTATAGAAACTATGGGGTTTCGTATTAATACCCGTTGATGGAAAATATAGACTACAGCTATCTAAATTGTATTTTACTTTAGCCGTTAAAGATCTGCTGTCGACTCGATCTGGAATCCTCAACGCAGTGTAGGCAAATGTTAATAAATTACACCAATCACTTATATTATATATTATTAGTCTCCAAGCACTTAATGATTATTGAAAATAATTTACTAGCCGCAGAGTTTCTGGAGCACTTTGGAATATGCTTTAAAACTCTTACTCTCGTTTTCAATATAGATAAGTCATCAAGAGTAAGTTATTTGGATATGCCCCACCGTTTTCACAGTTTGAAGTATTAGAAGTTTTATTTCAGTGCATTGTGCCGATATGTACATTACGTCCGTAGAGTGCTACAAAACGACGTGATTTGTTAGGGCAATACGGGCAAGGCGCTGTTGCAAGGGGGTTATTCATGTCGCAATCAAAATATTAAGATGATAAAAATTAAGCTAAACTGTTTTATACAGACTACTAATTAAAATAAATATACATAAATTGATTGAAACAGTACAGCCGAAATTGGCACTAATGTAAAAATCGAGATATTAGAATCAAAATTATGTTACACGGGTATGAGCAATGACGAAAATAAAATTAAACAATAACATGCCTAAAATTAACTGGAGATACAGGAAATAATTTAAAAAATACAATTCATTTTAAATAATTAAAAAAAAAAAAATATATTTTTTTTTTACGAGTTACATGCAACTTCTTCAATAATTCGATGAATATTAGTCCAAAAATCAACACTGTTGTTAAGAACGGAGACGAGATCATATTTAATACAATGATTCTTCACTTCATTTGTTACTTCATTGAGAGAGTTTTGGAGCCGGGAAGAGACCGCCGATGCTGCTCCAATGCGGATTGTCGAATTTCACATGTTGTCGAAATATTTTATTTCCTCACGACCTCTTCCTTCACCTCTAAGCACGTGGCAAATCAGTACTTATGATTACAAAACAATTTTATAGGTGCCGGCACGGGGGTTCGTCTTAGAGAGAAAACTTGCAAACAATTACAGACACAAACATGTACTTACCGACTTATAAGTATACGCTAAGCTACTTCAGGGATAAGATAAATTGGATAATTTGATATGCTTATCGAAGGCAAATCGAAACTTAATCTGTGAAGGCCAATAATAATAATAAAAAACGTCTACGAACTATCTTTATAAATATGATAATTTTTATAAATAAATTAAAAGATTTGAAATTGTACAAGTCTGGGTCATTATAAACAGCTTTATGAACCTATAAAGTAATAAGATGTATATCACTATAATAATATAAAACAATTATTGTAGGAATATAGTGGAAGGCACTTTTCTCCTACTAATTATTGCCAGGTTTCGGAGCTAGCAGCGCTCGTGTCTTTTTGCCAAATATTACTGACACAAAACAGATCAGAGAACAATTGTATGCAGCGCACTTTACAAAATCCTTGCGTTGCCGGTACAGAGAAATAGCCAAAAACCCAAAAAAATGATTTAAGGCGCCATACTTCCAAAAATTTATTCTTTTCATTTATTTATTCAACGACAAAGATTACTCTAAAATAATTTAAAAGAAAAAAAAAGATCTTACCTTTGTAATGGTAGGAGCTCCTTTGGTATAAAAAATTGGTGAACTTTTTGCCTCATAGCCGCAAACCTGAAGTCATCCAAATTATCCTTGATATTGTGTCTTGGTCCAGGTTTTTCAGGGGACATACATTTTTCATCTCATCATCTCTTCTTATATTCTTTTAAAACGCCGTACACAGTGCCTTTTAGCCGTTTTTGAGAAACTTTCCTTTTTTTTTCGAAGATTGACTGTCTGTTTGTAATAAAGCAGATTTCTCCTCAAAAAAGTATTAATAAACATAATGTATCATCAGTTTTTCGTTTGCGCTAAGGGGTTTGGAGTTTTTTTCTTCGGAGAAAGAAAGTCTTGTTGGCGTGATGTTATCGGTTGACGATTCATATCTTTCGTATTGATAACGTGTTACGTTAACACGTTAAAACTTAACAATTGACCAGCGCGTGAACAAAAAAAAAAACATTCGTGCACTTAGGACTAGTGGTGCAAAATAATTTTACAAAGTAAAATTGGCTGTGCTCATTCCTAAGACATAAATAGCATAGAGCGCCAGTTTAATCCAGTGGATTATTAATTACATACTCAGTACTTAAAATATCATTAGTAGGAAAACAAAATTCAAATTTCCTAATTATTATTTAATAATTTGGTTCTCATCTTCCATAGTTTATTTAAATTTAAAACGGAAATCCAACACATCAAAATGAAAAGGGTTGTAAAATAAATAAAAACATTGTAGGCTTTTATTGCGTTGTTAAAATTGAAAGGAAAACTGACGGATTAATTGCTGAAAGCAATTTAATGAAATAAAAAAAATAACTCGAACCGTTAAAAGCTTAAATAATATTTTTTGCTAAATATTCACATTTTGTTGATTCTCTTTACCCTGATGGCAAGTGCAACGTCTGCCCATAACAATGCTGTGCCACCAAGAACATTTCTGTGTTACACCACACTGCGTCCGTCACCCTGAGACATCGGTTCTTAAGTCTTATATGCCCAGTGATTACGCTAGCTCTCAGCTTCAACTGCTTCACGGCAGAATAACTGACCCTGGGGTGGTACCTGTCTAGACGGATTCCTGCATAGAACCGGACTTCACAGAACACTCAAAAAATGACTACATATGATCTCTACGGATTTGCAAGCCAATAACATTAACTATGCATTTATCTGATTTTTGCTTTATCTAAGAATGAAGAACTTCGTCAATTATGCCCTTGCATGTATTAATTTCCCACACGTACTACGTTAAGCTGTTGGAAGTTTCTTCGATGCTAAATCAAAAAGATCACGTTCACACGATTACGAAGATAAAGGAGATGTTCTCTCAAATCGGACAAACCTATCGGGTAATTTGTCTGTCACTTCGGCGTTTTCATCTGTTAAATATGTGACTTCGACGTCAACTCAATTGTCTTACGATGACGACTAATGAAGAATACGCAGCCAGCTACGTATGCATTACCCCCTAATAAATGCTTAATAATGAAAAGGTTTGAATAAAATGCTTAAAATAATAAATGAACATTAACTGTGTTTACTTACAACAAAACACTGTGATGTAAGATTAAGAGTGGAAAATTTATAACTGTGTAACAAAAGGGCACGTAATTCCATAAAACCATCCCTTTTGTGGTGAAATTCTCTAAGCACTCACCTAGAAAACAAAGCGAATAATACAATATTACCTGTTTAACTTTCATAAAAGTATTTCCTTCTACATTTTATTAATCCAAGTTTCGTGACTAGGTAAAAGTGTGGTATTAACATACTTATAAATCACAGTGTGAAATCCGCGTTTTTAATTAACAATGGTGGCCCTCGTTTATCTTACTTTTTTTTATTTTGCTGTAATCTTTAGTGTTTAAATCTGAATTTAACACTCTTTGAACATAGTAGAGCCATGTAGTCTATGGCGCGAATACGGCTTGGCTCATCTGGTGTACATACCAAGCTCTTACAGAATACTAGCCGTAGCCTATAGTATATGTACCATAAAGCGCTAATAGCTTAATGGTACTGCTTCCTGTTAGGGTTGCTATTATGACTGCAAAACATGCGGGAGCCCGCCATTCGACATTATCGTAAACCAACACCTAGCACAAGATTTTTAGTTAGTTTCGTTTGAGTAACAGGAATATAAGTAGCGTCGTTCTTTAAAACAATGTGTACTATAAATATTATTAAACTGTACTATAGAACCAATTACATATGATATTCATAGTCATCAGGTTTGACAGCGTACTTACGTCTGGATTATTTATTTTAAATGGGGGGTTAAATTTCGTTTATCAACTTCACTGTTATAAAAAAAAGGGTAGCGTAATGTTACTGAGTGAAGTAGTGAGGAGTCGAGAACACAATAATTGTTAATTATTAACAATAAATTGTTTTAATATAATCCACAAGTCGTGATCCAGAACGGATGTAGGTATATTTGTCACAGAGACCACTTAACATCAAAGAACAGTGTGATCGTATTTGTCATGCATCCATTACATAAAAACCTTAGTTTTTTGTATAATTACAGAACAGCTTCAAAATGTTTCAATAAATTTAAATTCCCATGATTCGTAATTCAACTTAAAATAGTCAACAGGGTTTATTAGTTTCACATTATTAAGATTTTAGCTTATATATTTGTAGCTCGGTAAATTACTTAACAAACTAAAATGAATTGATTAGCGAATCAATTCATTTTAAACATTTTTCAATCAAGCAAGTTTTATTCAAGTTACCATCTTATCAATAACCGGAGGAAGGAATGGTTCTCCAGTGGTAAATTCGTAAATAACGCAGTTCAGGGAGAATCAAAGAATCAGAAAGTAAATTAAATATGTAACAATAAAATCACAACATTACGATATCTTTCACGCTGAACGCTCTTTAACGTCTGTAAATTATAATTATCGGGAATCATAAAGGGAACATTTGTCGTCAGGATTGTGCTAAACGAGTGGAGCTATTAGGACTCCAATCGCGACTGACAACCTCCTTCTGAGCAAGTTATTTCGCTAAATGTCCTAAAGCTGTGTTCCAATGTTATGAGTGATTGAGTATGGCAGGGATAGCCAAATTTCATTTCAAGGCTTTGCACCTGGTGTAAAGGCATTCCAAATATACCATAGGCTTCTCCGAAGCAATATTGATGGACTTAGAACGCGGGGTTTTATTTTCAGAAGGTACTGACGAGACGAGAAAATCATTTACCTGAAGGTAAGTGCAACGTCTGCTCATAACAAATACTGTCACTCAGAACGTTTCCGTGTTGCAACACATAGACACAACAGTTCTTAAGTTCTATATGCTCAGTAATTACACAAGCTATCAGTGATCTTCAGACCGAAATACAGTTATGTTTGACACTGCGGTGGTACCTATCTAGACGGATTCCTGCATAGAATCCGACTACCAGTACAAAGAGTTTGCATTTCTACGTAGAGAGAGTAGGCAGGTTTGGAAAGTGTGCGCAAGAAGCAGACGTTATCATCGGTAGAACCTACAACTTCATATATTAGATCATAGTGTTATGTCTTAATTATAATTATTTTAGCACGTATCGATCTGCACTGCTGCTAAACGCCGTCTTCCGTTATTTAGTTTGGTATTGAATAAAGATGATACGCGTGGCAGGTGGTTTGGCAACCACATGATAATTGTATGCTCAAAATGATTACCTGTTGTATATGTCTTAATCGCTTCCCACAGGAAATGTGTGGTGCATTTTTTATTTAACCACTAAACTGCAGCCGCCGATACTATAATATGCTTCATAAAGCAATCATTAAAGTTAAATAAACAAAATTTCTTATAAATTCAGATAGAGTTGTGGAACTCCTTTTATTATGAAATCTACTCCAGTTATTTGCGTGTGGTAGCGGCATAAGAGAATCTACCACCCCATCTCATCCCGTGGGTGTCGTAAAAGTCGACAGAGGGAAATGAAAACCAGGAGATGGGTAGCAGCGTCTTCCTGGAACATCAAAATAAACAAACTGCGGTTGCCAACCCGCCTGCCAAGCGTAGCAACTATGGAAAATCCCCCCAAAATGAGAGTTGCAACACAACGGCCCCTAGTCTCCGGCGGCCCCGCTAGTCCTGGCTACGGTAGCGGTCATGGTAACGGCGGGGCAGGGGGTGCGAAGAATCTCCGGAGGAGGAGATGTTGCTACCACAACCGACGACTGGACCTGGCAACATTCAACGCACGCACGCTGAGGACCGACGAGAAGATCTTGGAGCTGGAAGAGGATGTGAGCAAGTTACCTTGGGATATTATAGGATTATCTGAAGTCCGAAGACAGGGGCAGGACACGGTAATCCTTGAATCCGGTAACTTGTTCTTACCACCGGGAGGGCGACCATCTGTCCCAAGGAGGTGTCGGGTTTATCGTCCACAAGTCTCTCATTAAGAACGTTGTCAAGATCGGGAGTGTGTCGACTAGGGTTGCGTACCTTATACTCAGAATAACCAAACGGTATTCGCTGAAGGTCATACAGGTATACGCACCTACCTCGGCACATCCTGATGATGAGGTGGATGTAATGTATGAGGACATATCAAGAGCCATACATTCCTCCAAAACTCACTACACGGTGTTGATGGGAGACTTTAACGCAAAGCTGGGCATGAAAAAAGACGATGAGCTGGTAGTGGGGCATGGGCAACGGAACCAAAGGGGCCAACAGCTGGCCGACTTTATGGAGACGAAGCGGCCCCACAGAAAGTGGACCTGGATGAGCCCGGACTGTTCCACCAAAAATGAGATCGACTTCATCATGACGACCGAACGACAGCTGTTCAATGATGTCTCTGTGATCGCTAGGGTGAAAACCGGCAGTGATCACCGAATGGTAAGAGGCACATTGAACCTGAACGTAAAGCTGGAGAGGTCGCGTCCGGTGAAGTCCACGCTCCGTCCATCTCGTGCCTTTATCCAAAACCCCGAAAAGTTTCCAGCTCGAATTGCAAAATCGTTTTCAGTGCCTGGAAGATTGCGTTACAGTGGACGATATGAACGAGAGGCTCGTGGAAACTGTCCATGCGGTGGGGGCAAAGTTTTGCAAGACCCACCGCACAAAAAAGATCCAGAAACTCTCGGACCACACTCTCAATCTCATGGAGGCTAGGCGAGAAATGAGGCTGCAGTCCTCAACTGATGCGTCAGCATATCGGCAACTGAACAGACAGATCTCCAAATGTATGCGGCGAGACCTTCGCAACTTCAATACAGCTCGTATTGAGGAAGCGATAGAGCGAAACCAAGGCTCCAAGGTTTTTGCCAGGGATCTGTCTGCTGGAAAGAGCCAACTGACTAAGTTAAGGACCGGAAGCGGTGGCGTCATTTCCGCTAGAGCAGAGATCTTGAGTGAGATCGAGAGATTTTATGGACAGCTGTACACATCGTCGTTGGAGCCACACACTAGTGTGAGTAACGACCCAAGAGCAAATCTCGTCCGACACTATTCCGATGATATCCCGGACGTCAGTCTGAGCGAGATTAGTATGGCTCTCAAACAGCTTAAGAATGGCAAAGCGCCGGGTGAGGATGGAATCAAAGCAGAGCTTCTGAAAGCGGGTGGAAAACCGATACTAGTAGTCCTTCAGAAGCTCTTTAATTCCGTCATCCGGGGCAGCGCTACGCCGGAAGCGTGGAGTTAAAGCGTGGTTGTCCTGTTCTTCAAGAAGGGCGATAACGCCCTCTTGAAGAACTAAAGACCGATATCGCTTCTAAGCCGCGTCTACGTGCTGTTTTCGAGAGTCATAACGAATCGTCTCGCAAGCAGACTTGATGACTTCCAGCCTCCCGAACAAGCCGGATTCCGAAAAGGCTATAGTACCATAGACCACATACATACCCTTCGCCAGATTGTACAAAAGACCGAAGAGTACAAACTCCTGCTATGTCTGGCGTATGTGGACTATGAGGAAACCTATTGATGCCGTCGAAATTTGGGCGGTGCTACTGGCGCATTAGCGGTGCCGAATTGACTGTCGGTATATCGAAGTGTTGCAGTGCTTGTATACCAATGTTACGATGGCTATCCTAGTACAGAACCAGACTACGAAACCGATCCAATTGCAGAAAGGTGTAAGACAGGGTGATGTACTCGTAATATCCCCGAAACTCTTCACCGCTGCATTGGAAAATGTTTTCAAGCTACTGGACTGGAAAGGATACAGTATCAACTTTAATGGCGAATACATCACTCACCTTCGATTTGCCGACGACGTAGTAATAATGGCAGAATCGTTGGAGGACTTTAGCGCTATGCTCAATGACCTCAATAGTGTCTCCCAACGGGTAGGTCTTAAGATGAACATGGACAAGACGAAGATCATGTCTAACGTCCATGTCATGTCATGTCGGTTATTGTTGGGAACACTACGATCGAAGTTGTTGACGAATATGTATACCTAGGACAGATTGTCCGACTAGGTAGGTCCAACTTCGACCGAGAGGTCAATCGACGGATCCAACTCGGCTGGGCAGCGTTCGGGAAACTGCGTCACACCTTCTCGTCGAGTATACCTCAATCCCTCAAAACCAAAGTGTACAATCAGTGCGTGTTGCCAGTGATGACATATGGAACCGAGACGTGGTCCTTCACTGCAGGCCGCATGAGGAAGCTCAGAATCGCGCAGCGAGCTATGGAAAGGGCTATGCTCGGAGTTTCTCTGCCTGCGAGATAAAATCCGTAACGATGTTATCCGCAGCAGAACCAGAGTAACCGACATAGCTCTAAGGATTAGCAAGCTTAAGTGGCAATGGGCCGGCCATATAGCTCGGAGAACCGATAACCGTTGGGGAAGAAAGGCTCTCGAGTGGCAACCTCGTACCGGCAAACGCAGTGTAGGGCGACCCCCCACTAGATGGAGCGACGACCTACACGGTTTTGCAGGAAGTCGATGGATGCAGGTGGCTCAGGACCGTGTTTTGTGGCAATCTATGGGGGAGGCCTATGTTCAACAGTAGACTATGGTATGCTGAAATGATGATGATGATGATGATGATTTGCTGGAATTGTATTTATATAGTGTAATTAACGATTCTTTATATTAAGGTTATTTCAAAACCCCAGTTATTCACTGAAGTTTTATTTATACAGTTTAATCACACTTTATATCCGTTTAATTACGCTAAAACTATTTAGTAAATGTTTTAATTACTCAATATAATGTACGGTTAACATACTGTGAAATATAGCTTCTATTAAACACCATATGCTATAAAACGGGAAGACGAGTGGCGCAGCTGTCGTAGATCCGTTTATTGCGTTAAAATATGATTGATGGACTTTTATCTGTAGGGGATTGACTCTTTAAACTTTATTGAAGAAAAATATATATAATAATATATAAATAAAAAAAATAGTATCATCAACATTAGCGCCTATATGTAATAGCTAACAGTTGTTAATATTAAATGAGAAGTTATTTTCTATAATTGTCAGCTCAGAGAGAAATTAGTCGATGTGCAAATTAAAACAATAACAAATTGTTCTCGGCTATTCAAATCATAAATAGCAGATTTTAAAGTGATAAACAATCGTTCGAGTAGTTATTCTGTTTCATGATTTGCAATCGAGAGTCTGTGACAATTATATCTTCTATATATTACTACGTGGAAGAGAAAACTTTGTACCCTTTTTAAAACATATTGCACTAACGAAGGAGTGTGAGATTAGGCATGGTTAACGTCTGAATGGATAAATAGCAAGGAAGGCTAAAATTTATATACTATATGTGTTACAAATAGATTAAATTAAATAAAAGAAAATATTAATTATTTACGTTCATACTGTCATTGTAAGGTCAATAATAGTCTGTAGTCAAACAGTCGCATAGAGTAAAGATTATCGCAATGTTGGCAACAAATAATATATATTAGTATATTTTGGAGATACATTTTTTATTGAATACCAAAAATAAATAAGAGGTATTTCTCTTTAATTAAAACGTACACATGGCATAACACGAACAATTAATTTACACTACAGACTAAATAAGGTCAAGGGTTTCCACATCTAGTTAAGTATGTGACGCATAATTATTTCGGGGGGCAACGTGGGAGATTAATTAAAAAGTCGATATTTTGTTTGTGTGATCCTGTTTATTATTTATAAAATATTGTATTTAAAAAATATACATTTCTTTTTATTTTAGTTGCTGTATCTTCAGTTTACTATTATACGTTTCTTGCAGGATAGATTGGTGTATTATCTTTCGCCGCTATTACACAAAACTGTCTTAGCGTCTTTTATGACAAATAATCTTTTATTTGTTTTGGAAACTTAGATCATATTAAAAATACTAAAAATAGATATTAAACGTTTACAACATAATGATTACATAAATTGCACACACGCACATAAGTTACATACGCAGTCACTTAGACCAGGAAAAACTATATATAGGCCAAGATAATATTTAAATAAAACAATGAATGGAATGAAATGAAATATACTTTATTATACATCAATAAAGAAATATAAACATATAATATAGGTAAACAATAATAAATTAAACAATGAAGAGCAAAATATACGAGTTTAAGTAAAACTCTAAAATCTATATATTCATATATATAATACGAAACAAAGTAAAACCTCAAAAAAGTAAAAGCAATATAGTAAAAAGGTCGATGATGGATGAAGTCGACGTGAAGCTACTTCATTTTTAACAACATATCTATTTATTAACATTTATTTCACCAGTTACAGATTGCGGGTTGTCTTCACAATATTGTACATCAATTACATTTTATCACCCGTTTAATATGCTGTCAGAAGGAAATCTACATCGGAAAAATTATTAGTGTAGCTTAGTTAGTACAATAAATACTGTATCGAAATAAAAAAATGACAAAGAGGAGATGAAACTGAAGCGAAGTTTTCCGAAATAGGTTACATAAGATTGCCTTTGTGACGAGCATAACTAATGCATTATGTTATATTATTGGAAACTTTCATTTCATCCTGAATTATATTTACAAAGAACCGAAATTTTGAGGATAGCACAAAAATAGTATGTTAATTTTATATTATTACATTATCTGGAATCAGTAATTATTTGGAAATGCCGCACTGCGACGTGCGTGTTGCCTTTCGGTGTTCAATTTGTAGCTGTAGTTAAATTACAGCTTATTTAATAATATTATATCAAATATTTTAGGTAATTTATAAATTATGATTAAGGACTGAATATAATTACCAAAACATTTTAAATAAATAATAATTTAAAAAGAATATCAAAATATAGAATAACAAAATCACATATAATATAAAAAAAAACTATCAATATTCAATAAATAAACTATCAATATATAATACATTATATGGTATTCTACCTTCCGCAGTGATCGGGTCTATAGACAGATTACTGCCCATACTGGTAATGAACAAGTGGAATATGTGAGGAAAACCATGGCGCTATGTTCATATCTAAATTATCAGGTACCTTGCAATTGCAAACGGAGTCCTTTTCGGTTCATACTTTCAGAAATGTATCATTGGAAACGACCGACCGTTTAGAACCACTGGGTGCGCAAATCACACATGGCTTCAATTTTTTACAGTTCTTACAGTAAGTGATCTAACAACGTCAGATTATATCTTAAACATAATTGTTACCATCTACAAAGAAAACTTATGTATGTATAAATACATACAATATATCAAAAACAGGGGCGGTAGACCCCTGTTTCAGGGGGTCTACTGTGTAACTCTGGTTGGTTTCGGGATCGGTTTCATTTGATCACATTAACCAACGAATGAACAAAACCTACACCAGAGTTGCAAAATAGATCTCCAAGTCACATAAATAAAATAACATTGCAAAAGCGTAGTTTGCGATATATATTTTTATATTAATTGTAACATAACTAAAATCCTCCTCTTGATTCTCTAGTCTTAGGGTAATTATTTATTAATGACTATAGTATGCGGCCGAGCTTTTTGTTACAACTTCACAATTTGACAGATTGACTTCACATTTCTATTTCACTATTAAGGCTGTAAGTGTAGTATAACTATGTAGTGTAATTTTATTGTGTAAAGTTTGGAACATAAAAGCCTAAAGAGAATAGGAACAACAGTTGTTACACCTATTAAGTGTATTGTGCAAGGTAAAAAAATAGAATAATCTACGAGAAATATTTTATAGATTTCAAATTAATATCAACATTCTAATATGTAACATTTACCGTTTAATACTACATTTATAGTTATCTGAGTTTTTGAATTTACTATAACACCGTACGTATTTCATACAGAAAAGTTAAGATCTCTAGAAAAAAGCTACAGTTAGGGAAAGGATTTAAAAGAACAGTGGTTTATTAGGAGTCAATCATTGGGTATTTTTATTTTGTGGAAAAGGCGTAATTATATATATTGCTTCAAATAAAAGTTTGTTACTGAGCAATCTAACACATTCTATCCTTGGGTGCAAATGACATATTTAAATTTAATTCCGTAACCCGGAATGACCACATTTCTTGATAGACCTGAAAACTATTTGCGAGAATTTTATTTCATTACCCTTTTGTTTTACAACCTTTCACGTTTAATAGCAAATTTGTGGTTGTACTAAAAGTATCGTTGGATCTAAAAGTCCTGAAGAGAATCTACCATCCCATCTCATGTGGGTGTCGTAAAAGTCGACAGAGGGATAATGAAAACCAGGAGATGGGCTGCAGCATCTACTTGGAACATCTGAATAAATAAACTGTGGTCGCCAACCCGCCTGCCACGCGTGGCAACTGTGATAAAATCCCTCCGAAATGAGAAAATGAGGCTTATGTTTAGCAGTGGACTACTGATAGGCTGAAATGATGATGATGATGAGGATTAAAAGTAGTCATTATACATTTAAATGCTAATAGACGATAGAGTAACATTTACATTTAAATAAAACAGTAACACGCAAGAACAAAAAAACTCAAATTTTTAAAATACTTAAAATGAATTCGCTAACTGCTGAATGAAATAAAACGAACAAAGCCCTATGGAAAGTGACTTTATTTTACTGTCTGTAAAATCTGTAAACTCTCCCTACAATTCGATTAAATCTTAACAACCCGTTTAATATATTGTCATATTAGTACTGAGACGAGCAAACCGTTCACCTGATGGTAAGAGCAACGACTGCCCATAAAAATGCTGTGTCACCCAGAACATTTCTGTGTGGCACTATACTGCGCTCGTCACCCTGAGACATCAGTTCTTAAGTCTCATATGATCAGTAATTGCACTAGCTCTCAGTGCCTTGCCTAGACTGAGTCTTGCGCAAAGGACCTTGCAATTTCTATTCTAATTTTAGTTGATATCTAAGAATATCTTGAGAAAGCATTGAAGATCCTTGCAAATTTCTCGCAAGTTAGAAACTCTGTTCCCATTAATAACAAAATAAATTGCTTTTACAAAATATTATCTCAAAACGTTGAGAATAATCGATTAACGATAAAAAGTAGTTTATATTAACGGTTCTCTATTCCTTTCAAACAATCGTAATGTAAAATTGAGAAACATACTTTTTACAGCACAATGATATTGTATATAAAATTACATACATTTTATATTAACGATTATCTTTATCTCTGTCCGTATCGCCCTAAATTTTTCAATCCCCGGTGCCACCCTCTAAAATTGTTCTGCAGTTTTATGTGCTGAAAACATCGTGAGTAAATCTGCCTGACTGAGGAATAAAAATATTTTGAAGACATGAAGTCCGCCAATCCCTCATAGGAGTTTTGTGGAGGACTTTTCCCAGCTACAAAACCCTCTCAGAAATGAGAGGATGTAACTTTACTTTTATTGAATTCTTTACACATAGGCTGAAATACACCACAGTGTACAAAAAGCAATGAATGATATTGTGAAATATTATTCATTGCTTTTTGAATTATGTATGAAAAGCAACGCGTTAGAGTTTAATCTGTTATCCGTTGCAAAGAATAAATATCGGTGTATGTCTAAGCGTAAAATTTATGTAATAATATGGGTACTTGATCTAAATCTCATTTTCACGACTTTTTCCCAAATAAAGGATAGGGAGAAAACACTATTTTTTTAATAAAATTACCATTCTTAATAATATTTTTTTTTTGCGTTACTAATTTTATATTATATATCTTCTATATAAATACAACAAAGTCGTGTTAGTGATACCATTTATAACTCAAGAACAGCTGGATCGATTTTTATCTTGGATTTTTTGGATTTGTCTCCGCTCCGAATAGCAGTATAACAATAAAATCATCAAAAAATAAATAACGAAATCAAAATTATGAAGAAAATTAATTTTTCATACATTTTCAGCATACAACGCCATCTGTAACTACGCCAACTAGCCATGTGACACGTGACAGAAACAAAACTTATATTATTTTGTGTGGTTGACAGTTCTGTGACAATAAATACTTTTTCTTTCTTTCTGTTTTCTTTGATTATCCTCTGACAGCTGATTCAACTGCGCGGATCTTTCATCGCATTCCATTGAGCTAGCTGTGCCGACGGACGCCGCGATTTATCAATATTTTTTTCGAGTTTGACCAATTTTCATTCAGTTTTCGACCGCATTTGTTAGTAAAACGGTAAGTTGCCTTCAAAGATGTTCACTACGTGAGGTTATGAAAATTGTAATTGATAATTGCTTCATTACGTAATTTTGAATTGTGTGGCCGATTTTCCAGTGTTATTTACAATGCCGCGAGTCAGAAGATCATATCTTTCACATCGAAACCGTAATGCAATTAGACTTCGAAATATTGAGAATCAATCCACTGCAGATGAAAATTACAACAAACCACGTTGCAAGGCGCCTTGAATGTTTTAAAAAGAAGTGGCGAATACTAAACAATCCAAGTGTAGTCGACCACAAAATAGTTTCCTTTCACTTCCGTTGTGATAGTTCTACCATTACCTTATGTCTATTATCACCGTGCATGGTCGATGAAAAGTGTTTATAGCGTTATCCACGAAATTACGACCATCACAAGCAACAATGGATACCTAATGTATCGTCGTCGATATAACTGTAAAAAATCGTTAAACGCTAACACATCGTTAATATAATTCTAAAATTTAAGTGTAAAACCAAAAAATAAAATAAAAAATCCGACCCGGTAGGTGAAGCTTTGATCGTGTGTCTGTAAAGTTTCGTACATAAGATCACGACTGTATCCCATAAGGGGTAGTCAGAAACTGGGCACTTACTGCACAAACAGATGACTGCCACAATCCACGTTTCACCAAAACAATAAAATGCACTTGGTGTGATAGGCGGTGAGCCCATCGCCACCATGCGCTGTTGAGTACACAGTGCAGTTTAATTTCCTTCTTAAATGTAATTCAGAAATAAAACTTATCGCGTCAAATACTAGAACAAGCAGGCCAATGCTGCCGGGCCAGCTAGTTTTTAATAAAATTAATACAAGGTAACCCTGACATCAATAATGAGAACTCCTACTTTTGTTAAAAATTAAACTTCAACTTACGTTGAATACTTAACTAGACAGATTTAATGCTAAAAACCTTGAACTAATTCATTGTTGAAAAGAAGTGTCTAGTTGCCGCTTAAGGTTGTCTGTTTGTTTTCCAGTATAAAATCAAACCGAGTTACCGTTTTGCTAGTTTATGCTAGCGAGTATAAGAAATGTTTGAGTTGAAATTCTTAATTTATTTCGAGTAAATTGTGGCGCAGTCATATGTTGCAGGGTTTGGTTTATGTAGTGAAATATAAGTTTTTTTTAGAGTTTGATGATTACCTCCGGGCCGATACAATTATGACAAATTGTGGAAAAATACAATTTACACTGGACAGTTTAATGATTTATACAGAAAATATTAGATGAATTGCCAAATAATGTTATAGTCCCAGAAGGGCAAAAAATATTTTCAAATATTCTCAAATATTTAATTGTACTGAATTTTTTTATTTCGGAGAAAATAAAAAAACTCCGATTGTAATTATGAGTTTTTATTATAATTATATATAAATAATAGCGGACCCGACAGACGTTGTCCTACCCGAACGTTGGCTTGCCTGCTGTTATCAGATCTGAATCTGTTGCTGACAAAGGATTTTTCGATATTCGAAGTATCGATAAACTATATACTGAGTGACTTTTGTAATTTTCCTAGAACTCTATCGCAGCGACACTTCCCCGGGTTCAATTCTGAATCTAAGCCATCCAGGGCAATATAAGCCAACCACACAAACACGAAAAAAAAATTCATCGAAATTGCTCCAACGTTTAGGAGGAGTTCAGTGACATACACACGAAAGAATACACAGAAGAGTTATTATATATATATATATAAAGATAAGCAATAATGTAAAACAAATTCTAGTGTCAATGTAAACTCTCTTAAAGACACCCACGTGGTCATCAGACTAAAAACTGATACAGGAACATTGTTTCAGTTTTTTTTGCAATAGGTATTATGAATTACGAAGTAAAACGCTTCGGTCAAATATAAGGTACATTTAGCCACAGAAAAATAATGCAAACACACTGTGTCTCTGTTTGTTTCTGTAATTGTCCGAGTATGGAACCCAGTCCAGAGGGAATAAAATCGTGTAATTTCTGCACACACTCTCCAAAAGGTACTCCGTAGAACCCCGCCTATGCTCAAGGCTAAGCAGATTGGTAGTAACCAAATCAGGGCCATCGATAAGCCTCTTGGCACACACGTCTCTCTTCTGAATTCAAAATTGCAATATATAGTTAATAGAATCAGGCGTTACTTTGCGGAAATCCATTATAGTAAAAGAGAGAAAGTTAATTTGCTAAGATCCGTATGCAAAATGTAAAATGGTGTATATTACCTTGTTTTGAAGAGCACCGTCCGCCCTCCCTCAGCAGCGTACACAAGAAAACAAATACCGCTACCTGTCCTACCTAGGCGGCTGACTGTCGTAGAGTCAATATCACTTGATAATGCCTCGTTTTGAGGTGAAACACGTGTCGTGTTCTCGACTTCAGTGGTGTGTATTGCCTCGTGGTAGTGTTGTAGTGGTGGAGGGTATCCGGTGGCGGTCCCCGATGGCGGTATTGGTTTTCTTGTGCACGCTGTTGAGGGAGGGCGGGCGGTGATATTCGAAACTAGGTAATACACACCATTTTACATTTTGCATGCGGATCTTAGCAAATTAACTTTCTCTCCTTTACTTTTGCAATATATGGCAGAATTGTATTCTCTTAACGTATCTTTTGGAACCTGGGCAAATGTATAATCAAATGTGTAATATTTTTGTAAATAATCATTATAAATGAGATAGGAAGTCCATGGAATATTAACGTCTCGTTGAATATATAAAGCAATAACGTTGCTCCTTGCGAGTGATTGATCGTGGTCCTAGTCTACATTTTGGAGATTAATTGCTCTGTCCCTGCAAGTCTCTTACTATCGTCGTACATGAGAACACTACGTCAGGTATCACATACATATACAATACAGATCCAAACTTGATGAGCCCAATACAGACTGTAGGTACTATAAATAAAATTTACATTTGACATTGACCATATGCTATAGTATATATGCATAGTTATAGTTATAGCATATATGCATAGTTATAGTTATAGCTAAGGGGTTTGTGGACTGCAATTTAACCAAGGCACTAATTTATTCGCATCAGCTCTGCCTGGAGTACGCTCGGACAGACCTGCATATTCCAAAGTATCCTCCTCCTGGATACTTCTGTCTCCATATTCAAAAGCGTAACAAAAACGCGCGACCTAGCGAACGTTCTTTCTCTTCTCCTTTCTTTGTGTTATTCTCAAATTTCTGTTACTGGAACCTTGAAATTACATACAAAATTCACGTTTTAGTAAAAGTATAATTTTTTTAACACACGAAATAACACCTGGGATGTTCTACAAGCAAACTCACAGGGTCGCAAGTCACTTACAAAGCGTTTTATACTAAAGTATGTTACTTTGTATTCAATTAATTCCATAAACAGTTTTATCGTATAAACAAGATAAAAAGGGTATGTGAAAAAAAACTATTCTTACTTCTTTGTATCTGACGGTACGTGGTGAAAAATTTGTTATATAAAATTCGTCCCAGACAAATTTTCACAGAGACTTTATTTTGTGCACATACATACATACATAAGATCACGACTGTATCCCATAAGGGGTAGTCAGAGACTGGGCACTCACTGCAAAAACAGATGACTGCCACAATCCACGTTTCACCAAAACAATATAATGCACTTGGTGTGATAGGTGGTGAGCCCATCGCCACCATGCTGTTGGGTGCACCATGCACAGTGCAGTTTAATTCCTTACTCGCCTCTTACGAGATCCATTGGATGAGATGGAGTGGTAGTATTCTTTTAACGAGCCCCCACCACACGGCTTTATATACCGCTATATATACATACGGCTATAAATAAATTTACCAGATACTTTATAGTTTAATCATTATGGAAAATAGCCAATCATTTCTGTGGAGCCCACACTGTAAGAAAAGTAAATGGGTTATTAAGATTATCCTTTTCAAAATTAATTACATATATATTTGATAACGTTAATTAAACAACTCATTCTTAATCTTAAATCACTAAAACAATCATCTCCGTTAAAATTTCATCTAGATACATCATCTTCAATTAAAACCTAAGTTTAAGAATTGCATACATTAAGCAGCCATGTGCAAGTCATATAAATCATATACATTTTCGAGGTCACATATAAATGTCTGTTTACTCTACCTCTTTAAGTAGTAGTATTTGTTATAAAATATTGATATGCTTTGTGCCTACACAGTGCACACACATTTTATTATTGTATTTTGTGCACAGGCATTTTTAATATTTATTAGATAAAATAAATATGTCCAAAACATTTCTCTGTATATTGTAATATAGGGCTTCGAATTATTTCATATTGTTACATACTCGGCTTATTTATTGCTCTCGACTGTAAACATATTAGGTTAAACAAAACCAAATACCTAATGCAAGACAAATTATTTGCGTTTGTCTGACTGACGAGGGTCTAGGGACCGCTTTCCAACGAAACGTATGGGTAAAAAATATCACTAGACCTTAATTTTAATTCATATTTATTGTTTACATTTTTAAAGAATGCAGTTCGGTTTTATTTATATTCCTTCTTATCATTTCTTTTAAAATTAGATAAAAAATTAACAAATATTAATTTCAATACAATCATTTATTATAATTATGAGACAGTTTTTTGTTCTGATTATTACGTACAGATATTTTAATTTCGACTTGTTTTGTTTTTTAGAAGTGTTTTTTTGCTTTGTTTTGTTTTTTTTAAGAAGATTACCACCACGTAAATGTATCTCTTCGCTACACCGACGCCGGTATAAAAGATTATTTATAAAATACATAGATAACCATAGCCAATTAACAGGCGATTTCGAATAGTAACCTGATCTCCGTGGTAGGTTTATGAAGGTAACATGTCATGGATTACAGTGTGTAAGTATTGCTGTTTTTTATTAATTAAAATAAAAACTCTTACTTCTAAAGCTAGTTTAGAAATGACTTTTTCTCTTTCTCTCGTCGTACTTTAAAAACATTAGGTTTCACCGCACCACTTTGTAAAACTGTAAAACCTACATGTCTGAATAACAAAAATATTTCAAAGACACGTGGAGTCCGTGTCACAGGAGAAGCGTGGCCGACTTTTTTCGGCTAGAAAACCCTCTAAGAAATAAGAGGAGGCCGGTGCTCAGCAGTGGGGCTTTTATAGGCTGTAACTTTATTTACCAAAATTCTATCAAACATTAACAAACCGGCCCCCAACAAATAGCACCGAGTATTACAACCATTGCCATCCGTTAATCATTTTACAAGAAAGGTAGAGACCCAACGACGCCGCCTCTCATATAGTCATCATCATCATCATCATCATCATTGTCATACGTAATATAGCTTTATATTGGAATGGCATAAAAGATTAATTAAATAAAAATCCAAAAATTTAAAGAGGGTCGGACCTTTAATCGAGTCATTAAACAGATACTCATACAGGTTATCATAAAGCCTGGTTCTTATATTAATTTTAGAAATAAAGGTAGGTATTCTTCCACATATCCATAACATTACAACAACAGAAGTAGTGTCAGCCCAAACAGAAAGCAATAATTAAAAAAGGTTCAGGAAGGAAATTCCTGAACATTATTGGTGTGAATAATTTAGTACAAAGTAAAAGAAAAAGCTTTTCACTCCTGAGGTAGCTGTGCCCCTGTCAGTCTCGCTGTCACTTACTAATGACTTTTATTGCACATCATTTTTAAAAGCGGAAAGTACTAAGAACTAATTATTGAGATAAAATCACATTAAACCATAAATTAACAACAACAAGTGTTACTATTCTAAAGAAATGTGACTATGAATTCTTGACAAGAAGCGTGCTCATTAAAATCTTACTATATATAATCATCTAACACTTTTAATAAAATTTAAATGTCTTTCACACGATATCTGATTTAAATAATTTTTTATCACTACTTTGTCCCTGTGTGCTTTGTAATTACAAATTACATTTATCATGAATTCATAACGTTCTTTAACAATGTTCAACTTTAATAATAAAACAAAACAACAAGACAAAATAAAAACTAATTGAAAAGAGTGCTTAGGAAATATGTTTATTTTAATTTAAAACTTGTCACTCGGAGGCGCAAGGTAGCGTATGTGAAGGTGTAATTAACGTTCTGGTACTGTGTTCGCTAATCCGCACGCCGAACATAATAACAGCAAACCTTATTTATTTATGAGACCCTAATGTGATACAAACTATTTATAATTTTAATATTTTTACTCTGTTTACTCACAATAAACTTATTGATTAAGATTATTTATGAGTTACTTATATTTTTTTTTAACTTTCTTTGTCTGCTTTTCTTTAGTGCTACACCTCATCAAAATCTCACCACTCCATTGGTTGACTGAGAGAAAATGCCTAAAGGCATTAAGTCAGCCCTTTTTATCTTTTTATTGTAAAGGAAGCAATAAAGATTTAAATAAATAAATACTCGTAAATAGTCAGGTATTTACAATGTTACTCGAATAAATATTTACTCAACATTTTATTTCACTCTACTGCACAATGAATCGAATTCAGAACTAAAACAAATTAAATTGTTTAACAATATATTATATTATGAATTATTTCATAATTACGATTCACATCGAGAAGGAATGATGGAAAACATGAGAATCGAACAAACAATAAGGGTCACTTGTGTTGTACTGATAATAAAAATTATTTTGGCAGATTTTTTTAGAAGAATGTGATTCTAAAAAAAAATTAAATTCAGTAAAAATTTTAAACTAATTTTTTTTTTATTGTAGAAAGGGACGAAACGAGCATAAGGTTTACCTGATGGTAAGTGCAACGTCCGCTCATAGCAATGCTGTGTCACCCAGAATATTTCTGTGTGGCACCGTGGCACAGGTAAGTCTCATATGTCCAGTGATTACGCTAGCTCTCAGTGCCCTTAAAACCGAAACACAGTAACTTTTGCTTCACGGCAGAATAACTGGTCCAGGGGTGGTACTTTCCTAGACGGGTAATTTGCCTAGGTATTAAATAATATATATAATTTGGGGTTAATATATAAGGCACTCAACTGCTTTGATTGCAAAAACAATGTATATTGATGAAAAGGGCGGAAACTGCTGAAACTGCCGAATCTGACCACTTTCGATAGGTAAGTTTCAAACATAAGTAAACAAGAGAACATCGATTAAATACCTAACTTGCTGCATGTAACTGATAAGAAAAACCCGAATAATATAAGTTTTCAAAGGCATCAGTGGTATAGGTTTTTTATCATATTTTTTACATATACACTCAGCGTCACAAAAATCGCACCTCTCTAAGTTTGCGCGAAAAATGGCTGTGATGGCTAGAAACGAATTATATTTATATAAATATTGGTATGTTTGAAATGGGTATTTGAATAGCTTTACATTATTAATAAAAAAATCATGAAATCATTAAAACATTTATCATTATAGAGCGTCAAAAATAAACACTGTCAAATGCTCGTTAGTAAGGACGCTAGTTACACCACCTAAAAAGGGTATAAAAGAATCGATCTGGATGAAATATGGGCCAGTCGTAATTTAGACTTTGCAGTGAACACACGTGAACAAGTAACCCAAGTAAGAACAAGTAAAGATGGACACCAGCTCTGAAGAAGCCGCTCAAGTGCTTGCCCTATTGCAGTCGGGGATGCGGCAGTGTGCCGTTGCTCGACAGTTGAACCTGTCCCGTTTTTCAGTTCGACGGGTGTTCCAACGTTTTCAACAGACTGGTGGTTATGTTAGAAAACCGGGATCTGGAAGAAAACGGTGCACATCAGAAAGAGATGACCGTTTCATCGTTATGACATCTTTACGAAACCGTTTTACAAATGCTGTTGAGTTGCAACAACAGCTTCGATCAACTCGGAGAACATCTGTGAGTGTTTCTACGATAAGAAGAAGGTTACACGAAAAGAGTTTAACAGCCCATAGAGCTGCTAAAGGTCCAAAACTTACTGCACAGCATCGCAGAGATCGCCTAGAGTTTGCTCGCAATCATTGCGAGTGGACTCTAGAACAGTGGCGGACCGTACTCTTCTCTGATGAGACGAGGGTCTGTCTCTTCTGCAATGACAGACGTAGAAGGGTCTACAGAAGACAGGGGGAGAGGTTCACACAACCCTGCTTCGAAGAATCCGTCGAATACGGGGGTGGCTCGTGTATGTTTTGGGGCGGCATTTCCGTCGACGGGAAAACGGAACTTATGTGCGTTTCCCGGACTCGGGGTGGCCGTGGGCAAGAGTCATTAAATGCTGGTCGGTACATTACTGAAATCCTGGAGGAACATGTGGTCCCGTATGCTGGTTATGTCGGTGATGGATTCATGTTAATGCATGATAATGCTCGTTGCCACACCGCGGCTATTGTACGGGATTATTTACAGGAGGATGACCTAAAACGGCGCGTGCGAGCTCGAGATCCAGCTCCAGCCACTCTTCAAGAGCTCCAAGATGCGGTACTGGAAGAGTGGGAACAAATACCCCAAGAGGCTGTTGCGATCCTTGTAAGGTCCATGAAAGATCGCATGGAAGCCGTTATCAAGGCAAGAGGGGGGTAACACTAGGTTTTAAGAACTTTTTTTGTATTTATTAAGTTTTTTTTTAAATTATTAATTTGCAAATTTGTACATACCCTGTCTTTTTCTTTAATTTCTCTTTCGTCTCGTTATAAAAGTAAAATTCAATTAAAATTCCTGAAAGCTAATGAAATTACCTTTCGAATGATACCCTCAAACCACAACATTGCCATTGGCCTGTTGTGTTAAAATAGTATTTAAATTATGTTTTTCGGATGTGCGATTTTTTTGACGCCGAGTGTAGTTTTTTAACACATCTACAGGAACAAGTTTAGTGCCTACTAACTTTTTTCTTCCTTATTCATAGAAAACTTTAAATGTTACGTTTGAACTTAATCAAGTATTTTTTTATAAAATCCAAGTGCTGCTTTCCAAACTACTCGTAAGTATGAATATAGCCTGTTAATAAAATTCTGGATGTTCAGACAGTAAACGGATGTTTATCCAATATAAACTTTTTAGATGATAAGTCTTCAGTTTCGCTTGTCGATAGTATATCCCAATCGATATATATGTGTTTATTTCTATAAACAAACACATATTTCATATATTTCCATTCATACATTAATATGTATTGCTGTACGATACTATTAAGTCGTCTTTATTATCCACAATTGTTTAAAGCAAGAATAGCCTACTCTACTTTTATGCAGTTCGTTTCTTAAGAGTCTGATGATAATAATTAATAAATACTCTTTGAAAAAGTGCGTTTTTTCTTCATAAAAATAACGTGCGCCGTTGGTCATAATCGGCCTTAAGTTATTCAGAGGGCTATGGAAAATTAGTTTGACCTCTCTCCAAATGAATTACGTCATAATACTAAATTCCGCGCAGATGTCAATTTCTGAGTTAAAGCAGAAGCCGTTGAAGTAAACATTTGGTTGTGAAAATCATTGTAATAGCGTTTATAGATGTTTGATTTTTATCTACACGTGATCTTTTTAACAAATATTTTATTGTCACAGTTGGCACACTCGATAAGCAGTTGACTTCTGTGCACTTCCCACACGGAAGAATTATTTGTATAACCTTCAGATAGTTTTTCCAGGTCTACTGAATATTTGTGTGTGCAACTTAAGTTGGCAAACACCAAACACGAGAAATTCTATTAAGGAGTAATGTTTTTTTTTAATATTCTTTAAATGAGATTTTACACAATATCCGTTAATGTCTTCTCTTGCTACAGCTTTAATAAACTCCCAGATTGTGTAACTCACTTTTACGAATGTAGAGTCAAAAAATATATACAAACAATTTGTACGTTATGTAAATTTAACAAAACTTTGATGTTTAATTTTTGTTGGTGCAAAATTGCACTTCTAAGTTTCTGAGCTCAGCCTCAAGTTCGGTTATTAAATTATTCGGTACGTCAAGCGTTTGCAACATAATTAATGAGGGGATGAGGGGCGGGCGTGAGATGAAATTACTCTTTACGTTTCTTTTGTAATTATGCTAGTGGCAGTCTTATTATTACTTTAAATTGTTAGTTTATTTTTGTTGCGTCACATTATGAGTCTTCAGCTTTGTATAGTTTATAATCGATTTTTCACTTAAAATCAAATATATTTTATTATATTAGACTGTCTGTACAGACATACAACTCCAACTCTTATTTTTTTATTAAATAAAGTGACGTAACGAGCAAAACGTTCACCTGGTGGTAAGTGCAACGTTCGCCCACAACAAATGCTGTGTCACCCAGATTTTTTATGTGTGACACCACACTGCGCACGTCACCCTGAGACATCAGTTCTTAAGTCTCAAATGCCCAGTGATTACGCTAGCTCACAGTGCCCTTCAAACACAGTAATTCTTGCACACTACTGCTTCACGGCAGAATAACTGGCCCTGGGGTGGTAGCTACCTAGACGGATTCCTACATAGTACACGTTAATTACACATTAAGCATAAATAACAAACAATTTTGAAAAACTTAATACTGCATACCGTTGTGTGGTAGCCGCTTCAGAGAATCTACCACACCATCTCATCCCGTGAGTGTCGTAAAAGTCGACAGAGGGAAAATTTAATTACCTGGAACATCAGAATAAATAAACTGCGGTTTAAAACCCGCCTGCCAAGCGTGGCAACTATGGCAAAGTCCCCTCCAAAATTAGAGCTACAAACTTTTGTAGCAATCTATGGGGAATCACTAGTCCACTGAACATAGGCCATGTTCAACAGGACTAGTGATAGGCTGATTTAAGATACTATTATTAAAATCAAAATTGAGCTGAGAAGGCATTGTTGAACTCCGCGGGCTCCTTTGGCACCACGCGATTAGTTAGGCATACTCAATCGGCATGCCCAACCAACCTTTTTGCCTGGTCAGCGTATTCAGCCTCGTGTATTCCTGTTTCGTCGTCGTTTTTGTTATTGCAGTAATTTTTTTCTTTGTTATTTCCTAGGTAGGTGTCACCGCAGCACTACTGACTTGTTCAGTGCAGCTTTTTCGCAATCTTTGTACCCATTTTTAAGCATATTTATAACGAAACCGTGTGGTGGCGGCTCGTTAAAAGAATACTACCACTCCATCTCATCGATTGGATCTCGTAAAAGGCGAGCACCCAACAGCGCATGGTGGCGATGGGCTCACCACCTATCACACCAAGTGCATTATATTGTTTTGGTGAAACGTGGATTGTAGCAGCAGTCATCTGTTTTTGCAGTGAGTGCCCAGTCTCTGACTACCCCTTATGGGATACAGTCGTGGTATGTATGTATGTACGAAACACGAAAACTATTGAGATTTGACATAGTTAAAGTTTGTATAGAGAAGAATCGAGAAAAAAATATGTTGTCATGTATGTTACAAGTACATTAAATTTAATAAAATGAAACATAGAATATTTACCTCCACACCGACAATGTCGATCATGTAATGGTCTCTGGTAAAACAGTTGCACAGTGTATTTAAAATGTTACCTATAAATAATAATTACTCAAACCAACACAAAAAATAAAAAAATAAAATGAACTGAGGTCAAATTTCGACTACTGACAATCTAATGATAATCTACAAATAAATGGTTTATATATAAATAAGGAAAGATAATGAATTAAAAACAATTCAGTCGTTTATTAATGGGCGTAAACTAAATGCAGTTCTTTTATTAACGTAATAAGTTAATCCATAGTTATTTTACACTATCTTATTTTTTCTTAACTAAAACTTAATAAAATCAAATATATCGTACATTTTAGTACGTGGGTTAAAGAAAATTATTTTCGATACCTTAACCTTAACTAAACGGGAATTACGAGCTGCTTCACTAATTACACAGAGCGGACAACATGTAATTATTGATCATTAGCAGGAAACTTTCGTGCGGTTGTAGGTTATAATTTTCTGAAATTGAGTTTCAGTTGAATCCCCTAATTTGCATATTTAAACAACATTTAGAGCGTTCAAAATCGTGCCTCAACTGCCTTAGAAACCAATTCTGTCTTAGAAATGTTTCTTCATTTCCTTTAAATTCAAATATTTTATTTGCTATAAACAGGGGTATTTTGTACATTGGTGTTCATATTTAAGTCTGAAGCTTTAGCCTATTTAGCTGTATATGAAAGCATGCAAATATTTTGAATATTATATGAGAACAAACATATATACATATAGTGACGCCTTTTACGCATACAAAGGACAAAAATTTCGCCTCCGCGGGAAAAGAGACGTAGCGTGGGGCGAACCACGTCGCCGCCATTTTAGTACGAATCAAAAAATATCTAACTCGGTTGCGTTCCCACGAGCAGTATAGTGACAGTATTGCATATTATCGTGTTAATCTGCACGAATCAAGGATGTCCGTACAATATCTTAATCCCCTCTTACGACACCTAGGTAAGAAAGAGGTAGGCGCTATTCTACTTCCCCCGGACACCTTGAGAATATGCATACGTTACCATCTGGCCCTCAACAATATTAAAAATTCATTGTTTTTAATAATATAACGCACATTCATATACAAAGATATATTAAATATTTAATTATATATATATATATATATATATATATATATATATTTAAATATTCAATCGATTTTTTTCTTTAAGTACCTTCTACGTTTTTACGTACATTACTTTCTGTGTACATTCATACAAAATAATATTCTTACGTAATGAACAATTAAACTAAAATTATAGTCCCGTGTGTTGGCGGTTTAAGAGAATCTACCACCCCATCTCATCTCGTGGGTATCGTAAAAGTGGACAGAGGAAAAACTAAAACCACGAGCATTTTAAAAAATAAACTGCCGTTGCCAACCCGGCTGCCAAGGGTGGCAGCTAGGGCAAAAACCCTCTAAATTTAGGGCTACAAACCTTTATGGCAATCTTTGAGAGAGGCCTATGTTCAGCAGTGGACTGATGTGATGTGATGATGTAGTGAGGGGCTGAAATGATGATGATGATTACTAAAATTATTTTAAAGAGGTACAGAAGTATGCTGTATATAGGATTTACTATTAAATGTTGGTAATTTATTCTATAATAAAGTAAAAAGTAACGTAAAATCAAAGTTTATATAGGTTTAACGCGTTTAGGCACTGCATTTTTAAATAATAATTATAACAAATAAATAGAGTGGGGTATTATATAAAATACACTAATTACAACGTGAATTAAACAATGAAGTATATGTTATAGTAAAAATAAACAGCAAATTTTGTCTTTACATACAATTTAGGAAACCGGTTGAAAATGATAATAAAATTAAATTAAAGTTTTGTTTTTTAACTAGCAAATGAAACCCCCATCCCAGCGTCTTCATGGCTTGATTTAAACATCATTTAGAACTGAGTCGTCTATAACTATTGGAAATTTAAAAACTACTTATTTATTAATTATTAATAATTCAAGTAACTTGTAAAACCCTATAATTAACTTCCTGAGCCAGGGGTTCCCAAACTATGTTTCGCATAATAAGTTTTCCGTTTTAATCTGAATAGAAAAATATAAATACACTCGTACACACTTTAACATCTACATTATATCGAAAGCCAGGTGATAGCTAGGGTTTCCGAAAATAATTTCGGATGACAGTAAAGAGTTCCGCAAAAATTTCCGGATTCGAAACGTGTACCGTGGCAGAAAAAGTTTGGGAACCCCTGACCTGAACACTATATGTTTTTCTTCTGATACTTAGGAGGAACATCTATACCTTATTAAATTTTAAAGTAATCCTTAAGAAACCAAATAATTAATATTTATTATTTAATCACGTTAAAAAAACGTAGCAGATACACGATACTGCTACATATCAGTTATTACATACGTTGCACATTGCAGAAAAAACTTCTCAATATAAAAACCTTTAAAAAATTGTTCATGATAGGACCACGCTGTATATCTGTAGCACGTTAGTGAGTCGGCTCGACCAGGTAAGTACCTACCTACAACGAAGCATTCCATCCCAGTTTGTCTCATCTTTACTATTGATTGAGAAAAGAATCCATGAGTGAGAAAATCTTTTTTATAGTATAAAAAATATATATCAAATAACAGCTGCATGATTAAACATACGTATCTAAAGAGAATAGGAAATACGTAAATTAAACCATTTAATAACAAATATTTATTTAATAAATTAAATTTAAATACATGGTACTTACATTTTTGAATCCGAAAAGACAAATTCGTTATTATAATGTGATGTTCTAGCCGATTTCGACCACGGCGACAACTTCCGACAACTGTCGAGAGCCATCAACTGCGCAGGAGATATTATAGGACCACAAGTGTACGCGCAAACATGCGGTTGCCTCTGGCACTCACTCGTTCCAACCAACCCGCGCCCGATGTAACGATTATGTGATAAGATCGGATAAGATCGTGACAATTACAACACAACCAGACCCGAAAACCAACTATTTATGTTTTAGCACAAATGTTGCCTCGGCTGGGATTCGAACCCAGGACCTGCGGCTTAGAAGTCAGGTACTCTGACCACTAGGCCACGCGGTCGTCAATTATATTCCCAATCATTTATAACCAAAAAACCTGAATAGTGTTTAGTTTTGAAAAATAAATCTAGGAGTAGAGACATACTGCTTGAAGGATACCCAGAGCCTATTTTGTTTTTGAAACGAAATTAAAAAAGTTATCACAAGATGAATTGTTGTTCAAAATAGCAGGTTGCATAAAATCTGTATTTGTAACGGAATTCAATGGCATTTCCTTTGGAATGAAAGGGTTATTCGGGAAGCCTTCCGGGTTAACTTTGTAGTATGTTCAAGAACTTCTCTACTTTATTCTGTGGACAATAGATACAAAACCGCGCATCCCTTAATAAAACGCATTGATTTTTTAAGAAATGGTATGTAATTTAAGGAACCGTTTTTGTAATGTTGATTATGTAATTGGTAACAAATAATAACTTTATAACATTTTACACACATAGACGCGAAGGAACAACTTTTTAATCCCATTGATAAATCATATTTAGTTACCTCATACAATGTATTTTAGCTATAAAACAATAAAGAACACTTAATCGGCTACTATTTGCCTATTATGTATTCTCTAATCTAATTCCCCAATTCTGGGCACTAGCTTTTGGTAATTTTTCTTAAGTAGGTTTTGGAGTTGGAATGTGCTACAATGTGGGTTGGCGTTCACATTTTGTCGATATTCTTTATTTCTTAAACATTCAAATTTCCTTACCATTCTTTACCGTCGAGTATGTAGTAAGTCATCATATCAACATTAACTCAACTTCAAAACTTTTTTTGTAATTAACACTCTTAGTAGTGCCGGCACCATGGTTTAAAACCAGGTACCATGTCCTATAATTTTTTATAGCGATTTTTTTTATCCCATCACCAGACATCTCCATCTACTACGATTTATAAAAACACTTCTTCTATAGATTCTAAATGGTCCACTGCCGGACATTTGCCACTATCAATAAGATGATTTATCGTAATCGCCACGCTTAGTAAAGGGATAGACGTTTGCAGTACCAGACATCTCCAGCCACTAAACTGAATAATATATAAAAGGTCTAACATATGATGATTATTAAGTTTTTTTTAGCCTTTCCATTAGTATTAACTTTCGTGAACTCAACGGGCCGATTGTGGAGTCTCTCACGTCGTTAACTCAAACAAGCTTTTTTTTCTATCGGATAAAGTTACGAGACTACCAAAAGTTCACCTGATGGTAAGTGCAACCTCCGCCTATAACAAATGCTGTGTCACACAGAACATTTATGTGTGGAACCACAGACATCAGTTCTTAAGTCTCACATGCCCAGTGATTACACTTACTTTTAGTGCCATTCTGACCGAAACTCATTAGCATTTGCATACTACTGCCTTACGTCTGAATAACTGGCCTAGTTTATAGAGTGGTGGGAGAGTGGTGGGCTGGGTGGTGGCCTGGATTATAGAATTAGAAAGTTTGCAGGGGGAATTGCCTGCCATACTCCTATCCGCTCTTTTACTAGTAAGAAGCACGACAACATTTCTCCTCGTGCTCAGCTCAAACGCCCTACAGTTTTATATGTTTTAACTAACAATATAGTCACTTACTTAGAGAACTACGTAATAAAATGATTTCCTCAAAACTGCTGTATTAAAATTTTTGTTGATCTAGTTAACAAGTTACACATCACCTAGTAAAAGTCTAGGTCAACAGACTTTATTAGTTTAATTCGTTAAATAATGGAGCATTGCATTCCTAGTTCATGCTTACAGAAAACTTATAAAGATACTTCTACACACTATAGAAATATAAAAAAACTTTTATACATTTTCTGTTTACTATGATTTGTACGGAAATTAGCATAATGTGGTAAAGAATTAAGTTTATACTTAATTTTGTACTACATGAGGCATTTTAGATACGTAATTTGAACACTGCAGTAATTCATGTTCTACAAATAATAGCACCCAATGCCTGTATGTAAGGGTCTGCGATATTGAATGATGTGGGTATAGTAATATAATATATAATATTGTGTTATTAGACTATTGTCGTAACAAATTAAGTAACTAAATGCCTCTCAGAGTTTATAGTGCTTTATCTTCTGACATCGTTAGCATTGTGTTTGTCTTGTTATATGCTTATAGATATTGTACCAGATGCATTAAAAATATTTGGTACAGAAACATAATAAGCAATAACATAATAATAACTATATAAGCTATCTGTTTAATAAAAGAACCTATATTTTTGCTCTGACTGCAATTTTGCATTTATCTTCACGGCAGCTTCAATTATGACTCAAACGCAATAACCACGATAGTTAACATAATCCGAAATAAGTTTGCGGAAATCCATTTCTGTCAAATAAAGAAAAAAAGTTAAATGTGCTAAGATCCACATGCGAAATGATAAAATAGTGTTTATAACCTATGTACCACCCGCCTTCCCTCAATAGCACGTGAAAACTAATACACATACATACATATATCACGCCTTTTTCTCTTATAAAGGGGTAGGCAGAGGCCCCACACGTAGCCCACCTTTCGCTCCCGTGGGAAACGAGCCGGGTGACGAACCTGTTCGCCGCTATTTTGGTAAGAGTCAAAAAAATTCTTACTTCCCATTTCGTTCCTACGAGCAGCATAGTGACAGCATGGCATGCTATGGTATTTATCTGCACGAATAACGGCTAACCGTACAATGCCTTAGTCGCCTTTTACGACACCTCGGTAGGAAAGAGGTAGGAGCTATTCTTCTGCCGGACACCTATCGGCATACTAATAATGCCATCAGGAACCGCCACCAGATGTCCAATCCTTCTACTATGAAGCAATGTAAAGAATTAGTAATAATAAACAACAGCATAGGCTCTACCGCTGTTGGCATATCATTAAATAATGTTAATTGTAAACATAGCAGCAAGCAAATAAATAAATATTAAAAAGTATAATTAAAGTTATAAATTAGTGTAAAGGTCATATTATACTTCCAGCTGGCCTAGATAAGAAATTTTAAGCGTTAGTTCTCTACGGCCTACTTACACCAACTTCATTACCGTTATTTGTTTAAGCATGAATACCGTTTTTTTATTTTTGCTAGAAAAAAATGCAAGAGAATTGACTTCAGTTTCTGTGCCTAATATAAGATACAGTTTCTTTTTAGTGATTTAATGTCGATGAATCACGAAATATGAAAACGTATAAAATACAGTTAATTTGTTAAGATTCGTATTGATAAGAAAAAAATGCCTTCTCGCAATTGCGCCCACAGTCATGAAACACATATTAAGTATAATTTATACCATAAATAAAAATGAAATTGGATTTTTCAGCTATGTTGTTTTAAAGAGAAATGTCTTAGTGTGCGGTGAGAGTAAAATTTCAAGTTTTTTTTTGTTGTATAAAGTGATGAAACGAGCAAAACGTTCACCTGATGGTAAGTGCAACATCTGCCCATAACAAATGCTGTGTCACCCAGAACATTTCTGTGTCACACCTCACTGTGCCCATCACCCTGGGACATCAATTCTTAAGTCTCATATGCCCTGTGATTACACTAGCTCACAGTGCCCTTCAAACCTAAACACTACGTTCTGGCTACACATAAAGTTATGCAGAGCCCCATTCACTTGATTTCCTGCTAATACTCTTCTCTTAATATCACAGTCATACTTTCCGTCTCTCGTAAATTTAGAACCCAGGTACACAAACTCTTTCACTTGTTCCACTCTTTCTCCTTCAATCAGAACTTTGCAATCCGACGTACTTTCTTCTCTTTCAAAAACCATTACTTTCGTCTTATCTACATTAATTTTCATTCCTTTGCTTTGTAGAGCACCGTGCATAATATTAACCATCGCCTGCAACTCCTCCTCCGATGATGCCAATATAACCTGATCATCGGCGTATAGGAGGCATTTGACGGTCAAATCATTCTTTCTTAATCCAAACACACTCTCTTTCAAATCTTTTAAGCAATTGTCTATGAATAGGTTAAACAGCCACGGCGAACCCTGTTTAACACCTTTTTCGATGTTAAACCAGTCTGTGTAAGCCCCGTTTACCCTGACACAAGCACTGGAATCCTTATAGAGTGATTTCAGTGCTCGTATTAAGCTGCCGTTCACCCCATACATATGCAATGTCGACCACAATTCAGTCCTCACTACCCTATCATAGGCCTTTTCCAAGTCCACGAATGCGCAATAGACCTTTTGACTTTGAGTCAAGAATTTTTCGGCTATGCTTCGTAAGGAAAAGACCTGATCCATGCATCCCATTCCTCTCCTGAATCCCGCTTGTACATCCCATATCTTCTCTTCAGTTTCATTCATCACTCTCTTAAAAATCTATTTAGTGGAAAATACCCTAAAGAGGTTTTTGAAATTTCAATGAGCAAAATTAGGATTTGTAACTCATAACTCAATCCTGTTTCAATAATCGGAAACTGGACTAAAATTGATACGGATACACATCAAAGAGCTACTAAAAATAATTACTTTTGTTCATTCGGAAATCAACTCTTTGAATTAAAAAAAAATCGATTGTGGCTATTTTTTCCCGCTTTTCACAAATAATCTAACTAATATAAATATATATAAAAAATACATGCATGTATTGATTTATTAGAATTTCTTAATCTTTTGATAACATAATCGTATTCATAATAATCCATATTTGTCGGTTGTGGCTTGTAGAAATATGCTGTATAACCTAATTTCAGCAACATAATACCGCATTTAATACTTTTAGACCAAGTAATTATTAAAAATATCATTAGGAAAGTTTTGTTTTTTAATAATTACTTGGTAATTTTAACAACTTATTAAAAGTGATAATTTCGCTTCATTTACTTCGTTGTATTATATATTTTAAATGTTAAATCGTTTGCTCCACTTTTTCGCACGATCCATTGAAATCCTATTACCATTAAAGTTAACATGGGATTATAAATTTATTCGTTTTGTGACGATTCAATAACTCATGTGCATATTTCGGTAGGTTGTTGTCGCTGGCGTTCGTTCAGTATTATACTTTACTAGATCCACTATTTTGCTAATTTGACGCAGTGAAGCAACATTGATATAATACAAACTTCGAACCCTGCTACTTATTCAGCTGTACTTCACACACACAGATCAGCTTTCGTCTTAGCCGTAAACTTATCTTTAAATAAAGCTTAACAGCTAGGCTCATCTTTAAGTCAAAATTTCGACAATGAATAAATAGTAAAATAAAACGCAATAAATTCAGAAAATTTAGTTTTATTAAATCAAATAAATTAAAATTTGATGTTGTGCTTGTCAAATGTAACTGTGTAAGAAACATTTTCTTATACAAAATTAAGACGGACGGAGAGACAACATTTATTTCGAAATTTCCACAAACCGTAGTGACCGGCACTTTCTAGCCAACATATTTATGTGTTTGTGGACGATGTGTCCAAAGTTTTTTCACTTATTTTACGTCTAGTAGGGCGAGCAGCGGCTGAAATAAATATATTAATGACCGTGTAGTTCAATCACAGCGTAACTGAGTTATGGGTTCTAAGATCGAATACCGTTCGAATCCAATATTTTTATTTCAGCCTATCACTAGTCCATTGCTGAACATAGGCCAGGAGTGCCACAAAAGTGAGTAGCACAGGCGGTTGCCAAACGCAGTTTTGACCGAAATTCTTTTCACGAAGGTGGAAAACAGCAGCGGTTTGTGAGTGAGGTGAGATTTCAATATTTTTAACACCCAATTTATAACAAATTTATAGTAAAAAAATGCTTAAAATAATAATATTTTTCTTGTATATTTTATAAAAGTGCATATTTTTTTATTTCCATTCAATAACAGTATTATTTATTTAAATTTTGTGTAGTATATCAAGTATACAATTATCTTCAAAATTTGTGTTGGTCGGTCTGTTTTGCCATAGTTGCCACGCTTCGCAGATGGGTTGGCAACCGCAGTTTATTTATTTAGATGTTCCAGGAAGATTCTGCTGCCCATCTCATGGTTTCTATTTTCCCTCTGTCGACTTTTTCGAAACCCACGGAATGAGATGGGATGGTAGATTCTCTTAGGCCGCCACCACACGGCACTGATTCCAACGACCAGGATTTTCACATCAATTGCTATTTGTTTATTCTTTCACTACATATACTAACGCACTGACCGTTAACAATGGTAATGAGATGTTACGTTGTTAGTTGTTAATCAACTGCTACGCGTGGGGTTAGAGTGGTGGCCTACGTGAATAATATGTGGTTTTTGGATGCAGCCTGTTAATTCTCTATGAAAGCAAAATGAGAGCTACAAACTTTTGTAGCTATCTGTGGGGGAGGCCTTTGTTCAGCAGTGGACTTGTTATAGGCTGAAACGACGGCGACGACGGTGGAATCAAACGCTAGTATTTTGGTGAGAAGTTAATGTACGTTTACAAATATTTTAAAATCTAATTTAGAGAACGTTCCTTGATAATGTTTTGTTTCTTTAATATCGTTTTGCAACAAAAGCAGAGTAACTTGTTATAAATTACATATTAAATTTAGTTTTGGATAACACTATATGACCACTATTGATATTTTTCTACTATAACATGGGCAAATTAATTATTTATTACTATGCAATAGTGTTCTTATTTTCTATTTCTAAACTGAATCTGGTGATAAATTATCGTGTATCTAAACCAATAAAAAAAATATAAACGACATAAAAAAATAGACATCGAAACGGCTCAAAAGTCTATAATAAATGAAACACTGTTTAACAATTCTGTCATGCAGTAGACATGCGTCTCGCTTATAATTTTTATAGGGTCTTTATTAACGTATTAATGTATTATACAACAAAATTACACGTATTCACATTATGGTATGACATTTCATTTCTATCTTAAAAATAACAAAATCAATCAGTGAAGTAATGCTTAGGTATGGTTTCCACTTAAAATCACAGAAATAATGAGCAATCTATGCTATAAGCGCGTTTCATATATTTATTCACTTATTTGGGGAAACCAATGGAAGCAAAGAGATTACACTTTTGACATTAAAATGAATTGTAATCGAAATTACAGATTATTATGATGTTTACTTATATATTATATTTTATATACTAATATTATCATCTATCAGTCTGTAATTAAATATAATAATGTTTTTTTTTTTCAATTATGTATCAATTCATTTTTTTAAAAAAATATTATCAACATCGAAATTACACAAGTAGTTAAGAAACTAATTTAGTTACTTTACATATACACGTACTCCGTAACATACTTTTAAACGGTATTGTAGTCTACTTTATATTGTAGTTTTCAAATTATATAACAGTCTATTCCCAACAAAACAATTTAACAATTTCAAAACTGTCTTAGGCTTCCGAAAATTATTCAAGTTTCGACGCTCGGATCCTGGCGATCTGTTAAATGTCCTAATTATGTAGTCAATGTAGCTTGTAAGTCAATTTATAATCAAGTGAACTACCTAAATCTTGTAAAGTCTCAACTTTAGTTTGTGGTTCTTGGTTAATGTTTTATATTGTTTTATACTCAAACCGGGTAGATTGATATTTCATTGACGTAATACTGTGCGTATTACAACGATTTTACTGCCGTTAGGATTTCTATGCAGGATTTTTCTGCCGTAAAGCAAGTACTGTGCAAACATTACTGTGTTACGATTTGTAGGTTACTGATAGATAGTGTAATTACTTGGTATTAGAAAAAGCAAAAGAACTGATGCCTGTGTGACGACCGCAGTGTGAGAGACATAACGATGTTTGACTTATAATCTATATATCTAATATAAAGGTGTACGATTTGCTCATCGCGAATTTTTTCGGAAATAAAAAAAAGATCAACGGGACTAATATTGTCTTTACAAAGTAGCATTACATTAATTATTTTTATTACTCGTATAGGTTCACATCATGTATAGTTTCATATAAACACATTTAATTTCCGTACTGGTTTCCTAGAAAGAGTTGATTTTGGACCTTTTAAATACTTTCGATTCAGCCGAAGCCCCAAACGTTTAGACTTTCGACCATGGTTTTTTTATTAACAAATAACAATAAAAGAAAAATGTTAATAATAGCAGAATTAAAGAGCCATGAGAGCTCAATGTCGCGCCTGCCTTAAATTTCATTATGCGTTATTGACCTAGGGTACCTTACTATAACAGATCGGGGAGCTTTGTCATTTCGGGCCTTTTCAGTGGTATAAAGCAGGAGTAGTAAAAGTATTTGTCTAGGGAAAAAACACTTACTGGTAAGATTCAGGAAATGCCGGTCCTGCAGTCAAGCCTTGGTGTGCAAACTCAAGGGCCCTGATAGCTAGTGTAAAAACTGTGCGTATAAGACTTAAGAAATGTTGTCCAAGAGTAATAAGCCATAGAAAGTTGTTCTGGACTTTGTACTCACGATTAGGTGAACGATTTGCTTATATGGTCATTTTGATCCTTAAATATACGCATTTGAAGCATTTAGTAATAGATCTTTGACATTTTTGTTTTCATTCATTCTTAGAGACCTCCTTGCCATGAATACTCTTCGTATTTTAAGTGTTTTATGTTATTAATTTTAAGTAATTTTTCATTTTGAACACTATGCTTAATTAACATTTGATGTATATATTTTCCATTACAGATGCTCTCTTAGTTTATATTAACAATTGTTTATAAATAAGTCCGTGTGCGTGATCACACATAGCGACGATTAAAAAAACTCAATTGTATGAAACATTGTTTCAAAAAAATTTAAAACAGTAGGACATGAAGTAGATATCCACGCTTTAATGAAAATTTCTTGCTGAGGGATAAAGTTTTAAATAGCAATTAAAAACACCTAAGGGGTATACAGTGTCTCCTTTAGTCGGCTAATTAGAATTGGTAATTGGAAAATAGCAGCTGTCAGTTGCTGTAAATTTTAAAACATATTAAATATACATAGTTGCACATTATTTTTGTTACTTTATTGTATTACCTGCTATTATGTTTTACTACGCTTTACATTAAATACTGAATATACAGATAGGCGTACAGTTTTCTCAAAATCGCATTTAATATTTTTGTATATACATACATACAGTCACGCTTTTTTCTCATATAAAGGGGCAGGCAGAGGCCAGACACGTAGCCCACTTTTTGGCCCTGTGGGAAACGATACTTGACAGGTAACAAACCACGTCGCCGCCATTTTGGTGCGAGACTAAAAAAATCTTATTGCCCATCGCATTCCTACGAGGAATACAGTAACAGCATTGCATATTATGGTATTATTCTGCATGAATAAAGGCTTTATATAACATCAAATACCTTTAACGACCCTTCTACATCGCGATAGGAAAGAGGTAGCTGCAATTCTACTCTGCCGGGTATAAAGAAAATTTTTAAAGTATTAAATTAATAATATCCAGTACATAAATATCAGTGATTTTATTATCAGTCAAGAAGATACATTGCTTGTGTTATTTTTAAGTCATATTACGTTAAGTACTTTGGTATTTAATATTATAAAAATACGAGTATATTAACCGTTCTGCAAAAATCAACATAAATTGCGACGCTGTACATTCAATTTCTTAGGTTCAATAAATCCTATTTTTTCATAACTTTTTAATAAATTATATTATTATTAACAATTTCACCTAGGATAAATAATTACTCGTAAATAAAATCAGCAAGACAGATTACGATTGAACGAAAATTGGAAATTTGTCCGAGTTGTCCGAACTTAAGACAGTTTTGTCAGTTTTGATTATTTTGAACAGAAATCGAGACAACTCATAATTAAGAACAATTAATGAATGAAATAAACATAAAGAATAAAAAATATAATACCTACCTCTTAATTCATAAAAGGCGACTAAAGTATTGAACTGACAGCCTTTATTCGTGCAGTATAATACCATAATATGCAATGCTGTTGCTATACTGCTCGGTGGAACGCACTAAAAAGTAAGAATCTTTTGACTAATACCAAAATGGTAGCAATGTGATTTGCCACCCATCACGTCTCGTTTCCCGCGGGGGTGGGTTACTGGTCTGCTATCCCCTTACATAGGAAAAATGCGTGACTGTGTATATATATATATATCAATAAAAGATCAATAGAAGAAGAGAATAGGTTACCAAGTTGTATTTACAATCGTTTCCACAACAAATTTGGAATGATATCTGGTAAAATCAGTAATAAGCCGCAAAAATATAAAAAAATCTTTATCTTCTTGACATACGAGTAGAGCTTCTAGCAGACTTTTTGCGAATATGCAAGGCTGCAAAGATCTGCACATTTTTAGAATGTGTGCAAGGAAAGGCAGCTTTATTTTTTTAACATATGCGGAACTCATTTATAATTACGTCTGACTACGATGCAGTAACAAGAATTCACTGGTGGTAGGTAAATCCGACTAGGTAGGTACCTCTGCAAGGCCAGTTGTTCTGCCATGAAGCAATAGTGGGCAGGGACTGAAGGGCACCGAGAGCTAGTGTAATCACTAGGCATATGAGACTTTAGAACTGATATCTCTGGGTGGCGGGCGCAGAGTGATGCCACACAGAAATGTTCTGGGTGACACAACATTTGTTAGGGACAGACGCTCGTCTTCCTTGAAGTAAATATTTTAGTAGTAATATTGCACTATTATGAATTTTTACTTTAACAATTAAATTTTATAATTTCTCAAACTAGTTGTTGATCAACGTCCTGTTCTACTTCAGCTAGGGCCAAGCTTCACTATCCATGAAAACAATAGTCGACTGCCATAAGCTCAGCGAAAAATTAAAGCAGCCTTCTTTACCTCACCTAGGTGAGGTAAAGAAGGCTGCTTTGATTTTATACTACTACTAAAATATTTACTTCAAGTTTATTCTTATTCTGTTAAGTAAAATATTTTTTTTTCAAAATAAATATTGATCGCATCTGAAAATCGATATATGTACTCGTACTTAGAAAATATTTATTTTACAAATTTCTTATAAATGTCTCGATTACAAAACCAAATTCCTTTTGTTTAAAGAGCAACTCGTATTCGAGTCAAATTATCATTTGTAATGAAGTAATGAATATTGTAAGACCTTTTAATTACCCGATATAGAAATTTCTTCCAAACTTCCAAATTGCTTATTACAAAGTATAATTATTTATTTTTTAACCTAAACTTAAGTTTTTTTTTTCATGATTTCGCAGTGTTTTACTAGAATAGTTTTGCACTATGTGACGAATATTATATAACGTACGAAACTAGAAAAAACGCCATCTCTGCAGACAAGTTTATTTTATTTTTAAATACGAAGTATATTTCTTCTTTATAGCCTCTAAGAAATCTACTACTGGACATATACGAGCTAACTTCTACCGAGTTGGTGCGATTTGCCATGATCACTACACTACACATGCGGAATGGGTGATCGTAGTACCAGACACTTCGCAACGTAGGCGCCCATCACCCGTTTGGATAATTCGGGTCTTTCTTTTTTAAAAAGAAAGTGACGAGACGAGCAAATCGTACACCTGATGAGGTAATTGTAACGGTAGGAAGGAACGGAAGGCAAGTGCAACGTCTGTCCCTAACAAATGTTGTGAAGCGCTGGAACGGCGCTACTCGTGCCCACGGCTTGTAACCTACTGAAAGTAACGAAAACACGTATTTTGCAGCGGGAGGTTGAAACACGCATAGAGGAATTCATGAACGATCGGTGAAATAATGATCTCACAAATATTAAACCATCTCATCTTGCCTTCTTGCGACTTACCAAACCACTTAAAGCCACCAAGACCACGTCCGTTCAATGCCCCCTCTAGTAGGCCCAAACAATTCGGCTGCTCCCCTTTACGAAGAAAATGCAGAATGTCTAGCTGACAGCCTCGAACTTAAATGCTCTCCGACCACACTATCGGCCGACACTGCACAAGTCGCAATGGTCAATAGTGAGGTCGATCGGAAGGCTTCTCAAAAAAAATTATTCGCGTTACCGCCACATATTAGGCCCGTTTTTTCTAGTAATATTACAAATAGAAGCGTCGCTGAAGTCTCTTGCGCCATTTGTTGTCCAGCGGAAACGAATACCGAATTGGTGGTCAACTTACAAGGGGTAGGCAAAGGCCACTCACGTATCCCATTTTTCTTCCCCGCGGGAAAGGAGACGTGACGGATGGTAAACCATGTCGCCCTTTTGGTAGGAGCCAAAAAATCTTACTACCGATTGCGTTCCCACGAGCTGTACAGTGACAGCATTGCATATAATGGTGTTATTCTGCACGAATAAAGGCTGTCCGTAGAATACCACAATTTATTTTAAATAGAAATTATTGTTTTCTCCTCACATTGAAAAAGGATTACAAATGGTGGTCTTTATGCTTTTTCACATTCTCTCCTAGTCAAAACCCGGGCATGGAGATACATATATACAATATTGTGACAGGCGCCATGTAGAATGAGTCGTTAATGGGAGAGACGTTGTTTCTTTCATAACTTTAAATATAGTTGCTATACACTACAACTAATTTAGTAATATTTAATAGACTTCTAGATACAATCATTGTGATTAATTTTAATTTACTGGTTTAGATGATTGCTTAGCTAAAAGAGCTTAGTCTACACACTAATTGCACACAAAAATTTAAATCTGATAACATATTAGCGGATTAAGATTGACACAATTATGCTTAATATAACAAGCAAATCACTGAAAATCAGGTCATAAGAATTCTCTAGAGTAGTGCCAGTCTCTAGCAATTAATGGGATTACTTTTTGCGTTTTGTAATGTTATAATTATCACTAGTGCACTAGTGATAATTATTTCTTATCACTTTTTTTTAGTTAATATTGATATTTTACTAGTTCGGTAAAATTTTATTAACGTTGCGCCTTTGTTATTTAATATTTTAAATGATCACCATGACTAAGGAGAATAAACATTTAGATGCGTTGTATCCTCAGAGGACCAAATAAAATACCTCGTGGGCAGTAATGAGATTCCCAGTTCTTGGAATATACTAAGAAACTGTAATAATGTAAATGGCTTGTGCTGACCTCTTGGACTTTTATTATCTACAGACAGTATACAAGAAAATTCCAAGTAAAATAAAAATCCTGTATTCAGAGCCAGCATATCCACACGATTGAGCCAACCAATTTAGTAGATACTGGAATTACATGTAGTGTAAATATTAGACCATAATAGAGAATAAGACTAAAGGAAAACTTAGAAATATGGAGTAAAAACAAGCCTGGTGCATTATTATTTTTAAACAAAACTCTGTACAAATACTATTGCTAAAATATTTCATAATCTTAAGAGTTAATATTCAAACCGATTGAATATATCAATGGCCGCTTTAGAAAAAGTGGTCGTTTAACTTTAGGCTCCATAATAAACCAATATTATATTGTGATTTAACTCTAGCTTAAGATTATATAAGGTAGTGTTAGTATAATTTAATCGTGTGTGTGTGTGTGTGTGTGTTTGTGTGTGCGCGCGCGCGCGTGTGTGTGTGTGTGTGTGTGTGTTTGTGTGTGTGTTTGTGTGTGTGTTTGTGTGTGTGTGTGTTTGTGTGTGTGTGTGTGTGCCTGTGTGTGTAATTGTATGCTGTTGTTAAGTACAAGTACTCGTATGTATGTAAGGTGTGGTGTCGCGGTAGCAGTGACAGAAGTATGACATATACAATTTTTTATATATTTTTAAACATATAGTTTTAAATAAGTTGTTATGTGTGTTGGTATTACTTATTTAATTATGTCAGATATATTAATACAATATAAATTGTAAAAAAAAAGAGTGTATATATATATATATATATATATATACATTAACATATATATATATATATACACACGCATATATACATCAGCATAGTTAGATTAAATTGGTGAGTAGTTTTTCAGTATCGTCATAGTTTAATTCTTGGAGCCAAATACTTATTGATCTTTTACAAATGGTTTTGTGGCCGCTTGCCCTGTCCTCTGCAGCCGATGTTGAGTGGTTCGGGAAGAAGAGTGTAGGTGTTGCGTTGCCTTTCTCCCTGTCCCCCGCGACTTGCCTTACTAGCCTTTTCGAAATCCAGCTGGTTCGGGAGGCTCAAAATCATGAAGTCTGTTTGTGAGACCATTTGTAATGACTCTCGGACTGGTAGATTTCCTATGCAGGAATCTGTCTAGATATGTACCACCCCAGTGCCAGTTATTCTGCCGTGAAGCAGTAGTGTGCAAGCATAGCTGTGTTTCGGTTTGAAGGGCACTGTGAGCTAGCCGTAATCACTGGGCATATGAGACTTAAGAACTTATGTCTCAAGGTGAGGGGCGCAGTGTTGTGTCACACACACAGAAATGTTCGGGCAGTGACAGCATTTGTTATGGGCAGATGTTGCACTTACCATCAGGTGAACGTTCTCCTCGTTTCATCACTTTATCCAATAAAAAAAACAGCACATATACACGGCTCAGAAGCTATATCGGTCTTTAGGTTCTTCAAGAGGGCATTATTGACCTTCTTGAATAACAGGACAAACAAATATTTTACGCTTTAGGCGTAGCGCCACCCAAGGTGATGGAATTAAACCAGGATGGCTTCGAAATTAAGTTCCGCCATTTTTGCTATTAAAAGGAACAGACAGCTGACTGATGAGGATACAGCAATATTAGTCTATTTTGCGTACTTCCATAGTATTATGACATATGGCTATGACATATGACTATAAGTATTACTGTGGCGATCGGCGACCGATCTGAAAACAATATTCATTTCGCAAAAACAAGCGTTTCGGGCAATCTTTACGTCCTTGCTAGTCGCTACGAGAACTATTCAAGAATACTAATATTTTGAAACTTCCGTCGATGTATATAATATTTTATATATTTATTTATTCAATTAAAATGTGACTTTATCTCACTTTGATTATTTTACCATCTGTCGAAAGTCATGAGATTTTCCAGACATTTCTCCTAGTCGAATCTAATGATACCCACAAAATGGGATTGGCTGGCAATTTTTTTTTACTCCGCACCGCACGTGATTTCTAAAATTACTATATGCGTTGTCACATTTTAACAGAGCATACTTGTTAATTAACATGACACCGAAATTACACAAAGCCGGTGACGGATAGTAATGTCAATAGTGCGGAGTGTCTGGTGGAGTACCTGTCACTTGCCAATCCTGCTGATGCCACAGATAGAAGGTGGAGAATAGTTGACCAGCGTTACAACTTGTACGTGTACTTTTTGATATTACATTGTAATACATACAGTCACGCCTTTCTGCCATATAAGAGGTAGACAGAGGCCACATACGTAACCTACTTTTCGCCGCCGCGGAAAACGAGACGTGACGGGTGGCGGTAGGTGTTATACTACACTGCCGAACCTATTGGCTACCATTGTAATAACGTTAAAAAAAATTAAATAGTATCCTCCGTGCGGAATTTCTGTCGCCTGTTTCTTTTCCATCAGAGGTCCTTTACAAAGAATCTAAGTAAAAATTACAATTATGTCAATAAAAATATTTGAAAACATCAAATGAAACCATTTTTTATCTATTTGTAGATAAAAAATGGTTTCACATGATGTTTCGGCACACATACCGAACACGATGATAATTTCAGCTCAGATACTTTGTCAAATACCCTCTTGGCAACGTATTTTAAAAATGTGTTAATGCCATAATTTTTAAAAGCAACAAAAGAGAATTGAGATTTCGTACACGTAGACTAAACAACTTTTCACGTAAGCTAAACAGGTTGTACCGTGTAATTCATTTTGTGTTTTGAAACACCTCCAAATTAAATCACATATGGCTTTATTGAATAACTTGCTCTTTTGTTATATGTATGTTATTACGCAATTATTTTGTGACTTTAAATAATTATTTATATAGGTGTATTACCTAGTTTTCTTGTTTTATTGGAGACGGTGACGAGACGTGCAAAACGTTCAGCGACTTTCCGAAGAGCATCGCCCTTCCATCGGTGTTAGCGTGAATAAATTAAATGGGATTATTTTACCGCAGGGCAGCCATGCTACACCTACACCGCTACAGCATGACTAGGCTATACTTTTTTTACACTTACCATGAGGTGACAGTTTTGCTTGTCTCGTCACTTCGTCCAATAAAAAAATGGCAGGTGGACTGATGATCGCAGCTTTGCCCACAAAAAATTATCGTATCTTACAGTGAACTTATCAATAAGCTGGTGAAGAAGAATAAGATGATGTCCATTGTTTGGATTAACAAGCCGAAAGTGAAATATTGAACTTAAAAATTATATTTTGAAGTAAGTATGTTGTTTATGAATTCCTAAAACAAAATTTAAAAATGATTTATTTTATTATTATGTTCAATGATTTCATAAAATTTAATATTCAATATAATTAAAAAATATAAATGAAGAAGTATTTTTGCAGTTGAAGTGCACACGGACAGTTTGTCTTTAAAATTTCGACAATGAACAAAATTCGGCTTTCATAATACACACATATAATATGTTTCGTTCTTTTCTTATATACTTTTTTACTTGGTACATATAAGGCTAACCAAATTTAAACTGTGGTAGTTTTTAAAGAAGTTCAAAAAGAAATTCTTGTAAGGCGAGTAAGTATTATAATGGGCTTGTCTGAGCAATATTTTGGCTGAAGTTTTGGTCTTCAGAAAGCTATTTGCACAATGAATGTCGCAATCGCTAACAATGGAACATAATTAAATTCGAATGCTACTTTCTTAGCAACATTTAAAGTATTTTATAAAAGATTAAAAGGAATTTGTGCATTATTTCATCATCGTGGGTGAGATTTAGGGTCTATTACCGTGAACCTGAATCAACATCATGAACTTGGATCAAAATAATAGGCTAAGGAGTGGTGTGAGTTTTTTGGGATTCATACACTAATTGTAAACTTTTGGACTAGCTGTATGTTAAAAAAAATAGTAAGAAAAGACCTGCTTTACAGAAGAAAAAAACAATTATTCATCAAGGCAACGTATCACACAGTTCAAAAACCCACGCGAAAATCAGTAAATTACAGTACAAATTTTCGAAACATTCACTTTAGCTTTGATTCCTGGCTGTTTCCACTTCTCAACAACTCCGTGGAAAACGATTATCATCGATCAAAAAGCAGTGGTGGAAGCGTATTTTGTCAGTCTTCCGGATTCTTACTCCAGTGACGGTATCCATAAATAAGATCACTGGAACAAGTGTATTAAATTTCAGAGAGATTACACATATTGATTAACAAAATGTGTTTCAAACTAATCGTTTTTTTATCGAACAATAAACCATATTAAACAGCCTCTTACATGTAGCAAAGCCCAGTCCAGGAGTTCAGTACTCCATCTCATCCCGGGAGTACTTATTATCCATAAAAAAATCGATGGCTTCTGTTGTTTCTTCTAGCGGATTTCTACTAGGGCGACAAGTTCAAAAAATTAACTGCGTAGAAGATATTATACTGCCACAAGTGTACGCGAAAACACAGAAGCATTCGCTCGTCCCTACCTATCCAGCCAGATGTAACGCTCATGCGATAAAATCGGAGGTAGCCTAGGATGCGGCATCAGAAACACGGAGACAATCACAACACAACCAGACCCGAAAACCAATAATTTGTGTTTAGGCACAATTGTTGGCTTCGGCTAGGATTCGAACCCAGGACCCGCGGCGTAGAAGTCAGATACTCTGACCACTAGGCCACGCGGAGGCTACTAACATGCAGCGGTATAACAATATCTAAAAATGATGATTGACAGTAACGTCGAATGTGCAACATTTAAGATCATACCCGTCTACCAATCGTGATCATTACACAGCAAACACAGCAAATACTCCCTTCTTGAGACAGGGCTATGCTCAGCACAATAAATTAGTAAAAGGCTACAAAAGAAGACGAACAAAACGCTCATAAGTTCCTCACGGGCGCGCCTTCATTTTATTACACACGCACACACACATAGATATATAAAACTTACATAACTTAATAGACAACGAAATAAATTTTTCGCATTAACAATTTAAATTAATTACATCACAAATACAAAAATATTAACAACTTACCGAATATCAGTGCGAATTATCGAAATGTTTGTAACAGAATGTTAACTTGATAAAGAATAGTCTTAACTGGGAACTACGAGTATAACGCGAAATTGAATATCAGTTGAGGTCCAATTAAAAGTTACATGATTGTTGTTTTCATGTTACACTAGATATTTCAAAGAACAAATAACTAACATCCATCTCTTTATTTGCTGCAGCTGAACATAGGCCATTGATTACCACAAAACATGTAAGTTTGTAGTTCTCATTTTGGAGGGACTTTGCCATAGTTCCTCACTCTTGGCAGGCGAGTTGGCACCCGCTGTTTAATTGTTCAGATGTTTCAGGAAGATGCTGCTGCCTATTTCCTGGTTTTTATTTTCCCTCTGTCGATTTTTACAACACCCACGGTACGAGTTGGGGTTGGACACACAATACCTTAAAATTTAAATGTTTGTCATCTCTTTTATAATAAGTGATACCAAGGTTGGCATGGCGACTGTATAGTTTATATTTATTGCACGAAATAATAATCTCGTGCCCAAAAACACAATGCGAAGCGTTAGAGTGCCTGAAAACTCCCTGCCTGACACCTCCTGGTTTCGAATTCCAGCTGAAGCCAACATTTGTGTAAAAACACAAGTTGTTTCTGACTCTGCATCCTAGCCTATTTCCGATTTTATCCCATGAGCGTTAGATCACGAAGAATTTTAAGTGCTTAGATTTTGATATGAAAATTTGCGTATGTGTTCTACCCCTTAACATATTGTAATGAAAATGTATTAATATTCTAGGAGCAATACTTTTTAAATTACCGAAGTAATAAGACTTATGTAATACATTAACACGCTAGACTTATGTAAGAAATATGTACTATTTTCGTTTACATAAAAACTGTTTATATTGAATATATAGGTAATTTTTATAATTTAATAAATAAAGTAAGAATTCACATTTCAGATGTCTAAAATTAAACACATATTTTGAATACTAATACAGCGAGTATTTGTGTTTGCGTTTCCACGATGCTTCTGGCAGGATTGGACTGCAGCGATATTTTAATGGTGGTACGATTCCTGTGCAAGAATCCTCCTAGGTGTTCAATATAAATTTTGACTTTGACTAATAAAAAAAACCTACATTTTAAGGCAGATTGATTTAAACTGTTAATAAGACCAGAAGAAGAAGTTTGGCCGCAAAGACGAAATCGCAAGGGAAACCTACGACGAAGGATAAATACCTTAAACTTAACCGTCACGTCGTAAAGATCGTAAAATATGAGGGAAAATGTAAGAACTATTTAGACATATTTTGAAGAATTTTGAAGTAGCGTTTTGTAAAGATATTATTTATATTTAAATTGTATTTTATTTGTTTATATAATTAGTTATATCGTGTATGTATAAAAAAAACTATTTTTTTATGTATTGTGACCGTTATGCCTATGCTCTCAAATAATATGAAAATATATGTATTTTTACATCAATACACTTCTTTACACTTTTAAGATATGAACGTGCAAATTGCGTCATAGGTAAGTGACAGCAAGACTGACTGGCAGGCGAGCGGCCGCCCGTGAAGTGAAAAGCTTTTACTTCAACTTTCTACTTAATTATTCACACAGATAAGGTTTAAGTATTTTTCTCCATCTTGCTGTAATTTTACTACTTCCTATTTCGCCCACGCTAATTTCAATTTTGTGGATGAGCTTAAGCAGTTTCATTGTATACATAAACAGATATTTATCTAACAATATATTTACCACCAAGTTACTTTGTGGTCCGTGCATCCACTTAGTTAGAGTTCTAGATTTGAAAGTTTGAGGAAAAAAATTCTAGCATTTTTGTTAGTTGATTACCACGTCATCCATGTATAAGATAGGTTGAAAGATTTTCTTACGCTGCCGCGTGATGGCTCACGATGATCTTTATAAACGTAAAAAAAATTTAAAGCTTTATTTTGATGATTGGAATAATTTTAGACATAAATAACTTATTAAAATAAAAACATTATTTATAACCAAATTAAAAGCCATGACAAGTTGATCTAAATCACATTTATTAGGCGGGGAAACAATGCCGTAGGTCAAACAAAGCTTTATTTTAATATGATATGCCTTAAAGAATAAAGTATTACGATTATATTTATAGAAATGTTTTGTAGCTTAAGGCAAAGTAGAGGTTGTTTAAATAAAGGTCGAGGATTGACAATGAACTTTATGGCCTCAAAAGTTCAGTATTGTCGAAAGATACATTTAGTCGGCAATAGAAAAGAAAAGAACTGGTAAAGGTCGGATAGATACACTTTATTGCACATAAAACCATTAAAAATATTTAGAAATGCATACTTTCAGTTTAAGGCAGTACCAAAGGCTGTTTCATCGCTAAAAGCGATTTCTTCAAGACGACCTTTGGATGGAGAGGATTGTAACTGAAATCAAGTGTGGGTTGGTAGTGCGTAAAAGCAAGTATGTACTACAACGTAAAATATTAAACAATATAACTTTGATACAAATAATTAAAAATATATAAGCATTCCTAAAAAAAACATAAATAAACAGACGAAGGCTTGAATCGACTCAAAGAGAAAGATAGTGATTGCAAGGACTGAGCACGTCTCACTGATAGAGGCAGGGCATTCCACATGTGAACAGTTTATACTGGCGGTAGGATTTTTACTGGTGGTAGGATTTCCATGCAGGATTTTTTTTATTCTAGTAGAATCCGTAGTTATTTTGTCGTGAAGCAGAAGTGTGCAAACATACCTGTGTTTCAGTTTAAAGGGCACTGAGAGCTAGCGTAATCATTGGGCATATGGGACTTAAGAACTGATGTCACAGGGTGACATGCGCAGTGTGGTTTCACACAGAAATGCTGCGCCTTCGCAGAGGCATTCATTATCAGTGATATCCCACCAATGATAAGCCCGAAAACAAAATTACCGCAGCTATGCAGTACCATCCATACGTCAGTACTCCCAGTACATTGTAACTTAAAATAACTGATATAGTGTCGCAATCCCATTTTATTTTAAATTTACTAATAATGTAGACAAAAATCATTTCATGAGCTGTATACTCATATAACTGTTTTTTTTTTTAAATTTATTGTATAAAGTGATGAAGAGCAAAATGTTCACCTGATGGTAAGTGCAACGTTTGCCCATAACAATTGCTGTGTTACCAAGAACATTTCTGTGTGACACCTCACTGTGCCCATCATCCTGAGACATCAGTTCTTAAGTCTCATATGCCCTGTGATTACGCTAGCTCACAGTGCCCTTCAAACCGAAACACAGTAATGTTTGCACACTACCACTTCACGGCAGAATAACTGGCCTTGGGGTGGTTACTACCTAGACGGATTCATGCAGGAAACCTAGCACCAGTATAAACAATTTACTGGCTATACTTGATACAATCAGGCCTTACTTTACGGAAACCCATTAGAGTAAAGGAGAGAAAGTTAATTTGCTAAGATCCGCATGCAAAATGAAAAATGGTGTGTATGACCTAGTTTTGAAGAGCACCGCCCGTCCTCCCTCAACAGCGTGCACAAGAAAACCAATCCCGCCACCGGGAGCCGCCACCAGATACCCTCCATCACTACAACACTATCACTAGGCAATACACGCCACTGAAGTCGGAAACACAACACGTGTTCCCCTTAAAATGAGGCATTATCAAGTGATATTGACTCTACGATAGTTCTTCTGCACGCTGTTGAGATATTTTGTACCAGCCAACCGGAGAGTTAGTGGAAAAGCATGTACGGCAGTAGGCAAGGGCAACAAAATATATCGTGCTGGCAAATGGAAAATGTATATATTTAGAGTTTTTGAAAGAGAATTTTTGTAATATCTTAAAAATATTATTGCAATTACATTACAGAATATCGTCTTCTTCGCTTTACAACGTACTACGCCACAAACTTTGTATCATTACTATGCAAAACTTTTTATTGTTATTACTTCTACTTCCTTTTGCTACCAAGAAGATTCATGTAAGGGATTTTGATGGTTTTTCTTAGTCGATATGAAATTCGCTGTTTTTTTTTTCAGGACGACAAAGGCTATCGAATACTTTAAATACAAAATGTATAATGTACTTTATTATCTACACTCTGCAAAGCATTAGAAAATCATTTTCTTCTTTTTGTAGTTCTAAACTCTTTCTTCAGAGCATAATCATTTTTATCTTTAATTTTCTTCCTTATCTTAGTACAAAGATTCCAACTTTTAACGCCCAACGATAAAACCGTAATATATAAAGGTAGGATGAGCCGAGAATTAGCATATGAAATGCTGCACATTCTGCTCGATAAGTGAATAATTGCTGTTATGAATTGAACATGAGTTAGCAAAAGACAAGGTATAATTGAGAGCAAAGGCTTAACGATGATGTTACGAGTACGTTACGCCTGAATCCAAGTTTACATAAAAATGTGCATTCCTGATTGTTTCATATGTAAAATGTACAATACTCGTATATATAAAAAAATGATAGAATCGCTCACAAATACTCCACTGCTGGGCACAGGTCCCTCATATTTAAAACATATTGAAGCCGCCATGCTGCTGCTATGCGGGTAGGCAAACGTTTTCATATTTTTTTTTTAATTTCTTAGACGTGCAGGTTTTCTCACGTTATATTCCTTTACTGATAAATTACGTGGTAAATCAACATTTAAATATGCAGTTAATAGTAGTTATTTTACTAAAATAATGTTTTATTTGTGGGAACATAAGCCATGAAAGTTTAGTGGCTCAGAACTTCCTTGTAAAAAATGACCGCTGTGGACTGCTGCTCAAACGGAGCCGCGCACCTCGACGATACCCAATAGGCGGCGTGGCGTTCGAGAGACACCGTGGCCGCTGTATTTTTTATAGAGCATTTCAAAGTTTTAAATTAAATAAAATATATATTTAAAATTACAAGCCGCAATTCAATTGTTTCTAGTATACATAAATTAATATGAGGAGGTAGGAAATTAATAGATCTTTGTCTATTGTGGGACTGTTCTCGCTCTCATCGAAGCATTTTTCTTAGTTTTAGCATTTTTATATCCGTCGTAACTTGTAAACGGCAGGTCCAATTCGAATAATTTAAAGTGGAAATTACATACATATATACACCTGTATGAATGTGCCGTGTGGTGGCGGCTCGTTAAAAGAATACTACCACTCTACCTCATCCAAAGGATCTCGTAAAAGGCGAGCAAGGAATTAAACTGCACTGTGCACCCAACAGCGTATGGTGGCGATGGGCTCACCACCTATCACACCAAGTGCATTATATTGTTTTGGTGAAACGTGGATTGTGGCAGTCATCTGTTTTTGCAGTGAGTGCCCAGTCTCTGACTACCCCTTATGGGATACAGTCGTGATATTATGTATGTATGTATGAATGTTATCATCTTCCGATTGTATCCGTGTTTTGATTGACTAATTTGAAAAACATAATAAGTATACCTATATAATATAATAGTTAGACATATAAAACTCGGACTCTTTTTGTGAGTAATGATGAGTTTTATGAAAATGTTGTACATTATTTTATTTATTATTAATAGTTTTTGCAGTGAACGCCAAATAATAATATGTATAAGTAAATTTTTGATACCTTGAGTTACATCATAGCAATTTTCATAACGATCTCTGATTTTTTTTAAATAAAATACTACTCATGTCAGTTGCTGATAATGTAACTGTATATAGATGAAATAATTTTTAAAATCGGTTTAGTAGTTTTTAATTTTATCCATTACAACCAAACAAACACACCAAAAATATAATATTTTCTCTTTATAAATAGTTTACCCCTTTATATGTAATTTTTCAAGTGTATTTACTTAATATCTTACTATAATGAAGCTGAAGAGTTTGTATATTTAATGCTTCATATCAACAAATTCTATTCCGATTAAAATAATGTTTTCGCATTAGATAAACCGTTTGATGACGAAGGTTCTAGGCTATAATACTTTATGCTATGATCTTAAGAAGACACGCTGAGAACCGAACATTACCGAGATGGGCCGAGGTGTGAAAGCTCAGGTCAGCGAAGTACCGTACGACGTAATCATATGGTCGGTTTATTTTACGCAGGTGAAACCGCGAGGCACAGCTAGTAATTAAACATAAAGTCTTGACCTAAATTCAATTTAAACTGGTGAGAAATAGAACGGAGAGATACTTTTATTTTGTTATATATTAGGTGTCCGGCAGAGTAGAATAGCACCTAACTCTTTCTTACCGACGTGTCGTAAGAGGCGACTAAGGTATTGTACGGACAGTCTTTATTCGTGCAGAATAACACCATAATATCCAATGCTGTCACTATAATGCTCGTGGGAACGCCATTGCGTTCCCACGAGCATTATAGTGACAGCATTGGAGTAAGAATTTTTTGACTCGTACCAAAATGGCGGCGACATGGTTCGCCACCGGGCACGTCTCGTTTCCGCGAGAGCGAAATGTAGTCTACGTGAGAGGTCTCTGTCAACCCCTTATTTGGCAAAAAGGCGTGACGTGACGTATATTTCTTTATGTCTATTTTAAAATTCGTTAACATTTAGAGCCTTTAATAAGTGTTCATTGGCACATTATGAATCTTCTTGGAAAAAACCGCACAGTCATTAATGAACACAACGCCTCTCCAAAATTGCGCCAAACAGTCCAATCTTTTCTTTTCCGCATCAATTCAGTACCCTCTGCCGATCATCACTCTGTCTAGCTGTAGCGTGTCCATCAATATTAGCACAATTGGTCTCCACTTCAGAGCACCCTTTTACGCTAGCGATTATTCTTTCTTTCAGATGTGTAATAAAAGTTAATGATCCTTTTCCTAATATTATTATAGAAAAACGTAATATACAGAAAGTTATTGGTGATGTTTTGATACTGACTTTTTCATTGCCATTATTTAAACTGAAAAACACTGCACACTACATCCCTTTTCAAAGTTTTTTATTATTGTTGGAATAAGTGACGCGATGTAAGTGCAATTTACATACATACATACATACATACAGTCACGCCTCTTTCCCATTGGGGTAGACAGAGACCACATCTTTCCACTTGCTACGATCCTGATACACATCTTTAGCTTCTTCTACTTTCATTAGCGTTTGAAGTGCAATGTCTGTATAACACATGCTATGTCACCCAGAATATTTCTGTGTGGCACCACACTGCGCCCGTCACTCTGAGACATCAATTCTTAAGTGCATATGCTCAGTGATTACACTAGCTCGCAGTGCCCTTCAGACCGAAATACGGTTATATTGCACACTACAGCTTCACAGCATAATAACTGGCCTGGGGTGGTACCTACCTAGACGGATTCCTGCATAGGAATCCTACCACCATTATATTATGTAGGTATCTTTGCATACTCTGACGATCGCGATATATTGAAAATACCACATTCTTCACAACTGTTGAAATTTTAATTCAATGTTTTTTTTTTATGTAGAAAGCTCCAGATGATTATGAAGGAATTTATTATTGCTAGTAGTTTGTTCTCCAGTCTGTATCTAAATGTTTATTTTATCACGCATACAAACCAAGGTACGTTTTACTTACCATCAGATAAGGGATTTGCTCGAGTCGCCACATTCTTCCATAAAAAACTGCTGTTCTGTCTCATATTGTGGGTATCGTAAATGTCAACTAAGTAAATGCTTGGAAAATTTCATGACTGCTGACAGGGAATGGAATCATGTTAAAAAAATGTACAGAACGATCACAATACTCATACTTAAAGCTTCTGAAAATAAACTTAATATTTTGACAATATTTCTATTAATATTTTTTCTTTACTTACTTTTACTCGCCGTCCTTTTTCATTATAGATGGCTGCGTGAATCAACATTTTATAGTTTTGACACTAATATGACACCTTTTGATATTTTATTACAAGATATCACCGTCATCGAAATATCCAGAAAGAGCATCAGCATCTTAATGTGCATATGCAAATAAGAGTTTCTAGGTTGAAATGATGTCTTTGTGTTATTTGCTGTAGCGACAATCAGTCCGTAAGTTGGTGTGGGTGAAATTTATGAAAGAAATGTCTGTGTCTTGTCGTTGCAGCTGATAACACACATTTTACTGGTGGTAGCATTATTATGTAGGAATATGTATAAGTAGGATACCACCCCAGGCCAGTTATTCTGCCGGGCAGCAATAGTGTGCAAGCATTTCTGTGTTTCGGTCTAACGAGCACAAAGCTAGTGTAATAACTGGGCATACGAGACTTAAGAATTGATGTATCAGGGGGTCGGGCGCAATGTGGTGCCACAAATAAATGTTCTGGGTGACATACAACACTTGTTATAGGCAGACATTGCACTTACCATTAGGTGAACGTTTTGCTCGTCTTGTCAGTTTTTTTTTTTTATGAAGGAAGGTAAGTTACTTTGCTAAGATCCGCATGCAAAATATAAAAATGGTGTATATTACCTAGTTTTTTGAAGAGCACCGCCCGCCCTCCCTCAGTAGCGTGTACAAGCAAACTAACACCGCCACCAGAAACCGCCACCAGGTACCCTCCACCAACCGCTACAATACCACCACTAGATAATATACACCACTGAAGTCGAGAACACGACACGTGTTTCGCCCCAAAACGAGGCATTATCAAGCGTTTTAGACTCTACGACAGACGGCCGCCGAGTGGTTTTTTTTTTTATTATTTATTTAAAAAAAATAAACACAACGGCTAGTTCTTGACTTACCTAGTGGTTAAGTGTTCAGCAAGGAAGCGCAGCTAGCGTTCATGGTACTGTGCCACGAGAAATATAAATTTTACATGATAATTTTAATGCTTAAATTTTAAGTATTGTAAATATTTACAGGTATTATAAATAAAATGACTATAGAAAAAATATCGTATACAACTTTATAATGTTACACCTCTCCTGTAAGTCAGGGAGTAGACGCATTAACACATAATGGACGCTTGATCTTTTAATCTTTTGATTTAACACTGCAATAGGAAAAACTTGCGCTTATGTAGCGCAGGTACAGTACCTGCGTCTCACTGCACAGTCACACTGTAAATTACCTTATAATTTTATTTCCTTTTTTGTATATTTGAGTGCTATCTAATGCTGTCTCGAAAATATCGCAACGAATATGAAAAATAAAGGAAATTTCATATTAAAACTCATACTAGTTTGACACAAATCTTCCTCATATAAAACCCTCAAGTAACCTGGAAGTCATAAATCACATATGGGTCGATTTACAGAAAGAAAGTTCTTTTGAAAATGTTCACGATCGGACATCCGGAACTTGATGGATGTCTCTGTTTATGCACTCGAATGATCTTTACTTTTTGACGTGACCAAGCTAGGACTCTTATTCATTGTAGTTATTTATATTTTTAAATATGAGAAAAAATTCATTTAACGAGGTTTTAAACAAAACATTTAAACAAGATATGTACATATCCAAAATTTATTTTTTTCGTTGTCTAAAATTAGTACCCTGTAAAGTTTTTATAGTTTACTAAGCAATCAACAAACGGCTTCGATTATTTCAAGTAAATGTAGTAGACACAGAGAAATAGAAACAATGTTTTTATTACATATTTGTCCCTTAATGCATGCATGACAGCATATTTAAGCGGCAATAGCCTAATGGTTTAGGATACGGACTGCAAAACATGTCGTCGCCAGATCGAGCCTGCCGTTCGACTATTGACGTGAACCATCTCCTAGCAATAATGTTAATAGCATTGCTGGCACTCTTTAAAAAAATTGAGCAGAGGTCAGCGTTAGATAGATAGGGTTCAAATCTCAGCTGAAGCCGATATTTGCGGAACTCAAAGATTATATTGTATTGTAACTGTATTTTATTGCATATGTATTACACCAAGTTCGCGAAGTCTAGAACTAGTCAGTGAATGTTTGTCCTTATTACTTACGGTACTATAATATTGTATATTGCGTACAGATAATATTCTGGTTAGTAGCTGGAAGATTTCTGAGAGGGATTCATTTCTTTGGAGCTACGAGGAATCAGCCACGCTGCTCCAATGGGGGGTGGCGGACTGCACATGTTTTCGAAATATTTTTTATTTCTCAGACATACAGGTTTCCTCACGATGTTTGATTACTGGTCCACTGATCGTTCACTGATCCACTGTTAAACATAGGCTTCCCCATAGATTGCCACAAAAGCTTGTGGCACTTAATTTAGGGGATTATGCCATAGTTTCCACGTTTGGTAGGCGGGTTAGCAACCACAGTTTATTTATTTAAATGATCTAGGAAGATGCTGCTGCCCATCTCCTGGTTTTCATTTTCCCTCAGTCGACTTTTACGACACCCACCGGATGGGATGGGGTGGTAGACAGCCTTGTGGAAGTCAGAAGTATTTGACTGTTTAGTGCTACCTCGCACCATCCTTTAAAATTTCTTAACTTTAAAACATCTAAACTTCTTCCAAGAACAAAAACTGAAAAACAGATATTAAATTATAAAAAATTAAAGTAACTTTTATTCAATAATAATAACACATCATATTAATTTATGCCCTAAAAATATGTTCAAATCAAAAATGCTTTTGTATTTGAATAACATTTAGTCGTGAAGTTTTATTTTTGTGACGGTGTTTTAACTTTTTGATATTTAAATTCTCAAACATTTAAGGAAATTCAGTTATCAAAAATGTTCTTGACAAAGTACTATAAAGTACGTTGTTCTCAAGGCATCTAAGCTGGACTGTCGCCAAGTTTACAAATTAAGGTGAAATTCTCTCTGTTCCGTACACAGTAGCAGGATTAGTTTCATTGACTAACAAAACATGGAATATTATTTGAAAATATTCAAGTGCGTGAACTTGTAGATAATTGATACGATAAGACCGTTATCGTAATAATATTTTGATTTATTTCGTTAATACATTTTTCACGGTAAATTTTCAGTCAATTTTGGAATTTTAGACTTAAATTTCAAAGGTGTATTCTATCATACATTTTACCGTTTAATATTTATTGACTTACAAATATTAAATCACTAAATGCATATTTATATTATATCATTTGCCAAAATCCATAATCTAATCTTACCGTAAATATAAAACAACTAATTTAAAATACTTCTACGAGTATATCGTATTATAATTATTTAATTTTTTTGGAATACATTGATCATGAGCAATTTTATTTACTTATTAAAATTCACAGTTTACGATCTAGTTAAAATACATTTTCCTGTAATATCTCCATTCTAAGATTTTATTTGTCTGGCAATAATTTCTATATCTTTAGCGGTAAATACGAAGTGCTTATCGTTTAAGAGAATATGGTACGTAGTTGTTTTCTAAGCCGAGGCACGCTCGCCTGCACTAATTCATCACATCCTTATCTATCCACTGCAGTTCGGTACCGGGCTGACTTCCGAGAACATTAATGTAAAGCAATTTAAAAACCCTTTTCGTCTGTTGTGAAAATCATAATAATAAGTTTATACTTAGGTATAATTACTCAATAAATCAAATTTTAAAGCAAACATAAGTAATTCTAAATTAGTTGTATTAAATAGTATGTCATGTTTGGGTAATTCGTTTTGTCTAAGAAGTCAACCAATAATCTGAGTGAGTTGGGCAGCATTCAATTGTGTCATAACTCAAAATGGAAATAAAATATTCCATAACAGGTTGAATTTTGTGGTTATTATTGAGAAAATATTATTTAGGTAGATTAATTAAAATGACACTTAATAAATAAGACAATGTTTTCACTGGTCGTTCAAATAATGTCTAAGGGAATCAGCAAGCTTGAAAGTAATCTAGGAGCTTATCTACCCCCCTCCCTCCCCCTCATGAATTCTCGCCTTATCGTGGCGGCGAGCTCAGTTACCGCGGTTTTGTAACTTTCGGTGAAGCGAAGAGGAATCGACACGGTCGGCATGTCGCATCGGGTTGGCCGGGGTGACCGCTCTGATCAGACTTGGCAGGCTCACGGAGGCAAGAGCGGGCTAGGCTAGAAGAAAAACAAGAACTTTATGCCGAAAATGCAGTGTGTCAACCTGACAACGATTACTGCGATGTTACAATTATATAAATATATAGAAATTTAAAAATAAATCCTGCATTAAGCAGACTTTTATTTGCATATTAAAAATAAATCAAAAATATCTTTAACTAAAAATTCAAAAAATCTCAACAAAAAGCTAAATGCTTAATTCTAAATGTTTTTGACACTCTACCAAAGCGGCAGTATGACTTTATCGGCGCAAAGTGCCAAGTTAGACATGTAGTACATACGCCCAGAAATAAGCGCAATTTTAAGAATAATTTTACAGATTACAAAATGACAAATTTAACAGAACGGAAAGCCCGTTGCGATGTTAAATAATGAGTTGGAACTTTATTAACTAACAACATAAATCAATAAGCATGAACATTAAATGAGCATCACATAAAATTTAGCATATAAAGAATATTACGCTAAATGTAAACATTTAAAGTATATAATAAACTTAATACTAGACCTTTTTAAATATTACCAGAAAAATACATATGATTTAACAAGTTTAGCGATAACGTTCATTTAAAGGACATTGAATAACCAAGTACGTCATGTGTTATCCACGTACGTCATATATACCGACAAAAGCACTTCGAATAATGAAAACTTGCAATATAAATTTCAACTACTGAAACCTAGTCACGTGAGTAACACTAATTTGTGATCCTGATGAACTGAAAGATAAAGTGGTTTGCATAACAGATGTGACTACACCTTAAAACGTTATTAAATGTATGATAAAAAATGAGGGACATCAGATTAGAACGGAGTTCCTTTCGCTATATATTATGTGTCAAATAATAGGTGTGGTGGCGGCTTAAGAGAATCTACCACCCCATCTCATCCCGTAGGTGACGTAAAAGTCGATAGAGTGAAAATGAAAACCAGAAGATGGGCAGCAGCATCTTCCCCGCTTGCCAAGCATGGCAACTATGGCGAAATCCCCCCCAAACTTTTGTGGTAATCTATGCCAGTCTAGACCAGCTTCACCAGTGGACTAGTAAAAGGCTGAAATAATGATGATGAACAGGCACAATGAATTAACAACGTTTGAGAATAATTAAATGAAAATATTAAAAAAAGGAAGGAATGATAATAACAATGTAATTATTTAAAACTGTTTTGGGTAACTGGTGTCTTGATAGCGTTGTTAATATAAAAAGTAGGATTTCTGTATCTTCCAAGTTGCCATAGCAAGCGCCATGTTCACGCTTGTGAACACATATATAACGAATATAACTCTGCACTGCACTACATAGCTATAACGTACTATGAAAAAGTGTCGTGACGGTCGAAGTCTTACACTTTTTTCGTCCTAGCTCTCGTCCGCCAATTGTCTGCAGTGTAACGTGCGAGAAGGAACTTCGTTCCTAAAACATATTTATAAACCCACAGGACAACCGAAGAATTCATAGTAGAAAGGGAAAAACAAAAAACAAGATGTCAGCTATGATAGATGGTGGAATAACGACTTCTATTATGCCACCCCTAAAATAACAACACAGGGGCTTACGTTGACTTTACTGTATCCGCTGAACAATCTGAGCAGTTAACGGCGGCGATCAGTTAATCTGACACTGTAAAGTTAATCAGTAATTTTCACGTTGCTAAAAGGCCTTTATTTGTGCAGAATAACACCATAATATGCGATGACGCCACTATACTGCTCGTGGGAACGCAATTGGGAGTAAGCATTTTTTTTTTTGAACTTGTGTCGACGTGGTTCGCCACTTGTCTCGTTTCTAACGGAGGCGAAAAGTTAGCTACGTGTGTCGTCTCTACCTACCTCACATACATCGTGACGTATGTATGTATGTAATAATGAGTAAGTTGCCCAAGATTTTTTGAAGACATAAAGTACATGGATTTATTAATATTTTATTAGATACTTTAACAATACAACAGCAAATCTTCTATTCATCATTTAATTTCTGAGCATTTTTAAAATATCACAGATATGATTTCAAAGTAAAGTTTATGTAAAATTATTCGTAACGCATTTCAAAATGAACTTAAATATCGTTACTGTAATGAAAGTTATATTTCAATCGTTATCTTCAAATCTACATAATAGATATTTTATAATTATATTATTTTTTATGATTATTATAGTCCACTTTTGTAAATTTTCACTGGTGGTAGGATTCCTATGCAGGAATCCGTCTAGGTAGGTGTTACCACCCCAGGGCCAGTTATTCTGCCGTGAAGCAGTAGTGTGCAAGCATTACTGTGTTTCGGTTTGAAGGTCACTGTGAGCTAGCGTAATGACTGAGCATTTGAGACTTAAGAACTGATGTCTCAAGGTGACGGGCTCAGTGTGGTGTCACACAGAAACATTCTGGGTGAAACAGCATTTGTTGTGGACGGACGTTGCACTTACCATCAGGTGAACGTTTTGCTCGTTTCGTCACTTTACACAATAAAAAAAAAACATTTACGAAAGATTTCAAATGAAGAAGTTTCTTTGCAAGACGGTGGTGCGTTAAAAAAAATACTACTTCTACACTACGAGTGAGTCGTCCCTCGTGTATCGTGCGGTGATAATGTAACAAACCAGCAGCATCCTTTTGTGTAAGCTATTATTACGCGATTGGCCAACTCGTGTGCCGAGTTAAAATATCCTGCCACGACACGAATACTTTATATTCAAAACATGTATTTTCTAATCGTATGAAATACAATGCAAATTTTATATCTTGATTATGCGCTAACCTTAAAAAACAATTTGTACATCTTATTTTATTTCAAACGTTTTATTTATCATAAAATGTACGTGATATAACACAACAAAGACAGCATCTGCAGCCTTTAACGGAAATTCCTTAATGCGCTTTGCTCAAAAGCTGCCGTAGAACATTCTTAGTGCCAAAATTCTAGACATTTACTTTAAAAGATGCAAAAAATATGCTTGCTAGCACTTTAGTACGTAGTTATGAAATTAATATATAAAATATTTTACAATTTCAGTTATCAGCTTTTACGGCTGGAGTGTCGAAGAAAAAGGGCAGTCCCGAAGGGCTGAACCCGTCAGGTCTTGAGATCAGATCTTGGTGGAAGTCTTCTTTACTTGCCAGTAGTCTTTATATATAAACGAGTACTTCACAAACATTTACTTTAAATAACGAATGCTTATTTTAGTTAGGGATAATGAATTGATTTAAATTATGATTTATAACTTTTTTTATAGGAACATAGATCAGTAATATGAAGTGGCATTGGGCCGGCTATATACTCGTTGCTCGCAAAACTAATAGCCGTTGAAAAAAGAAAAGAGTTGCAATGTCGTACCGGCAAACGCAGTATAGGTCGACCCTCCACTAGAAGGATTGACGACCAGCACGGTTTTGCGTGAAGTCGATGGAAGCAGGTGTTTCGTTAGACCGTTTCGTCGTAGTTTCGAACGACCGTTGTCGCAATCTATGGGGGAGGCCTGTGTTCAGCAGTGAATTTGTGATGGCAGATATGCAGGTGACGATGACTTGTTTTTAAAGTGTTTAATCACGAATTGTTTTATTTCATTGTAGAATAAGATACTATAAAGGAAAGACTACTAATACTGATGGAAGCTCTAAAAAAATTAGAGGTATATTAAAATCCTTAAAAAAGTATTGGAAACTACACAAGTCGGCGCAAAGCAACTAAGGCGATAGATCTTGGTTATATATAACCAACGATCGCGTGGCATAGTGGTCAAATTATACTACTATCAAAATGCAAAGATATCCAAAAAAATTACAAATGGTTGGTTTTCGGGGGTGGTTGTGTTGTGATTATCCTCGTGTCTCTGACCCTGATTCCAGGTCTACCTTCGATCTTATCCCATGAGTGTTACATCGGGCAGTAGATAGGTTGGGACTAGTGAATGTATCTGTGTTTGCTCGTACACTTGTGGCACTATAATATCTCCCGCGTAGTTTACAGTTTTCGACAGTATTCGGAAGTTGTCGCTGTGGTCAAAAATTGGACAGCAGGATAAATAATGGCTATAACATTTTTCCTACCTACATTTATGTCCTAAGAAAATATTTATCATAAATTACAGTTAATGATTTTTATATTGACGCGAACGTTATACATTTAATATAACTAGCTTTACCGTATTTAATTGCGCTTTTTAAGTATTGCGTAATAATTAAACAATAAAAAGTACAGTGTCTATGGAAGTATGGTAAAATATGATAAAATCTTATCAAACCCAAAATATTGCCACTAGAAATACTCGAGAGACATCTCAAGTATCTTGATAACAGTCACGTTAGGGCCCCTTTGCAATGAAGAGAGCAATATTACGTGAAATTTGATATAACATGTAACAAAATAACAAGGCCGAGTAATAACGTGCTTTGAAAATAAAATGAAATAATATCAACATACTATATTTAATACAATATTAAATGCTAAGTCATGAATTAAAAATATGAAACAGATTTTTACTGGTGGTAGGATTCCTATGCAGGAATCCGTCTAGGTAGGTACCACCCAAGGGCCAGTTATTCTGCCGTGAAGCAGTAGTGTACAAACATTACTGTGTTTCCGTTTGAAAGGCACTGAGAGCTAGCGTTATCACTGGGCATATGAGACTTAAGAACTTATATCTCAGGGTGATGGGCACAGTGTGGTGTCACACAGAAATTTTCTGGGTGACATAGCATTTGTTATGGGCAGACGTTGCACTTACCATTAGGTGAACGTTTTGCTCGTTTCATAACTTGATACAATAAAAAAAACTTTTTGAATAGTAAAAAATTTACATATTGTGCCAGTGGAATGTATCCCGTAGTCCCCTATCCCGAAGGCACCGTTTGTGGTAGGGGTGCACCGTTTCTGATAGGAGGACCGTGATGAGGCCCGCCGTTGCCTAGGCGGCGTCGTCTCCGAGAAGGATCTGTCGTCTTTCGCTCCCTCTCGGCAGCCTCCTTCTGAACCATCAACCATCGAAATTAACTAGGGCCCTCAACGCAGTGTCCTCGCTCAGCATAACCGACACTACTGCTGGCAGGGAGAGGTTCCGCCTGATTCTGTTCATCAGGATACTCCAGGCCGCGAAGACCGGCAGGACAGCATTGATGACTCGTTTACGTGCATATCGCTCCTCGTGGAGCCGACATCGCCAATGCGTTCTGATGTTCCTGCCGTTTGATAGATACGAGCGTCTCATCTGGCTCGCTACCACCGCTCTGGCGTAGGGTGCGGATCCGGTGATAAACCCTTGCATCCGCCAGTATGTCCAGAGGTGGAAAGCAAAGCCGCCTCGAAGGATATCGTGCGGTATCCTTGTACAATCCGTATAGCCATCCTCCGCTGGATGCTGTAGATTTTTGTTGAACAGTGTCGGACGGCTAGCCTTTTTGCCCATACGGGTGCACCATACAAAGCTACGGATCGTACTACTCCCGCATAGTGGCGGCGGACTTCCTTTCTCGGTTCCTCCCGAGATTTGGCAGCTGTCTGTGCATGGCACCCGCTACCCATATATCTTTCTTTTATTAAGGAACTAATGCCTATCGCATCGGGTATGCGTTAGGCATTTCCCTAATCCCTTCACGGGGTGAAGGACGGGTTATGTCGGTCTTGCACCAACTAAAACTTCATGATGTTCCGCCATCGCCGCATGTAGGCCGAGCCACGGGAACGTTCGCGAAGACATTCGCGACCCCGCCGGCGCTGTTCGCCTACCTTCGGAGGCCCCTCCTCGTAAGAGGACAGCTCCTCTCCTCTCTCTTTCCTCGAAAGGCGCGCCGGAACGCACGCTGCGCCTTCCAACACGGCCTCACTTTTGTGTGCGTAACGCGGAGGCCACGGGACCAGGACACTAGCACTGAAAAGCACTAGTCTTCCCGGCCCCAGCGGCAGGTCTACTAAAATTACGGCCGCGGGGGATAGGGAGAGAAGCAATGCTCCTCTCCCCCCGCGGCCCCACCACTGCCGCATCTACGATGGAGGTGTGGCTCCTCTTCCCCTGTGACTCCCCATCGGCTGCGGAGGACACCAGGATGCTCCCCCCAGCAGTCCCCCTGTTCACATCTAGGATGAGCTTGCGCAGTCCATAATTCCCATAAATAAAACTTTTCCAAAATCCCTCCAATTGAGAGCTACAAGCTAACGTGTTTTGTGGCAATCTATGGCGGAGGCCTATGTTCAGCAGTGCTGCAATGCAACGCTGAAATGATGATGATGATTACCTGACCAGCTGCAGAGCCGCCGATGAGAATAGTCGCTACAAAATATGTTAGTGTAAGGAAATGTTTTGTTATATTTGTCCAAATAAAGTACTAATTTATCTTCCTAACATCTATCTACCAGTGCGAAGCCGAGGCGGGTCGCTAGTTATTTATATTATACATTATGAAATATAGCGTTAAAAAAATGACCACAGAGTTTTACTTCATGCCGGTTCTTCGCTGAGGTCTTGCTTTTCGAACTGGTGTAGATTTTGACATTCATAAGAGCTTTAATCAAGTCTAAATTAGATAAAGAAATTTTGAATAAATTTAATTGAATGATCTTCGAAAATCTCAGTGGAAGAGAACTTTTACACATTTGTTATAGAAAAAACTTTGTAGTATCACTTTTACACTAGTTTTTGAACATCACTACATTGCACAAAACAAAATAAAAACATTTTAACATGCTTGTAATTATACGTATTTTTACATACTGTGCTTTTACATACTCAGCCGTAATAACATAAATAAACTGGAACCAACCCGCTAATTAATTGCCGCTATGGGCATTTTTATACCACATCTGTTTTAATTTAATACTGTTAGGCTTTTGCCGTAATCTGGCTAAATGCACAATTAAAACATAATTACATTTCAAAAAAATATTTTGATAAATAACATAAACTGAATAATGTATTACAAATCTTCTGACTCTGTATCTAAAATTATCCTTACAATTTGTGTTATATTTATGAAAAGTTAACAATACTATTTTGTTAACAGTTAAGTTATAATTTTCTTACCTGTATCGATTTGTATACAACAGACTATGACAAAAAAAATTCATACATACATACATAGAGTCACGCCTCTTTCCCATAGGGGTAGGCAGAGACCACATCTTTCCACTTGCTACGATCCTGACACACATCTTTAGCTTCCTCTTCTTTCATTACTGTTTTCATACAACCTCGTCGGTTGCGGGTACGTATGACGTGGCCTTTCCTTAAAACGATTCCGATCTGATCCTAATACGTTCGCCTACGTCGACCCTTACCGGCTTGCCCATTCACACTCGCCTCATAAATCTGTTTCGTCAATCTTCTTTCGTCCATCCTCTCTACGTGTCCAAACCATCTAAGCATACCTTTCTCTATCTTTGTCACGACATCTTCTACCACACCGCAACGTTCTCTTATCACGTTGTTTCTCAGTTTGTCCATAAAAAAATGTGCTTTATAAATTGATTATAGAATCAATTTAAAAATAAAACTAGTTGCTACTATTAAATATAGCAGAATGGATTTAAATAACTATATGTGATGATGTGTTAGTATAGTTAAATTTATGAAGTATTAAGCGTTAAGAAAACAAGAAGCTCAACAACTTGTTGAATATTTACTCCACTAAGTATCAAAAATTTCGCTAATGTGTGCGCAGTCACGTCTTCCACACAAAGGCTTCATCATACTTAATGAAAAACAAGGGAGTACGTTTAAATTTTGTCTCCAATACATAACAGGATCCTCGCATTGCTTATGAAATGGAATGAAAAAAATGAAAGAGGGGAAGATTCTTTTACATTTTTATATGTAATGATTTCTTATATTTACGCGAACACTATACATTTAATTTCCTACCAAGGATGATTCGCGAGGCTAACACTGCAAGACTTCAAGCTACAGTTAGCTCTTTCTGCGTAGATCGGATCAAAAATAATGAATAAAAAGCAGAAGGTACTCCGGGTTAACTATGACATCAGGACATCTGTCACCTCAGTCCTCCGGTGACCATGGATGCTGTAAAGCATTCGAAACGTCGGGTTATAAATAGTCAAATTAAACGCGATAATATCCGTATAATTAGTTTCATTTAAATTTTTATATGTGTTTTAATTAAATAATAAGTTGGTAGTTCAACTGATGGTAAGTGCGACGTCTGCCCATAATAAATGCTATGTCACCCAGAACATTTCTGTGTGGCACCACACCGCGCCCGTCACCCTGAGACATCAGTTCTTAAGTCTCATATGCCCCGTGATTACGCTAGCTCACAGTGCCTTTCAAACCGAAATACAGTAATGTTCGCACACTACTGCTTCAGGGTAGAATAACTGGCCCTGGGGTGGTACCTCCCTATACGAACGGATTCCTGCATAGGAATCCTACCACCAGTAAAAATATTGTACTTTCATGCTTCCAAATGCTCTTGTCGTTTATTTATTATATACTGAAAAATAAACACCGGCGTAACTGGACGAAGACCTGCCAACGAATCAGTGATGTAGTATATCGTGTGCTTTGTGCGATATATAAGATAAGTAAAACCAAAACATTATTTCGACTTAGAATAATAAAATTATTTTCTTTCTTTATTAGATATAAGTATTTATTAAATGTACTAAAGGAATGGAATATAGCTATATTATTGGTTTGGTTATATTGTGGTTGTGTTGTGTATTTGATAGAGCATCTAACCATTCCTTTAAAGTAATCTTCCAAGCTTCATCGAATACGGAAAAGTTTTTTTTTTATTTATTTAATAATAAGTGGCGTCAAGTTGGTACTTTAGGCTATACAATATACATGGCATTTTTACTGGCCAACGGTATTTTGCCAGGAGGACATCATCATTAATAACATGTATCGTTATATTGTAAAGTTCATTTCACGATATTTTATTATTTAATTATATGTTGTGCGTGCATGAGTGCGTACGTACGTGATTGAGTGCGTGCGTGCGTGCGAGCGTGCGCTCACGATGTCACAATTGAACCGACAACCAATTTATTACAGAAATGTTAACTACGACTAGCATTCAAACCCAGGGCTCGCAGAACAATAGCCAGTTACTTTGCTCACTAGATCACGCAGTCTTCTGCATTAACTTAATGTACGATAAATATAAAAATCATGTTGACAATCAAATCCGTTATTTTAAAGTTTTAGTGCATATATTAAAATGTGACATATTTATCGAGTAGTCTATCAACGTTCTCGAAGACGTTGCATGCAGATAGAAAGAAAAATATTTTCTTCGCTACCGTAACCCTGACTCGGCTCTTGGCGACACTTTAAATCTACTTTTATCAATTTTTTTCGTTTCCTGTTCTATGCTTATAAAGACGTATTGTGTCTAATCGTATGTACTACGTCTCTTCCCATAGACTGTATTGTACGCAAAAGATCTTCATAAAATTAATAGTTTTACGAAAATTATATCTCGTATCATCTGATACCAATTTTGTAACAATGTATAAGAAAGCGAACACATTCTCCACTTGCTACTTAAAAGTTTAAAATTATAACTGTTAAATACTTTTGTTAAAAAACTTACCATTGTTAAAAAAACTTTTCGAATTAATTTTACCGACCGAATTTAGTTGCATCAACTAAATTCGGTCGGTACAATTTATAATTTATACGAACGGTTACTTGTTCAGTAGAAATATCATTCGTTACTGCAAAAGCAAACATTCACAATGATAATAATTTGTTCTGCGAATTCATGACAATATCAATTCCGATGATCACGATAAATTAATATACCATATGGAATGACGACGTATTTAAATAAAACTGAGTTGATTTCTTTTTACACTGAATATCATTCAACGAATAAATCTTTCTGAAAAGTATTGCTTTATCAGCAAAATATAGAAATGAAAGTTATCGTCATTTCAGCCCACAACTAGTCCACTGCTGAACATCCCTAATAGATTGCCACAATAGTTAGTAGCTATCAATTTGGGAGGATTTTGCCATAGTTGCCACGCTTGGCAAGCGAGTTGGCAACCGCAGTTTATTTATTCAGATATTCCAGGAATATGCAGTTGCTCCTGGTTTTTATTATCCCTCTGTCGACTTTTATATATACCCACGGGATGAGATGGAGTGGTTCATTCTCTTAAGCCAACCACCACACAGAAGGTTATATTTTACTTGAATTTATCAAAATGAGTAATTTTTTTTTATTGGAGATAGTGACGAGACGGGCAAATTGTTAACCCTATGGTAGGTACAACTTCTGCTCGTAATAAATGTTGTATCAAGCAAAACATTTCTGTGTGGCACCACACAGCGCTCGTCACCCTGAAACATCGGTTCTTAAGTCTCATATGCCCAGGGATAGCACTATACAGTATTAGCTGTCAGTGTCCTTCAGATCAAAACACACTTCTTCTTCTGAGCAGATTAACTGGTACTGCCGTGTTGCACCAGTAGAAATTAATAATTTAAAAAAGTATACCAGTATTAATTTTATTAATTGAAAAATATATTTTAATACTCGTATATGCTTCTAATAAAGTAAAGTAACTGCCTATGAGTATCCTACTTCTGTGCACAGGTCTCCTCTCATTTCTTTCACAATTATATATTTGTATATCATACTGACACTGATTGGGAGGATTTACCATATGCATTAAGCATGGCAGATAGATTAACGACCGCAGTATCAGGCGCCTTATATATTTAATGTTTTGTAATAAAACTTTTCTATTTTTCGGCGTTAACGTCAACATGAAGTGTAGTAAAGTGAATTTGTGGCAATAAAAAAATTTGTCGTTGACTGTATGTGCGGGATGACTGCGGTTTTGAATTTTGACCATGCAACCGACATAAGATGAATGCAGCACGCGCTTACTTCGTGTCCTGCGGCGACGAATTTTGACGCCGTGGTTTCGATTCCGCCTAGCTCCCCAAGTCTCTGTTTTACAGTTGTACAATTCGCAAACGTGATTTATTTTAATAATGTTTTAATTACGTCGGTTCTCGAAGCGACGAAACTTCCAACTTGCGTGAGAATGATACCTATATGGTATAGTACGTGCGAAAAGGATAAGGAAAGGTGCCGGTTGCAAAAAAGGGTAAAGAGTTATCGGAAATCTAGCTTGATTTTTACGGCACCTGGACAAAGGTGATGTCATTTATTAAGGTGATGTTGAGTTGTGCTTTTCAAAAAGAAAGAAGTCTGATTGGCCATTGAATACCCCAATTTGACAAAACAGCTATGAAGGTACCATAGAACCAATACCTGACGTTGACTTCTCGCCGAAATTTCGACTCTGCCGTCACGCACCTCAACTCACTGGCTGTAAGTGCCGCAACATACAACCCCCTTGCGTTACACCAAAATTCGACTCGTGGAAATAGGACACTGAGACACGTCTTCAAGGATCAGAACGATGCGACCACTAAGGCCCAAGCGCTCTACTCAACACGACACACACACACAACACCATCACGATCACACCGCCCCCGTCGTCAGCGAGGGCGTATCGGACAAACTCATTCGCGATACCGCAGCAGCTCAGGCCGGGTTCCCCCTACTAGTAATATCATGAATAGAACCATCGCTGGACTTTCTTTCGCCATTTTTTCTCCAGCGGAAACGCATTCCGAATTGGTTTCTATAAAAGTATAATTGCCCTCCCGCATAAAGTGACTGACCAGGCCGAGGGCGGCCCCCTTGGACATTCTCGTGTCAGTTACTCTCGCGCTCAGGATGACGGTCCAAGCTGAGGGAGGATAAACATAGGTTTCGGCTAAGCGCCCCCAGCGGTTGTCTACCTTTCTATCCGATGAAGTTGTGAAAGCCTTCGGGCTAACAGTGACCTTCAGCCATAAAAAAACTAACATATTATTGAATCTACTTATCAAAAATAATAATCTACAAAATGTAACTGATTGACCGTAGTTCATATACGATGCTTTACAATACAATGACCAGGCAAAACTAACTAGTTCATAACAAAATAGTCATAATATATATAAATATATCTTAGAAGATGAATTAACGTTACCAGATAAAATAGATTTAAATTCTCTATTTGAATCTTGGGGGTAAATTAACCGAGCGTGCAGTCTCTTCAAAAAGTACATGATACGTAATATGTACAAAAAGTAATGACCCTCTCGTGCAAAATTGCCAATATTTACTTGTTTATATTTAAATGCACTTTATATCTGGATGTGACATAGAAGCTGGTATTGCAAGTGTATCGATATTTCATCTGTCATGTTCCAGTGATAAACTACTAACTACATTTACAATTTATTTTACAGGAATCGCTCCGCAATCATACAAAAAGAGATACGAGTATACTTCTATGTCGTGGAGAGATTTATGATATTTTTGTTACATGTCCTTGATATAAGATGTATGTGAACGGCTTGCCATCAGTCAAACGCATAACGGATGATTTTTTTATAGAAGACGGAGACGACGTGTAGTCGGCTCGAGTGATGGTAAGTATCACTAAAAGAATTGCGGGCACATCGCCGGCATCTGAAGAAGGAGGGTTAAAATGTACCAAGCTTCCTTCATTAGTTGTTCATGTTTTGGCTTTGATTTTTTTTAATATTGTAGGAATTTGGTTGTAATTAATGTAATGTTTATTGTGATGCCGTTCTATACAGCTATTGTACCTCCGGAGCCAGGCGCTCGTTTTAAATTTACGTTCTGACGTCATAGCGCGCAATCGGGTCCAATTTCCGTTGCCTGAGTGTTTGATAGCTTATGAGCTGATCTAACTGGTGCTCGGCGGTGAAGTATTTTATAATAATGCGAGAAAATGCTGAGTAGCGGGCCCGGATCTAAAAAAGCTCTCAAAAATAAGTATATGCCTGTGTTTAGCAATGGTACATTCAAAGACTTTTATATTGTTTTATATGCTACGAAATTAAACTCACATATATACGACCATGCCTTTTCTTATATAAGGGGTAGGCAGAACCACATCCGTAGCCCATTTGTCACCTCCGCAGGAAACCAGACGAGTTGCGAACCACGCCGTCGTCGCTGTCCGTGCTACTCATTGCCTTCCCACTAGCAGTATAGTGACAGCATTGCATATTATGGTATTATTCTGCACGAATAAAGTTGTGCGTACAAAACCTCAGTCGCCTCCTACGACACCTCGTAAACTTTATAATAAATGTAACATTCTGTTTGTTACAATTTAATTTTTTATTTGTATATATTGTTATACCCGAAGCAATTTTTGAACCGACGTGATTATAATTAATCATTATACTCTTAATAAAGTTAACACGTCCTAACTTTGATAGAAAAAAAACAATGTATTTACGTAAAAACATTTTGTATTCCCTTCTGACATAGTTGCTTATCAACGGCGAAAACGACGTTGTCGTTATCGTGCTATTTACTTACAAGTACTCGTAACAAGAGATAAGAAGCGAGTGGGAAGACTTAATGTTTATAAATCGCCCTTGAGCGTATTAAATCCCAAGCAGTGCGAACAAGTTATCAGATTCTTACCACATTTACTGCCTCTTCTGCTGGATAAAATATATTACATATTTATTAAAATATTAATCCGGTTCATCAATCTCAAAATTGTAAAATGTTTTTGATTAAAATTAATTGCCAATTATTATGCTCCTATTAAAGAAGAAGAATACCAGTCGTATGCTATTAATTATTATAACTTTCACAACTATTGGATAAATGAATGTGAGAAACCACTTTAACAATTCAAAACCTCCTTTAAGTAATGCTTTAGAAATACTAGTGATAATAAGTGTTTTTAAATTTCAGTCTACCCTGGCAACAATCGCACCCTGGCACAAAAATGTGTATGTAAAATAAAACAACACAATAAAGCATAAAAAGTAAGTTTAACTTATTGAGTGCTTCAACATATTAAAGGAAATTTTTCTAGAGATCTATAAAATTAGACTTTTGTCGTGTAAAGGTTGTACGAGTGATAGGAACCATGAAACTACTGTCCTTATTTCGTGACTAAAAAACTCAATCTCTATATAATCTACTTTCAGCCGACCTAATCTTTCTTAACTAAATTCGGTTGACATAATGTTTTCTTTTATTTACGAGAATATTACACATTTAAATAAAACTACTTTTTTACGGATTTTATCGCGTTTAATTTTTGAACTATTTTTACCCGACGTTTCGGACGCTTTACAGCACCCATGGTCACGGGGGGACTGAGGTGACAGTTGTCCCGATGTCATAGTTAACCCGGAGTACCTTCAGCTTTTAATTATTATTTGTAGTCCGATCTACGCAGAAAGAGCTTACTGTGTCTTGAAGCCTTGCAGTGGTATGCTTGGTTTTTGATTTAATTTTATTAATAATAGGATCCCAAGCCGGTGGTAATACCCAACCATCTTCCCTATTGAAATTAGGATGTTTTTTAATTTCAATAGCCTCGCGAATCATCCTTGGTAGGAATCGGTGTTCTTTTGCAAGGATTTGTGGTCTATCAAATCTGATGTAATGGTTGGGATGATCCAGAACATGGTCACAGACTGCAGACTTCCTAGAGCGTCGATGCTTCACATCAGCTATGTGTTCTTTAACGCGGGTTTTAATGGATCTTTTAGTTTGCCCTATGTAAGAGAGACCACATTCACAATCCAGCTTGTATACTCCTGCATCTTGTAGAGGGATGTTACACTTGACAGATGGTAAAAACTGACTTATCTTCTTCGGCGGCTTGAAAAATGTTCTTATAGAAGCTCGCTTCAAGATATAGCCAATCTTGTCCGTGACTCCTCTGACATATGGAAGAACAGCAGGTACACGCTCGACTGTGGCCGGCTTCACTCGGTCACTGCGACGAAGGCGCGGAACCCGAAGCTTGTTGTCTTGCAAAACTTGCTTGACATGCTGAAGCTCGGCGGCCAGGTGTTTACTGTCACAGATCCCTTGTGCTCTCTGAAACAAAGATTTACCCACGGTAGCTAACTGTGAAGGATCTAGGATAAATCTTTGTTTCAGAGAGCACAAGGGATCTGTGACAGTAAACACCTGGCCGCCGAGCTTCAGCATGTCAAGCAAGTTTTGCAAGACAACAAGCTTCGGGTTCCGCGCCTTCGTCGCAGTGACCGAGTGAAGCCGGCCACAGTCGAGCGTGTACCTGCTGTTCTTCCATATGTCAGAGGAGTCACGGACAAGATTGGCTATATCTTGAAGCGAGCTTCTATAAGAACATTTTTCAAGCCGCCGAAGAAGATAAGTCAGTTTTTACCATCTGTCAAGTGTAACATCCCTCTACAAGATGCAGGAGTATACAAGCTGGATTGTGAATGTGGTCTCTCTTACATAGGGCAAACTAAAAGATCCATTAAAACCCGCGTTAAAGAACACATAGCTGATGTGAAGCATCGGCGCTCTAGGAAGTCTGCAGTCTGTGACCATGTTCTGGATCATCCCAACCATTACATCAGATTTGATAGACCACAAATCCTTGCAAAAGAACACCGATTCCTACCAAGGATGATTCGCGAGGCTATTGAAATTAAAAAACATCCTAATTTCAATAGGGAAGATGGTTGGGTATTACCACCGGATTGGGATCCTATTATTAATAAAATTAAATCAAAAACCAAGCATACCACTGCAAGGCTTCAAGACACAGTAAGCTCTTTCTGCGTAGATCGGACTACAAATAATAATTAAAAGCTGAAGGTACTCCGGGTTAACTATGACATCGGGACAACTGTCACCTCAGTCCCCCCGTGACCATGGGTGCTGTAAAGCGTCCGAAACGTCGGGTAAAAATAGTTCAAAAATTAAACGCGATAAAATCCGTAAAAAAGTAGTTTTATTTAAATTCGGTTGATCTTTTTAAAACATTGCAGTAATAAATATAAACGAACACTCGTTTCACCTGGAAGTAAGTGACAAAAGTGGGCTCACTTGGTGCCGGATTAACGGGTGTGGCAGCTGTATTAAAATAAAGACAATCTGCTCAGTGAGTGCTTCCTTCCGAGGAGTTGCCAACTAAATTGAAGAGAGGTCGAAGTGTAGGAAAAAAGATGGCCTCATTCTTCGGAAGGACCGGTCATTATGCGACAATTGTTTTAGAAGATCAAAATTCAGTTACTGCAGAGTGGTATACTAACAAATGTTTGCCACTTGTCTTGGAAAAAGTTCGAGAGAAACGACCTCGCAGTAGGATCCTCCTTCACCACGACAACGCCTCCTCGCACACCGCCGGGCGAACGATCGACAATTTGGCGTCGTCAGAAGTGGAATTGCTGGGTCACCCGTTATATAGCCCCGACCGTAATATTCTTATTAAGAGTTCTGACTGAAGGAGAAAGTGTGGAACAATGTGTGGAAAGAGTTTATATATTTGGGTTCCAAAAATTTTCGAGAGACGGAAAGTATGACTGTGATATTGAACGAACAGCGTTGGCAGGAAATAAATTATATGGGGCCATGCATAACTTTATGTGCAGCCAGAATTTATCTAAAAAGGCACGACTGGCTGCACATAGAGGAGTACTGGTCCCCACACTTATGTACGGTAGTGAAAGTTGGGTCTGGCAGAAGAAGCATGAAAATAAGATTAATGCTGTTGAAATGAAAAGTTTGAGAAGTATAGCTGGAGTGACTGATGGACAAACTGAGAACCAACGTGATAAGAGAACGTTGCTGTGTGGTAGAAGATGTAGTGACAAAGATAGAGAAAGGGCTGCTTAGATGGTTTGGACACGTAGAGAGGATGGATGAAAGAACATTGACGAAACAGATTTATGAGGCGAGTGTGAATGGGCAAGCCGGTAAGGGTCGACGTAGGCGAACGTATTACGATCAGATCGAAATCGTTTTAAGGAAAGGCCACGTCAAACGTACCCGCAACCGACGAGGTTGTATGAAAACACTAATGAAAGTAGAGGAAGCTAAAGATGTGTGTCAGGATCGTAGCAAAAGGAAATATGTGGTCTCTGCCTACCCCTATGAGAAAGAGGCGTGACTCTATGTATATATGTATCCTTATTTATGAGTTACTTAGGTTTGTTTTTAATTTTTATTTTCTTTGTTCCGTCTCTGTATATTGCTACACCTCAATAAAATCGCACCACTCCATGGGTTAACTGGAAGAAAATGCCTAAAGGCATTAAGTCCGCCCTTTGTATCCTTTTATTTTAAAGGAAGCAATAAAGGTTTAAATAAATAAATACACTTTTAAGAAAAAAGGTTCCACTACCGGAGAGTATCGTCAAAGTGCATTATCGAATCGAAACCAAATTTTTATGGTTCTATTTTTTATTTAATAATGATGCCCCAGACCGCGATTTCTCCTATATTGTGAGTGCATTTTACAAACATTCATTTCCTATTTTATAATACCTATTTGTATTATTGCACATGTGTTGGCTCCGGCAGGAATGCGAACCCAGAACCTGCGGCATAGAAGTTAAAAAGGTTATACTATGATTCATAATTTCGATTAACGAATAGACATGGTTACTATTCGTACTTTATATATATTTACATAAACCTACATTATATTATGCCAAAATTATAATATCATCAAAAAATTTAATAACAAAATGATTACACCGCTTCAAATTAGTTTTCAGTATTTCTTGTCACCTCTGAAAAGTCTGTCACGCTCTAAAGGCTAAGCTTGATTATATTAAAAAAAAAACTGTACAACTTTCAAACCTTATTACAAAGTTCCTTTCTCTAAAGGCCAACAATACAAAGCCGTTCTTGCTAAAATTAAATGTAATTGTTGCCAGCTTTTCAATAGCTTTTTATCCTTTTTATAAGGGAAGAAAATTGTATTTATTTAATGTTGGTTAGAAAAAATGTGTTATTTGTAGATTTATTTTTAACTAAATAAGTTGAAATTTATTTAGGAAATATTGATTTTTTTATAAACCATTTTTGTTATTTCAATTTTTTGTTTAGATTTTTTTTAGTAATTAAAATGTAGTAAATCATTATGGATATGTATTCATAAATAAACGATGTTAAACTTCTTATTACTGTTGAATACAGTCTTCTTTATAACATAAAAGTAGTTTAGTTGTAGTGATATCATAATTCGTCATACGGTCGCGTCGTGAGATAATTTATCACCGAATCTCGTAAAACGAGCGTCCTAAAAATCCACAAATAAAAATGTCAGAAAAATCTTATGGCGGCCGACAGATAGCGGATTAACCAATGTTTGAAACGTTCAATAATTTTCAATTATCCAGATTAGGTCAGGGGGAGCAGCGTCTAAGGTATTAAGAATCGGATTCTAAGATCATTAATATTTTCACTTGTCCTTCGTTCAGATGTTCAATATTTGAAGGCTAACTAAAAAGAAATAAATTAATAAGGATACGTCTAACTCATCTATCAAAAATGTTTACCTTCTACCAAAATTCTTAAAATATTTAGTCAAAGCAGATACAGCGTACCAACAAATTTTAAATGAGTTGTAGATTATAATAAGTTATTAAGATACAGATCAAAGTCTGTTTTTTGAGTAACAAATGATATTATAATAACCACATTTACTTTTGTGACTCTCTCTGTTTGTGACAAAACTGATTAAGTATTCGGTGAATTTCACAATTAGGGTAAAGATACAATTATGTTTTGGTTGTTTTGCTTTTGACATTTTACATGCTATGTTAGTGTATACGAACTGTTATTACATACATACATAAAATTACGCGTTTTTTCCACATGAGAGGTAAGCAGAGACTACAATCACAGACCACTTTTGGCCCCCGCAAAAAACGAGATGTGAAGTATGGCGACCCACGACGGCGCCATTTTTGCACGAGTTGAAATTTTTGCTCCCCACTGCGTTGAACACAGAGACTACATTCGCAGCCCACTTTTCGCGTCCGCAGAAAACGAGATGAACTATGGCAACAACAGCTACAAGCTACTTGTGAGAACGTATTGCCATCGCCAGCATCGGCACGCAAACCACTGATTTGGCGGAAAGGAAGGGAAAAGGATAAGGTAGGAAATAGACAGATAGAATAAGAAGTAGAGATAGAGAGGGTAGGGAATGGGAAATTGGGAACGGAATTATAACGTGTAGGATACTACTATCTCGGAAGGAGCAGGAAGAGATGGCAATAGCTAGGGGTCGCTTACCCGGTACTCATTCGTATTTGCGGGACAAGGCAATTCTTTCATTTATTAATTATTTCATTGGATATTTCTTACATACAGTTTCTTACATACATTTCTGTACTGGAACCGAATTGGTTATCTGCGCGTTGTTCGTGCCACATAAGACTAATACTGCGTAAGTTATGTTAAGGAGTACGTTACTTTTATTTTTCTGAATTTCTCCGATTTTCGTTTTCTAGTGTGATCTGGTTACATCCAGTTCTATTGTATATGGCCAACGTCGTATGTAGAATTCAAAAAAATAAAAATTTGAGAGTATTCAAAGCAAAGTTAGTAGTTGGAATAAACTGTATTAGGATTGAAATAAATTCGAACTAAATCCGAAATTGCATTAGACATCTTTCAGGTTACCAATTATTATTAGAAATTCTTAATAATTATATCTACATTAACAATTTACTGGCTTTCAAAGGACACATAAAGGGGCCCTCTTAATGGGTGCCTTTATGTGACCTTTAACAGCATTTAACTTCTAACACAGTGAACTAATGTCTTCATTTATTTAATTTATATAATTTGAGTATGTACATAATAATGTATGTCTGATTACACGAATATTGACAGAGTATTAATATTTTAACGTATGCAAAAGAAGCTTCAATGTACGGACATTGAACTTTCTGTTGTGGATGCATGTATACGTATAGTTTGGTGTAATATCTGGCAATATTTGGATATTAAAAAATAGCATAACGGTTATAAAATCATTATTCTTTTTAAAAGGAAAAGTTTTCTATAAGGCTTTATAAGGTTTTTTTGTCCATTTAATCCTATATACGAGTAGATTAAACAATTCAAGTTCGCGCGATAATTGCCCTGGGTACAAAGAATAAAGCTAAAGAAAGTTGCTAAAGATTAGCGGAGCGTAAAAAATATTTTTGATTGATGAGGTTCTCAGGACTTATGAGTTTGCAAGTTATTGGAATTAACGTAAAATTTCTTTTTATCAAACTTTTTTCGTGACTCCTTAAAATAAAACGATTTTTTGAAATCAGTAACATACGAATTAATGTAAGGGAGTGATTTATATAAATATTTTGACGTATTCTTTTCCTATAATTTTTATGGCGGGTTCGACCATAGAAAAACTGTAGATCTCAACTGGGATCTATTAAAATGTACTATAGAAAATAAGTTGCAAATACTCAACCAAATGTCACTAAGAATCTAAATCATAGATTTTCTGGATTCTTAGACAATGATATATATATATATAGATATATACATATTATACTAGTCAAATAATCGAGATTTTCGCCCAAATTCAATATGATAATTATATATGTGCAATTATTGCAATTTGTCTCTGTAAACACATCCACTGTACTCGGGAAATCCTAGTGTAAGGCAGCTTTTTTAATAATAAGAAAAAAATATAATTTACCTAAACTTCGATAGTAAAGAAGAGCGAATCAAGAAGACTGAACGACTTGCACGGTTTTGCGGGTCGATGGATGCAGGTTGCTCGGGACCGTGTTTTGTGGAAGGCCTATGGGGAAGGCCAATGTTCAACAGTGGACTAAAATAGGCAGAAACGATGATGATGATGATGACCTTTTTCTAGTAACAGTAGTACTTTTTGTCCTCCTAGCCGATTTTCGACTACGGTATCAACTTCCGAATACTGTCGGAAGCTAACAACTGCGAAGGAGATATTATAGTGCCACAAGTTTACGTGCAAACACAGAGGCACTCACTCGTCCCAACCTACCGACGCTTGATGTAACGCTCATGCTTTAAGATCGGAGGTAGGCTATGATGCAGTGTCATAAAAACGAGGACAATCACAACACAACCAGACCCGAAAAACAGACAATTTGTTTTAATGCACATGCGTTGGCTACGGCTGGGATTCAAACTCAGGACTTGCAGCGTAGGAGTCAGATACGTCAAAGTAGTATTTATATAACAATCCATTTATCTGACATTTTTATAAAATATGCATGAATGACATAATATAGGATTAAATAACGAAGGGACAATAATATCCATAATTTAATCGAAATATGTAAATACTTATGTTCAATTATTGCTAGGTACTACAATTTTTATTTTAAATGTGAAGTTTACTTTTTGTAAGAAATGAACTGAGTTCAATATTACTGAGAAAACTTTCGAGAAACGACGAGAAGGATATGATGCGCCGGAAGTAATTAATTAGCGATCGAGCTCGGAAATAATATTGCGAGTCGAGACGGGGGCGGCAACCGTACTTCAATACCATCTCCCTACTAAATATCTTCGCTGTTATTATATAATGTACATACTTTGAATTTTGACAATGAATTACATACATCTTAATACGCTTAATTAAAAGTGCGACAACTTTAGATATAAGTACAATTTAGACGTGACTTTTCTTCGTGTTTTTTTTATTTTATGACGATAGCTTCATCGTTTTCTCCATAACAGGTTTGATAAAAATGAAATAAAACGAATTGTTTATTAATATTTTATTATAGAGCCGTGGTAGCTCAGGGGCCAGGCGCTCGTCTTAAATTTCAAAGTACGCGAGTGACCTGAATTCGATCTTCGGTGCCGATACTTTCAAATTGTTCTGGATTTTCAATTAATGATTTATTACATACTCAGCGGTGAAGGAAGACATTGTGAAAAAACCCTACATGTCTCATCATCATCATCATTTCAGCCTATAATTTGGCCACTGCTGAACATAGGCCTCCTCCAAAGATTGCCATAAAAGTGTATTTCTCATTTTGGCAGGCGGGTTGACAACCGCGGTTAATTATTTAGATGTTCCAGGAAAATGTTATTTTATTGCTATTTTATGATAGCCACGGGATGAGTCTACACGTCTTAGGTATAAAAAATATTTCGAGGACATGTACGGTCCGCAAACCGTATTGGGGCAGTATTCTCAGCATTGAGACATTTACTTTAGTTTTTTATATACTCATATAGTGTGTGTAAAACTATGTTTAGAAACCACTTATTGACTAGACCGTAGTCCTATAAAAAGGAGTCCGATGAAAGACAAAATATAAAACTATTAAGTTACGAGTAGTAGTTACGCAGTGTAAGGCGACCCTCTATTAAATGAAGCGCCGACCTGCACGGTTTTGGTAGTCGTTTTTGTCAATCTATGGGGAAGGCTTATATTCAGCAGTGGACTAGTGTGGGTTGAAATGATGATAAAGAAGTTAAGATTATAATTCAAATTAAAAAAAAATCTGAATAATGGTCATGCAATTGCAAACAATAGCATGTTTGACTGTGTTATGTGTGTTGTTAGTGGTGACATGGCTCGCTTAAGATTGAGGTGCTGCTCCAGTGTTAAGTACTATAGTGACAACATCAAGTTTTATTTTGCACTACATGCACTGATTAGAGTGAATGTTTTGACTTTTTAATGAATATCATAAGTTAACAAAAGTACAAAGTCTGCCCATAAACCCACACTCCCTTCGTCACCATGACACATCAGTTCTTAAGTCTAATTACTGGGCATATAATGCCCAGTAATTACACTTGCTGTCTGTGCCGTTCAAACTGAAACACTGTAATGTTTCTCTGTCCTTGCTTCGGGACACAATAATTGGCACCGTGGTGGTACCGTCTGAGTAATACCAAGACAGATTCCTGCATAGGAATTCTACCACCAGTGTGGTGGCATTGAACAGCGATACACTTTCTCTTCACTGTCTCGCCTTTTTTTTTTCAATAGCATATATTCCTGAACGTTTATATTCTGATCCTATTATTGATAAAATTATATTAAAAACTAAGCATACCACTGCAAGATTTCAAGGCACAGTAAGCTCATTCTGCGTAGATCGGACTAAAAATAATAGTTAAAAGCTAAAGGTAACCCGGGTTAACTATGACTCCAGGACATCTATCACGTCAGTCCTCCCGTGACCATGGCTGTGCTCGAAACATCTGGTTATAAATAGTAAATTAAACGCGATAAGATCCGTAAAATCTATTTTTATTTAAACGTTCATGTGGCAATAGAATTCATATACCTGTTATCATCCTGCTTTATGGCAAATTCCACATTCCTGACAATTGTTGATAGAAGTCGCGACGATTTATACGAGTTGAGTAAATGAAAACAGTTATGCAAAACTTAAGACTGTTACGAGTGTTAGAAGCTGAGTCTTGGTCTTGGATTCGATTCCAGGTGATGCGAATATGTGTGTAACATACAAACGTTTATTAGTAATAATTTCTTCATTGTACAGTAGTAACAAAAAACGCATTTGTGGTTTTTTAGTGTGTACGGTATAGTGATTGTCTTGTGTCACTGACACTGCATCTTTCCCCTCCCTCCGATTATTTCCGAAAATACAAGTACGTGCCTCTGCAGCTGCGCTACTAGTGTACTAACGGCACTATGAAATATCCCGCGTCGATCATAACTTCTAACTAATCAATCGCCGTAGTTAAAATCAACAAAGACGATATTATCAACAGCTCAAAATCGGCTACAAGCCATAATTTAGGCGAATGACGTCTAGCAGTTATAATAGGCGATAACAAAAAAACGTAAAGTACAGGGTTTGAATCCGAGAAGATTCCGCCGCGCTGCTCGGTGTATTAAACATGTTCTCGAAATGTTTATATTGCTCAAAAATTCCTCACGATTTTTTTCCTTCACAGCTGGGCATATGGTAAAATTACAGAACAATTTTAGAAGGTCCGGCACCTAGAATCGAACTCAGATCACCCGGAAACTATAATCATTTAATACCACGGCATAATGGACTAAATAAATACAAACGTTGGCTGCTGATTATAATAATGATATTATAATCCTTACATTGGCTAATTATTTAAGGTACAATACAATTTAAAAAATAGTAACTATTTTAAGAGCATTAGCTATTTTTAAACATACTTAATAATAAAAGGTTATTGTGTTTTTATTTAATTTTGAATCAGTTTAATTAGCCGTAGCATAAAGGTTATATCCCCGACCATGAAGCCCGCCAAGCACTTTATCTAACTAAAGCTCAATCAAGAGTGCACTGTTACCGATTGTCAATATTGTTTCCACCCAGGCTCGGCTACGATGGATCCAATTTTCGCAATCTACATAAGTGTTTATACAGGCATACAGGGAGGAGAAAAAAAATGTTCGTATACCGTGAAAGATCATTTGATGGGCGTTGAGATTCAGAGAGGCACTCAATGTCGGCTATTGACATAATTGGGTACCTTAGTAGCGAATCGTTTGTTCCGTCTGCTATTGGTGAACATGTAACGAAGTGTAAGTAGGAACGAAACTCTTTAATTCATTATTTAATGTTTTTTAGCTACCACAGATAATTTAAATCTAATGCTGCTTCCTTACATTAGAATTGCATGAAATAAATCCCATGGACATTAACATCCACAACCGGAACTGTAATAAAACCGGAATATCAATACATATTTGTTCCGTTTGTATATAAGCCATTGCATTTTTGCATTGAACATCTGAGTTAATAAACTGCGGTTGCCAACCCGCCTGTCAAGTGTGGCAACAATGGCAAAATCCCCTCAAAAGGAGAGCTTTTGTGGCAATCTATGGCGGAGACCTATGTTCAATTTAATAGCAATTTTAAGAATTCAACATCATTACGAGCCCAGGACCTACGAGTCATATCTTTGAGCTTGATCAAAGCGTTGAGTTTTAGTTATCCATTTTCTAGTTTCATTCTTTGTTTTATTTTAAAGTGTTATTTCAGCCTTTTTCTTCATCATTATCAGCCTGTAAAAAGTATACTGCTTGATACACATAGGATCCTCATAAATAAAGATTTTTTACAATATTCAAACTTGGAATTTGAGATGCCAGGTACACTGCAATCACTAACTTAACTAAGTTAGTGATTGTAGTACCTGGCATCTCAAATTCTGCTGCCCTTAGAGAAGCCTAGCCTTAAGCCTTTTTTTTAAAATTTCCATCAGTCGATTTTTTTAAACCAACGGGATTAAATAGGGTTGGCTGATATCCTAAATCAGAATGTGCAATTCAATTTTGATGCTTTATTAATCCAAGATCAACGCATCGTAGCTATCTGGTTATAGAAACTGGAAATGTAATATAGTATAAATAATGTCCTTACATAATGATTTGTACATATCCCTTAATAATGGCTTAATAACTGTAAACTAATTTCTAAACTGTCAGAGAGTAAGATATATTAATTGTACATTTCTGGTAGTGTAATGAGTAACCAATATCTGATTTTGTTTTCACATAGATTTTAATTGTAAATTGGGAATTGGGAATCCCTTAATGAATAAATCAACAGTTATTACAATTCGTAGCTAATTGTTTATTTAGATCTGGATTGTGCCACTGTCAAGAGATGAAACAAGTCCCGTCACTTAATACAGTATACAGAGAAGTGCGCCTTAATTTGCAAGTTTGGCGACAGTCCAGCTTAGATACGCTGAGGAATAGTAAAGTACTTTGTAGTGCTTTGTCGAAAGCTACATCATTCGTTAGAGACAATCCATTTTTTAGTACATACAGTTTAACTGTAAATATTTAAGTAAATATTCAAATATATTAATTATAATGTATTAAGCCTAAAAATTTGGTACACGGATTATATATAATATCAACACCAGATCTTGCCATCAATCATTGCTCTTCGACGAAGGGCGGCTTTTTTTTTGCTTCGCACAACAACTTTGTGAAAGAGCCTACTCTTGACTCAAACCGCATGTTTATGGGCGGCGGTGGTCACTTACCATCAGGTTACCCGCTCACTACGCTTGACAGCACCAGACACCTCTCATCTTAGACGCCACTGCCTGTCACAGGTATATGTATTTTCGGTCTGGTAATTTTAGAGAAGGTCATTCTACCATTTGTTGATAGCCATGAGACATTTGTGACACATTTTAACCAAACCAGCGCACGACACAACTTATGTCACAATTTAACCAAAACCAGCGTACGGCACAATTCTCTAGCAAATTATAATTTATGCTCCGTATAGATTTCATCTATGGCAACTTCCAGTCAGTTCCGATCCACATATTTATACTTTTTATGTTAATTTCATAGCTATAAGTAGGAAATGCCAGCAAAGAGATTTTTGCATAATAAAAACAAAATCTTAAAATTTCAAGACATTTTGGCAACGAGAATATTCTGTGTGTTCTACAGTATAGCGCTTTAAAGAATTTCCGTAAATGGCTGCAAATGCTGTCTTCGTTGTGTTATATCTCGTATATTTTATGACAAGCAAAAATAAAGCGTTTGATATAAAATCAGATGTAAAGTTGGTTTCCTAAAGTTGGCGCGTTATCAAGACTTATAAATCCTTTAACTTAATAGAATGACGGACAAAATTTAAAAAAATTGGATGGAACAAACAATCCGTAGTGTTTATATGTAATAATAGAACACAGTGACACGATACGTTATGATTTTTTTCATATTTCAGAACCTAGTTCTATTCTGCACAATATATTTGAGGAAAAATTAATAAAGACTCTTGGAATTTTTAAATCGATCTTCGTTATTGATAACAAATTCTCGGGTATTATTAATATTAGTTTAATTTTCTGTTTACGCTAATAATTTATTTAACCGGCTCTAGATAATAAAAGAATAAAACAAATATCAGGCTTTTAATGTCTCACTACTACGTAAAAGCATCTTCCATTTTAAGAAGTTTTTGGAGCCGTGAAGAGTTCGCCACGATGCTTCAATTCATTTTAGAAGACTTACCATGACGAAATCTTTTTTTCATATCAGACATACAGGTTTTCTCGCTGTGCGATCATTCATGGATGTACCCGTGGTATATCAGAACAAGTTAAAGAAAGAAAGAAAGAAAGAAATTTTTTTTATTCAATACTTCAACACAACATACAAATAATAAGTAAACAAAAAATACGACGTATTACATTGTCAGACGTACGTTGGGTTGTAGCAACGAAAAGGCTGTCGACTCAGCATAATGCTATGGCAGAGTTGCCACAGCGCTGTTATTCTGTCGATGCCTCAGGTTTAACGAGCAGCTTCCGGACATATTGTTAATTGACTTAGTTTAATTTAAAAGAAATAAATATGCGCACATGTACACGGATACACACACACACACACACATATATATATACATATATACATATACATACACACATATACATATACATATACATATACATACACATACATACATGCACACACATATACACATACATGCGCATGCATTATATAAAATAGAATAAAAATGCATGCGCAAATTACAAAAAAAAACTAAAATTACAAAAAGTTAAAAGTATAATGTTATGTTAAAAGTATAATGAAGTATCTTAGAGACACCAGCAGAGTGGATCGAGTCCACTACCCATCGACTCCATATCCTTAAAGTTGAGTCCCTGAGTTACCACGGCTTAATTATAAAATATTGTTAATCAATTAAATCAAAAAAAAAATATATCAATTATCTAATTATTAAAACATAGAATTAATTGTACGACTTGTCACCAGTGTTTGCGCATTTAACGGCAAAGATTAAACAACCACGAGTATATTTGGCGAATCCAGCAGTTACTTTATTTAAAGTTATCCAACAATTTGCTACCCAAAACAACAAAAAATAATTGAACTCCAAAATTTAATAACTGTTTTACGGATGTTTGAGGCTATTATGAATAATTGAATTAAAAGCAAATATGGGTAACAAATTAATTTACTATCTTTTTGTACGAAAATAAAAAATAAGAGTATTGCTTAGTTTTGCAGAGTATTATCCACTTGAAAACAATGGTGTATATGCCCTACTAGACTCATATCTGTACATCATCATGTAGTAGCCCCTCAGTAATCCTTTATACAAGACGCCAAGATGCCGGCTGATTAGGAACACGGTGAAATCATCAAGTTAATAAATAAATGTACTCATATATGAACACGATATTTTCTATTGTCACAAATATAAAATTATGAACTTGTTTTCACCTTCTGAATGGGGAGAGGAGGAGAGTCTATCACAATATATCTATATTCTAAAACCTATAATTTGTAGACTGATTTGTACAGTACTGATTCGGCTGGTATTCAAAGGGAAGACAAATGGTTCAGTAAATATTTATTCCGATGGTCATCATAATTAACCCTCGTGATGGTAAATTTTGCCATAATAAATATGCGATCGGCAGTGTAACAACCGACGTACTCGTCGTTTTAGTAAATATCGTATTTTATCCAATCAAGTAGGCAACGCATATCTCAATACAGCAGTGAAGAGCTTTGAAGATATTAAATCGTTGTGTCGTAATCTGTTAGAACCTTGTTTCTACGCTTGTTTTATCCTTAGATAAATATTGAAGCATCAGGATCTACTGGCACTGAGAGTCAATGAGGTAGACCCCAAACATTGCAAATTTCCCGCTATATTAAAATTAACACACAGGCGCGAACCAAAGATAATTATCTTCTGCTCACGCTTTTGGTATAAAACTGAATTAAGATATGTATTTAGCAGCATCTGATGGCTTATAAATACCGGTTTTTACACCCTTTTAATAATTCTGCCTAACGCCTGGGTTATAATTTGTTACAATAGAGTCATATTAGCTTTGCGCTTGGGTCGTTTCTCAAAGTTGAAGTTTTGTTCTGCTGAAAAGTTGAAGTTTTATACTTTTAATCAATCTCCCGGTAGAAGGATATGTTACCGGATTTAGGAAATGGCATTTTATTGTATTAGATGAAGTTTTAAAATGAATGTAAGTTAGATGTCTTTTTTACAATGTATCAGTGCTTAGTAGAACAGCATTTGAAATGTTGTAGTGATGATAATTAATGATTTAAATACGTATAAAACATCCTGAAAACTAAAAAATCGCCGAAATGTGATGTACATAAACTCGCATCAGAGCTGTGTACCGGACTCTTACTGGCTCCAAAATCCACTTAAAATGAGAAGAGGCTTGTGGTCAACAAGGAATTATTCATAGGCTGACATTTCAAACAATTCTTTATAAGTATTATTGTCGAGACGCTGAAGCTGCATGACACGTACGGTCGTCAAGGCCAATGCGATTGGTATACTGTGCTTACTCTCAACCCGTACTCTCTCTTCTATGATGGCCGGTAAATTGTTAACAGTATATGTGTACGTGTACCGCCCGTAAGAGTGGTAAAATGTACACAGTCAATTTTTTATTTTTTTTATATTATTGTAAATAAACTTTAAATTAACGGAGCGAAAATTACTCACAACCTGAACCCATTAAAACATTCATCAAGATTGTTACCAAACCACATTAAAACAGGAAAGGAAGTCAAAATTCTGAGCGCTTTGTTAAGAAAGGTTGGCTTCAAAATAGTGAAGAAAGGGATAAACATAAAATCACACACACAATTAAGTGGAAAATTTTAAAATTACATGTAAGAATTCAAGACGATGAGTATATTAATTACAACTACTTAAGTATACAGACCAATGAATAGTCCAAATATAAACAAGAATTCAGTTGAAGTCTTGTTTACCTTTATATCACAGAAAGGCACACCTGAACTGAACAATTTTACGTTTTTTGATCGATGACGAATATATGGATCTGGAAAATACTGCTCGATCTATGATAAAGTTTTTGTTAACAAGATATAGTCAATTAACCTATATCTGTTCTATACAAATAATAAAGTTGAAGTGTCTGTCTGTGATTTCAAAATTAATGCTAAAATTTAAGAGAAACTGTTATTTATGCGATGCCTTATCACAAATAACAGTTTTAGAATTTTTAACTGTGTTTCTATCTGAAGGTATTTTAGGGATTAAAGCAGGAATTTTAACTTAAATGTTCGTGTATATTCCTTTTCGATATATTTCATGTGATAATCAATGTGTAACAGGTGAAACCGCAGGGCACAGCTAGTCAATGATAAAAAAGACAACGAATTATCATCTGGGTAATCGGGCGATAAAACAAGTAATGTATTAAGAATCGTTATTCTTCAAAAGGTTATAAAGTGGCTATTTATACAAATAATGTGATATACACAAATATGAATATATATGTGAGCTCTACGTTCAGTTTGTTAACAAAGCTTTTGAACTATTGAATGATGCGGGTTTTTCAAATAATAGCGCCCTATTCGTGTGGTCAATAAAAAAGAAACATGACTCGGTATTTCCATATAAATATTTATTCCGGAAGATTGACGACTACTGCGTAGATTTATTTAAGTATCCGTAATCATAAATATTTAAGGTTTATTTAGCCCATGATATATCTTGTGAAATAACTTACATTACTTATTTAATATCTGGTGCACTACAATTTATTTTAACTCCTTTTTGTAAATAATGTATGCGATAATTATTTTGTGTTGGAATCAAGACTTTCAGTCAAAAGAAAATAAAGGTATCTCTTACTTTTGTTAAAAAATTACACCGCAATATTTATTTATAAAATATTTTTTTTTTCCTTTTATAAAAAGGATACAAACGGCGAGTCTATAGACATTGTCTATGTATGTTTGGCGTGGTGAGATTTTGATGCAGATGTAGCAATGGAAGAAGTCAAAATGAACATAATATATGAACCACATAACTATTACACATATATATTCATAAACACACACACATAGATATATAATTTCATAAAGATATGTATTTTCAATTATATATATGTCGCCGTGAGAGCACTCTCAACCGACGTGGTCAATTCCTTCATCACCATTTAAATATTTCTATCACATAAGAATTCCTTTGTAATTAAATCATTTAACAGTTTACAATAACCGCCTTGTATTGGCCACTTTTGTTAAGAGGTGTCGCTGAGAAAGCGCACCTTACCAACGTAATCTTAACTACTTCGTCGCCTTTTAAATTATTTTATCACACGAGTATTATTTATTTGTAAATCTTTCATTTTGTTAAAAGTTAAAAGTTTTTGTTTAAAGGGCTTGTATCGGCCACTTGAGGTTTCGCTGTGAAAGCGTCCACTGCACAACGTAATCTTAATTCCTCCGTCACCTATAAATCTATCGTCAGACACACTTCATTCTATGCGTTACCAGTGAACTGTTGTGAATTATGTTAAGATTGATATTAAGTGGTGGGGAGGATTTTTGGCTGATTGGCCTGTACAATAGTACTCGTAATATAAAAAAGGGTGTTAACGACAACCTAGTCAACTTGTGTTTTTAACGCTTGCCGGTGAAGGTTGTGTATTTGGCAAGCGTTTGTTAAGCTACTACGCTAACTACTTTAAATAAATTGTAAAAATTGTGAGAAATATAAATCTGCAATAAATAAATCATTTGTAAGTGATATATCAAGGCGTTTCTTTGCAATGGATCAAGAGAAGGACAGTACAACTGAACCCTTGTCAAATGGGGACAGTAGTACTGCTCCCCCAAAAATGACCCTGGGTCTTCTGCTTCGACACATCTCTGTTCCCATAAAATAATACTTATCGTAGAGATCACAATCAGCAAAAATATCATCTGCTTTGAAGATTTATTCATTATAGGTTAACTATAGTTAGGTCATCAGTTACCACAATTTTGCCATTTCAACATTGAAATAGTTTTGTTGTAGAAAATTCTTTTTTTTTTTCGTTATCGGAGAACAAATGAGCACACAGTGTACTTGGTGGTTAGTGACCAATGTAAGAGATCTACATTTATACTCAATTAAGATTCAAGACATGTAGTTACATGCTGTTATGTGTTTTTGTTGACGATGTTTTTTTTTAAATATAACGATGCTCCACAATTCCTAACGAAATAAAAAGCGTAAGTTAACTTACAATCTTGTTTTACTGCGCGTATCATCTCTATATGAATTTTCATCTATAATTATAATGTCCTCCTCATCGGGTTTCGGCCACGGCGATAATTTCCGAGTACTAACGGAAACTATCAACTGCCCAGGAGATATTATGAAAGCAATACAGAGTCACTCATCTTAACCTACCCGCGCCCCATGAATAGGATTGAAGGTAGTCATGAATAAGTCAGAGAAACGGGCCCGAAAAACCAACAGTTTTTTTGTTTTAGATTTGTGATTCTCAATTGAAAATAATAAAAAACTACACTACACTTACGCTATTGTCACTCCCATGACTGACTTGATATTGGCAGAATTCTTTTAAGAGCAACCATTAAACAAAGAGTAGAGGAAAACCAACAATTTGTGTTGTTTGGTTTCACAAATGTTTTAATTAAACTAGGATTTTGATCGATATCGACTCGTGACGAAGAACTCTACCTCCATCTGGCTACGCGGTTGTCAAATGCTGATGATTTCATATATAGATACAAGATAAAACTAGTCTTCATCGTCATCAAAGTATTATCATTTTCTAAATCATGTTAGTTATCTCGAATTTTTCAATTTAACAACATTATTTACCTTTATCCATTAGACAGTGCATGAAAATGTGCTCGCGTTTATTTTATTACGTTGTATTGTCAGGTTTAACAGACACAAAAGCATTTTACTCCAGATTACGTAAACGGCATAAAAGCTGCTTATTGCTTATGGTTCTCACAACAACCTACACAGAGATAGAGTGACCCAGTCTTCAAATTAAAAATCATATTGGCGTTATACTACGATTGTGAATCCGTAATCTATTAGGCTCTAAAGGTCATTTGATGATTGAAATACAAAAAACACAAGATTTTTCGATTCGAGATAAGAAGCGTTCATATACGATTCAACGAGATACATAAATCTGAATATATTTAACTACGTTGTACTAGCTCATGCACATGAACTTACAACGTATAGAAACTGTTTTTAACTTGCATTTGAAGTGTTGCTAACAATAATAATAACTACTCTATGAAATGGGCACCAAAGTAATATCACCGCTACTACGCCAATAGAATATGTACTCGAAAAATAATAATGCGACCCTAGTTCGACAAACAAATTGAGATTGGAATTCTAACCTTCAATACGGAAGTCGTAAGTTGTACCCCAAAGGGCCCCTCGGATATTTTCTTCTGAGTTGCAAGAAACCGAGCCCCGGAATTAATAAAAGATTGTATAGCAATACCTACACACATATTTTTTTAAACATCCCTAAAAATTATCCAAAAACAGATATACTACAATACACTTATAAGTAAATCTTAATCTCACTTTGGTTACTTTCTGCATGAAGCTACATTTTTCTTCCAGTTTTTTTTAATATCTCTAAGTTACGACATTTGTCAGCCCCGCAATTACAAGACAATGAGAGTTACAAACTTTTGTGGCAATCTATGGGGGAGGCCCTATTAGCAGTGAACCAACTAGTGATAGGCTGAAATGATGATAATGATGATGATAAACCTTGGAAGAAAATTTTATATTTAATTCAATTATTAAATGATATTCTGCTCAAAACCTCTTAAGTGACCAAAATAAATTATGTAATAAAAAACTTCAGTGTCGACTTGGTAATTTGAGAAAATATATGCTAACTAACACAGTGCTAGTTATTTTGCCGACAAATGAAGAGTGCAAACATTACTGTGTTTCGGTTTGAAGAGCACTGATAACTAGTGTAATTACTGGGAATATCAGACTTAAGAGCTGATGTATCAGGATGACGAGCGTAGTGTGGTGCCAAATAGAACTGTTCTGGTTGACACAGCATTTGTTATTGGCAGACTTTGAATTTACCATCGGGCATTAGTCGGCTCGGTTGGCGCAGTGGCTAAGCCCTTGGCTTCTGCGCAGCGGGTCGCGGGTTCAATTCCCGCACGGGACAAATATTTGTATGGACTACAGATAGTTGTTCCGGGTCTGGGTGGTTTGTGCATGTGGAATTTATGTCTGTAAAACGTACCCACGACACAGGAGAAATCCTACTGTGGGGCATCGTTTTTTTTTTAAAAAAAAAAAAGAATTACTCGTCATTTTCTTTCATGAAAAAAAAATTCAGATCATCCCTTCAGAGGTCTCTCCCACAGATTGCCACAAAATGATCCCGAGGCACCAGAATCCATCAACTTCTCACAAACGTGGCGACACACTGCGTTTTATATGAAAACTCAAGACATTTTTTCAAAGTTTATTTACATTCAATTACAGTATAAGTATATATGCCATTTTTTTTGATGACTTTTTGTCATCTTTAAGGTGACATGATCCCGTTGTTATAGAAATTTTGGGCCTTCTGAGTAAAAAAAACGCGTCAAGTAGTTTTGGCAGGCCTCTCTTGATGTTAACCTGACACTACCTAAAGAATTCCGAAGAAACCGAAACAGGTGGTAATATGAAGTTGAAATGTCAGGACTAAATGGCGGATGCATTAACACCTCCCAGCCACAGTATCTTAATATTTGCTGAGCGGCTAAAGATTTGTGTGGTCTAGCGTTGTCGTGAGGAAAGACCACACCCTTTCTATTGATCAATTCCTGCCGCTTTCTCTCAACTTCTTGCTTTATTCTCGTCAGTTGTTGGCAGTAGAGATCCGAATCGATAGTTCTGCCCAGCGGTAAAAGCTCATAATGAACCTGGCTCTTTCAATCTCACCATACACACTGCATTACCTTATTGCGCGTTAACCCGGCTTTCAGCACAGTATGTGAAGCCTGGCCGACATTTGACCATGACCTTTTTCTCACGTTCTTGTTTTCATCACCAGTTATCAATCTCTTTAAAAACGGTTCGGTTTCATTACGTCTCCATAAAGATTCACAAATGAGTACACGGTTCATTAGATTTCTTTCAGTGAGCTCATGTGGCACCCAAATATCGAGCCTTTTGTGTACCCAGATTTTTCAAACGCGTCAAACCTGTTTTTTCATCCATTCCCAGTTCTTCAGCTATGTCGTAAGATCTGATATGCTGATCTTGCTCCATTTTTTAATAAAAAATTAAAATGAATCGAATTTCTTCATTAGATTCACTATTTTTTTAAAAAGGAAAGGCTTTTGTTAAGCCTCTTCCTAAAATTTCTGTTCCCAACCTCCCTAATCATTATCGTCCAATATCAATTCTGCCCTTTCTTTCCAAACTTTTAGAAGCCTGTGTTCACAAGCAAATTTCCACGTTTATTTCGAAACATAACCTACTGAGTACTTATCAGTCTGGGTTTCGCCCCGGTCATAGCACTGCAACTGCGTCAATCAACACATTAGACAAGGTATGGAAGAAAGAAAGATAACAGCGGTAGTGCTTGTTGACTTTTCTAACGTTTTTAACACAGTTGATCATGACATCCTCCTTTCCATCCTATCCCATCTTAATTTCGCGCCTAATGTCTTAGAATGGTGCGCATCATATCTTTGCGGGCGCCAGCAATCAGTTCATGTTGCACAAAAAAAATCAGCTTGGGTTGATGTCGAAACTGGCGTGCCGCAAGGCGGAATTCTCTCTCCCATAATTTTCTCTGATTTAATTAACTTAACCACCTCCAATTTCGAGTGCTCGTACCATCTGTATGCGGAGATCTACCTACAGCTATATATGCGTCAATGAAATTGACGATCTTCATAACGGAATAAATCATTTAAACAATAATCTAAACGCTCTCAAAGATTGGTCAACTCGTTATGGAGTGATTGTCAATCCACTGAAATGCCAAGCTATCCTAGTAGGTAGTCCGAGAATGTTGGATAAGGTTGACTATACAGGCCTACCTTCTTTACGATATAATGATACTGTTATTCCATTTAGTAAGTCTGTGAAAAATCTTGGTCTAATCATTGATAACACTTTAAACTGGAAATTTCAGGTTACCGACATTAGTCGGAAAGTCATTGCCATCTTACGATCTCTTTACCGTCTGAAACATTTTCTCCCCATTAGATCTAAGCTCTTACTTGACCGAATGCTTATATTACCCATTATTGACTACGCAGATGTGTGTTACCCAGACTTATCCCAAGATCTTCTTAACAAGCTGGAGCGCCTGCTTAACAACTGTATAAGATTTATTTTTGGTCTGCGAAAGTATGATCATGTATCTCAATTCAGGTCTCAACTAAATTGGCTTACCATTCGACAAAGGCGCAATTCCAGAATACTGCTTGTTCTTTTTTCTATTTTAAATGATCCATTTTCGCCTTCATATCTCAAAGACAAATTTCAGTATCTGTCTTCATCACATGATAGGGTTCTTCGTTCATCCTCTAACAAAAAGATTTGCATCCCTACACATTTCACCGGGTTCTTTAGGAACTCCTTAACTGTCCGGGCTGCACTACACTTCTTTGGAACTCCTTGCCCGATTACATCAGGAACGCGCCCAATAAATACTCCTTTAAGAAGTTGGTCCGTGATCATTTAGCAGAGAATCATGACAACATAAATAGTTCGTAGTTGGTCACCGTTACAAGTGTGCATTTATTTATTTATATTTATTTTATTTTACGTTTATATGTATGTATAATATGTATGTATACCGTATATAAGTATATGTTTATGTATTTAATATATATTTATATATGTACCAATATTTATGAGTTATTTAGGTTTTTATTTTTTTTCCCTTTCTTTCTTTCTTTTTCTGTTTTCCTTTATTGCTACACCTAATCAAAATCTCACCACTCCATTGGTTGACTGGGAGAAAATGCCTTAAGGCATTAAGTCCGCCCTTTGTATCCTTTCATTGTAAAGGAAGCAATAAAGAGTTAAATAAGTAAATAAATAAATAATTTGGACAGACAGAAAAAACAAATGAAAAATAGCTGGAAACAACATTTTACAAATTTGTTTCTTTTTTTGAAATTTAACCTTTTTGATGTCATCAAACCCAGCCAGATACAAATAGTACAGCCAAAGAGAATTTATTACAAGTTTATACATACTATATGCGAAAAGACTTTTTCCCCGATATTAATACCGCTGATTTACAAATATTGTTTTATGTTGGTTTTACATTTTTTTTGATAGATATTTATAAACAGATTGTTATTTTTCACTTTATAATAATGGCTTCTACATATTGGTAATAACATGTAAACCATTTTGTACTTTAGTTCAATTTACAGTAACGAACACCTGTCAATGTTACTCATCTGAAAAGCTTTTAGTAGTTGAAACTTATATTGCTATTTTCCATTACACAAAGTACTTCTATCATATAACGTACTTGGTTATCGGATGTACTTCAGACGAACGTTACTTGATGTTGATAAAAAAGCACAACAGAACTGGGGAGCAGGAGACTTGCGACAGTAAATTACTGTTATCAACAAAGAATGCTATAAAACTGTTCTGTGTTACTAGATTTCTTTATAAATTAAGGTAGGTGAAAACTTTGCCTTGCTGTGTGATTTAGAAACAATAGATTACTCTGATTTCCCACGAATAAATATTTCTTCTACGTAAAGTAGATTCTGTTAAATTACCTTACTAAATTGATAATATATTCTATACTATTAAATATAAAAAAGCAGACAGTAACAGTGAACTTTTCTTAGGCTGAAAGACTGAAATGACGATGATGATGATGCTGATAATAAAATATAAAAAAACGTGTGTGTAAAAATTCATCGTTATCATTATTGTCATTTCAGCAGTGATGCAGTTTCCCGAAAGCTGCCCAACCGAGTTGGATTCGTCCATGGACCTCTTGTAGCAGAAGTTGGACCTACCTAGGCGGACTACTTGTCCTAGGTACACATATTCGTTGATAACTACGAGCGTGGCGTTCCCAACAAAAACCGGTATAGGTGTGAAATAGACATTAGACATGATCTTCGTCTTGCCAATGTTCATCTTAACCTACCCATTCAGGTCATTGAGCATAATGTTTAGGTCCTCCAGCGATTCTGTCATAATGAATAAATCGAAAGCAAATCGAAGATGAGTGATGTATTCGCCCGTGACTTTAGTAACCACTGCATTGAAGGAATCAAACTAACTGGACTGGAAAGGGACCGTATCCTTTTCAGTTCAGTCACTTGAATATTTTAATACAGCGGTGAAGAGTTTCGGGGATATAACATCGCCCTGTCTTACACCTTTCTGCAATTGGCTAGGTTCGTACTGTTGTTCTGTACTCAGATAACCATCGTAGCTTTTCTGCAGAAATACTGCAACACCTCGGTATATCGACAGTCAAACAGGCACCGCTAAAGTTACAGTAGCAGTGCCCAAATTTCGACTGTATTTATATGGTACTTATCTTATTCAGACTCCGCCTTGTTCGGGAAGCATAAAGTGGTCTAGTCTGCTTGCGAGACGAGTCGCAATCACTCTCTAAAACAGGGCGAAGACGCGGCTCAGGAGCGGCAGACCATACATACATACATATAATCACGACTGTATCCCATAAGGGGTAGTCAGAGACTGGGCACTCACTGCAAAAACAGATGACTGCCACAATCCACGTTTCACCAAAACAATATAATGCACTTGGTGTGATAGGTGGTGAGAGCCCATTGCCACCATGTTGGGTGCTCAGTGCAGTTTAATTCCTTACTCGCCTTTTACGAGATCCATTGGATGAGATGGAGTGGTAGTATTCTTTTAACGAGCCGCCACCACACGGCAGACCATAGTTCGTAAATTATTATTTAATTTTAAAATAACCACTTCATAATATCATAAATAAAATAGAATCATAGGGCTCGTAAATTGTGTGTTGATAGAGAAAAAAAAGTATCTCAAGATAAATTATTTTTCTTTGCGTACAGTAGCCGGTACAATTGTACTTATTGTAACGATATACTATCTCTAATTACGTATTTTTACGTTTTAGAAAGATTTAAGAAAATATTAAACATTATAAAAAAAAAAAATGGTGGTCCAAAAAGTTGGGAAAATAGATATGAGGACCAATCCCAATAGTGAAATTTCATTATTTCCAATTTAATTTTTCTTGGCATAATATTACATAGATCAGTGCCTAAAAATTACTTTAAAACATATAAAATATATCCAAGAGACCTTATCTCTCGAAGTACTATAGAAGTTAATTAAAAATATTACAATATAAAATTAACTTCATTTGTATGGAAAATACTCTATATAATTATTCATAATAAGGAAGTGTTCATGTAATGCCAATTATAAAACCTATCTTAAAACTAGAAAGTGTTCGTGTATAGCTAACACCATACTATTAAGTCCGAGACGCGAGTACCGTGCGGAGGGGCATACCAACAGCTCAACATAGGCGTGTGTGAGGTCGAGCATGACTCTCTATAGTATCAAGTTGCATAGTGCTAATGTTCCATACAAAGATCCTATGTGAGTAAAGTATATGATAAAATGGTCTATCATTGAAGGTCTCTTGTAAGATATGATATTATAAAAATGAGTTGGAACTTAAAATTATTAAGATAGAGAATTCATTAGACTTTCATACAATCACATAAGAGAGGGTGTGGCTTTTAGCATTTTGGTGCTGGAGCTTACTCTTTCGCCCCATGTCTTAGAGCATTAGTTCTATGATACATGGTTCATACACCGGCGTTTTAGTGGCTTACTACTATGACACGTTGGTAAATTTTTTAGTTAAACAACTTTTACCAAAGTCGATAATTATCATATAGGTGTGTTGTGAGGAGGCACCATCTATGTGATAGTCACAATAATACTTACTGCTATTGTGGTATTGTGTTTTTAGTGACGGTTATATGAATGAGTTGCATCTGATTCAATACAACTTATGATTCGGGTTGACGGAGGTTTTTTGCAGAAGTGTAGATGTTTGCTGAGACTGTATAGAGGCCCTTGTGTTGGCGTATGCCTGAGCGATGGTCGTAATGATGCTTGTTGCACCTGTGACAATGCGTCTTAGTGACGGTTGCTTAGATGTCGTTAATATAATGGTTGCGTCTTGCACTTGGTTTGACTCACATTTTCTTTAGCTTTGTCCAAGTCGGGTCTCTCTATAACGAGACTGCAGACTGTCTGCCCTCCATGTGTTGAATAACAACAATATTAAATAAAGCTCTCAGTGAATTCCCACAAATGAATGATAACTGGAAACTTGGTAGTGGGTGAGACAAACTTGATCGAAATACATAATACTCAACGTCAATTACACAAACCCATTTGACGAATATAATAGAATGATGATTGCCTGATGGCTGAATGATAATTATAAATGATAAATAATGGCAAAATACATCATTACAATGGTTGGTGGAGCTAATGCGTCTACTTCATGCGGATGGTAGCTGGCGGGAGGAGACTCTCAAGGCTGCAGCCGAAAGCTGCACAACGTGGGACCCCATAACCTTGAAGTGAGCAGTGGACTCACGACGTGCTCTGCGGCAAATTGCCGTGCTGACCTTGTATTGGATGTTGATGCCACACACTCGACATTCATCTGCAGTTGCAGCGGTCTGGCGAAGTGATGGCGCGTACGGAAGGCTTTACTAGTTTATTGGGCCGAGTGCTCATAACTGCTCGATGTGTGCCAAATCCATGCGACGTACATCCACGAAGACTGGACTTAGCTGTATACTTGTATGATGTAAACACGCATTGACATGCGAGACTTCGGTCTAAGTTTGTGCTTACGCACTAGCAAGAGGCCAAGCCCTCTTTTTGCTGGTTCGCCAGTGTTGCTGTGGACTACGGTCCTTGTTCCCGACTTCTTGTCCTGTGTGGGGGGGAGCGCATGGATTGGAAGGCGCTCACCGCACACGGCGGGAGTTGGAGCCGTGTGCCTTCCCCACATTTTTTATATACTCGTAAAAATGTTGGGGGAGCGATAGCTTGTAGTGGGTTATTAATAATTTAAAGTTAATCTTATACAAGTGCGGAATACAAATCTCTTTGCAATAGATATTAAACATTGTGAACCCTTTACAAGAGTATAGGGAATAGTAATTAATTAGTATTAGTTCACTGTCTTGGACTTGCAGCTTCTCTAGTGAATAAACGTTTTTCCATGATACACCTAAAAGAACAAGTTACTAAAAATAAACACAACGTAAATAAAAGGGTCCTACCTATGACGATCACAATTTATTAACATGTATCATTCAAATGGCCTAGAATGAAATAACCTTTAGAAATTGATCTTGAAAAAGATTAAGTCGATTTTCTGGTCACGAAATTAATTTATCAACGTGAAAGTTGAATAGTTACATTATGAAGATTAATTTCCTATAATTTTACGTAGGGGTTCAGTTGCGTATGTGTATCAATGTATGAATTTCTTGACTCGTGCTAAATTGGCGGCGACTTGGTTCGCCACCCGTCACGTCTCGTTTCCCGCGAGGTCGAAAAGTCGGCAATGTGACTATCCTCTGCCTAACCGTTAGATGGGAAAAGGGTGTGACTGTGTATGTATAAGTGTATGAATGTAATTCTCTAACATATATATAACATACATGTTGTAATTCTATAACATATCTATATATTAATACGTGAAAATAATACTTTGTTAGTCTTTTTAAGCACATAGCGCTCCCGCAGATAGTAAAAGCTTATAACGAGCATTAGTGCAGAAAGCTAAAATTTATACATAATATGCGTCACAAATACATTAATTTCATTTAGTGATACATAATATAGCGACCACTAGTGGTACATAATAAAACATACGGCAAAATAAAAGATGGGGAGCGAGCCCGTGAATGGACTAGTACGAGTAGATACGACAACAAAGAAAAATTTTAACATTTGTTACTTTCCCTAACATTAGTTAGTGAGAAAAAAGTTTGCTGGTTACAAATAATGCTAATTAAGTTGGTTTAACAAGGCCTTAACGAGGTAACGCTCAAACTTTTTAAGTAGGCCAGCCGATCCACGGTAGCAAAGTGGAACTATAAATGTTCTTTGTTTATTAGTCCGTATTATTTGTATGCACACCTTAAAACTATTTACTGCACATTTAAATTAAAAGAAAATTGGGTGCAAAAATCAAAGAACTACAAAATTTCGGAGTCAAAAGTCTAGTTAAACACATGTGTAATATTTTTTCTAGGAAAAATATAAATTTACGAGACGAAGATGCCACGACGAGCCAATAGTAGGTTCATTATTTTTTACAGGATTGCCTTTATATAATAATGAAAGACTTTCACATGTAAACAAATGTATGTAAAACTACATGTAATAAAATATTTAACAGGACGTTAAAGTGGAAGTAGCTTAGATGCTTATATGCGTAGAGCAATTTTTGATGACCGCGTGGCATAGTGGTTAGCGTCCCCAGCCGGATCCAACTTTTGCTCAAGAACACAAATTGTTTGTTTTCGGGTCTGGTTATGTCGTGGATGTGAAATTTATGTCTGTTTCATGCACCCACAATTCAGGAGAAAATCGTAGTTAGAAAACAACAAAGAAACATCAAAGATTAATACTGAAAAATAATTTCTACGCGCTAAAGGAGTACATAATATCCGGTTTTATTTTATCAGCTCTATACTTGCATAATAATTATTAAAACACTAACTACGAAGAATATCGACTATATTTGTGTGGGGAGGTCACAATAAAAATAAAGTCGGTTTACGGACGATAGTTTTACGTGATAACGTCATAAAGAAACATTGATGAAAATATTTGTTTAAATATAATCACGACCAATTAGTTATAAGTATATTATGTCATAGTATTATTCTTTATTTATTATTAGTCATTTTATTCTTAAAATGCAAGAATTAATTACCTTTTGCCGCTGCTTTGAGAAAAACCGCTAATAAAAAGGATTAAAATGAAATCAATTACATTTTATTAATTTATAGAAATAAACACAAAAACACAAAACACGTTATCGCGTATTCAACATTTGTTACATTTGCTTCCGTCGAAGTGGGCGGGGGTTATTGTAAAAGTTCTCGAAGAAGCTCGCGTGGCGGATGTTTTTTTGAAATTTTGTACATTTTGTGCATTATTTAAAATAATATGCCATATTTTTCTCCAAAGGCTTTTTTTATCGGGGTAAGTGACGAAACGAGCAAAACGAGTGCAACGTCTTCCCATAACAAATGCTGTGTCACCAGAACATTTCTGTGTGACACCACACTGCGCCAGTCACCCTGAGACATGAGGTCTTAAGTATCATATGCTCAATAATTACACTAGCTCTGAGTGCCATTCAGACCGAAACACTACTGTTTCACGGCTGAATAACTGGCCCTAGGGTGTGGTATCTACCTAGGCAGATTCCTAAACCAGTGCGTTCACAAATCTGCCTGAACAGCGTAATGAGTATGGGCCCTTAACGTTATGCATTTTCACAATTTTCCAGTAAAGGCATTCCATCAATGAAGTTAGAAAGGCTTATGTCATAGTGATGATGATACGAGTATTGTCTTGGATGGCGAGGAATTTATTGGTGGTAGGGTTTCACCGGTAAATATTAAACCAGTAAAGAAAACATTTGTCGGTAGAATATAAAGACAACAGGTATATGAGGAAAATAACACATTCAAACAAAAACAACAGTAACAACATACTTAGCAAAATAATTGTTTCGCCATAACATATTTGAGCTGAAAAACACTAACTATATTCACTTGGACCTGCCAAGTCCATTTTACCGGAAACTATAAAAGTTCTACATGCACGTATCAAAAAAAAAGTTTGAGCCGCTACGGACAGTCAACATTGGCATTTGATAATTTAAAAACATATATCATATCCGTCTTGCGCCTCCGTTCATACAAGGGGCAATAAATGAAATATGTTTTACGCCGTATTAAATAATCGTTAATGTACAGCCTCGACTTGAATTGTATAAAACGTAGGAAACGTTTTGTACTCGTTCAATCCTATCAATGTAAGTTTTATTATTTAGATTCTACACTGGTGAAGCGTACTCCCAATGACTGCGAACAAAGACGCAATACAGTATTTTATAAGTTTTAACGTTTTAGAAATCAGTGGAGATTCTCAACATGAACCCAAGCGCTCTGATAACCTTTTTAATTATATTACTAATTTAAATGAAACTAATTTTACGGATTTTATCGCGTTTTATTTTATTATTTATAACCCGACGTTTCGAGTGCTTTACAGCACCCATGGTCACGGGCGGACTGAGGTGACAGATGTCCCGATGTCATAGTTAACCCGGAGTACCTTCAGCTTTTAATTATTATTCCTTGTCCGATCTACGCAGAAAGAGCTTACTGTGTCTTGAAGTCTTGCAGTGGTATGCTTGGTTTTTGATTTAATTTTATTAATTATAGGATCCCAAGCTGGTGGTAATACCCAACCATCTTCTCTATTAAAATTAGGATGTTTTTTAATTTCAATAGCCTCGCGAATCATCCTTGGTAGGAATCGGTGTTCTTTTGCGAGGATTTTTGGTTTATCAAATCTGATGTAATGGTTGGGATGATCCAGAACATGGTCACAGACTGCAGACTTCCTAGAGCGACGATGCTTCACGTCAGCTATATGTTCTTTTACGCGGGTTTTAACTGATCTTTTTGTTTGCCCTATGTAAGAGAGACCACATTCACAATCCAGCTTGTATACTCCTGCATCTTGTAGAGGGATGTTACACTTGACAGATGGTAAAAACTGACTTATCTTCTTAGGCGGCTTGAAAAATGTTCTTATGGAAGCCCGCTTCAAGATATAGCCAATCTTGTCCGTGACTCCTCTTACATATGGTAGGACTGCAGGTACACGCTCGACTGTGGCCGGCTTCACTCGGTCACTGCGACGAAGGCGCGGAACCCGAAGCTTGTTGTCTTGCAAAACTTGCTTGACATGCTGAAGCTCGCTTTTCTAGATGTTTTAATAATTAGAAATCCTAATAACACCTTGAGTCACACTGTGTATAGGAAAAAGACCCATACAAATAGGTACTTAAACGGTGAATCTCACCACCATCCTTCACAGCTAGCTACCGTGGGCAAATCTTTGTTTCAGAGAGCACAAGGGATCTGTGACAGTAAACACCTGGCCGCCGAGCTTCAGCATGTCAAGCAAGTTTTGCAAGACAACAAGCTTCGGGTTCCGCGCCTTCGTCGCAGTGACTGAGTGAAGCCGGCCACAGTCGAGCGTGTACCTGCAGTCCTACCATATGTCAGAGGAGTCACGGACAAGATTGGCTATATCTTGAAGCGGGCTTCCATAAGAACATTTTTCAAGCCGCCTAAGAAGATAAGTCAGTTTTTACCATCTGTCAAGTGTAACATCCCTCTACAAGATGCAGGAGTATACAAGCTGGATTGTGAATGTGGTCTCTCTTACATAGGGCAAACAAAAAGATCGATTAAAACCCGCGTAAAAGAACATATAGCTGACGTGAAGCATCGTCGCTCTAGGAAGTCTGCAGTCTGTGACCATGTTCTGGATCATCCTAACCATTACATCAGATTTGATAAACCACAAATCCTCGCAAAAGAACACCGATTCCTACCAAGGATGATTCGCGAGGCTATTGAAATTAAAAAACATCCTAATTTTAATAGAGAAGATGGTTGGGTATTACCACCAGCTTGGGATCCTATAATTAATAAAATAAAATCAAAAACCAAGCATACCACTGCAAGACTTCAAGACACAGTAAGCTTTTTCTGCGTAGATCGTACAAGGAATAATAATTAAAAGCTGAAGGTACTCCGGGTTAACTATGACATCGGGACATCTGTCACCTCAGTCCGCCCGTGACCATGGGTGCTGTAAAGCACTCGAAACGTCGGGTTATAAATAATAAAATAAAACGCGATAAAATCCGTAAAATTAGTTTCATTTAAATGTGTAGTGTTCGCGTAAATATAAGAAATCATTATATTACTAATGTGAACATCGAAGATTAATTTCAAATCAAAACACACCAAGATCTTTAACTAGTTGTACTCTATTTATAACTTAGTCTTGTAATTGGTAGCCAAAGATTATGGGGTCAGGTTTACAGGTAAGAGCAAGAACAAAACACTTAGAGATATTTATATCAACGCAACAAGCGTTGACAATACCTATGAAGTTCATCGAGATCCTGTAGGAGGCTGACGTTGGAGGCCGATATTGCTTGAAAATTGGGAGATAGGGCATAAAATTTTCATATCATCAGGATAAAGAATTGTTATAAAGAATTGAAATAGACACATGTTTCACGCACTCTAAGTGCGTGAAACATGTGTCTATATCACTCGCAAAAATAACAAAGAGAAGTGAACCCAAAAGTGGTCCCTGGGGAATAGCAGATGGAATTTTCGCTGATACTGATTATACATCACCTTTTTTTATTGTATAAAGTCACGAAACGAGCAAAGTGTTCACCTGACGGTAAGTGCAACATCCGCCCACAACAAATGCTGTGTCACCCAGAATATTTCTGTGTGACACCACACTGCGCCCGTCACCCTGAGACATCAGTTCTTAAGTCTCAAATGCCCAGTGATTACGCTAGCTCACAGTGCCCTTCAATCCGAAACACAGTAATGCTTGCACACTACTGCTTCACGGCAGAATAATTGGCTCAGGGGTGGCACCCACCCAGACGGACTCCCGGATAGGAGTCCTACCACGAGTAAAAACTACTGTTTTACAAGGATTCTCAATGTATGACTTAAACCACGAGAACAATTCACCCCTGTTCGAACGCCTTACTATACTCAGTGTAGACAAAATCGACTTGAGATGGTTCAGACTTGACTACAGATAAGTAGTCGGAACAGATAATGAGGTTCGACACAGTGGATCCACTTTTAAGAAAGCTGTGCTGACAATCTCTAAGAATTAGTTAGATGTCGTCATATATAGACGAGTAAACAATTCTCTCAAAAATCTTAGCAAATAAGCAAAGCTTAGCTATGCAGCTATATAAGCATGTAGTTCTCCACATTATCTTTGGAACCTTTTGTGTAAGGGGGTAATAAATGCTGATATCCATGTGAGGGGTACTACTCATTCCTTAAGGGAAATCGGGTCCAACAGATTTATGAAGTTCGACAGAATTTACTCATACATCATCATCATCATTTCAGCCGACCATAGTCTACTGTTGAACATAGGCCTCTCCCATAGATTGCCACAAAACACGGTCCTGAGCCACCTGCATCCATCGACTTCCTGCAAAACCGTGTAGATCGTCGCTCCATCTAGTGGGGGGTCGCCCTACACTGCGTTTGCCGGTACGAGGTTGCCACTCGAGAACCTTTCTTCCCCAACGGTTATCGGTTCTTCGAGCTATATGGCCGGCCCATTGCCACTTCAGCTTGCTAATCCTTAGAGCTATGTCGGTTACTCTGGTTCTGCTGCGGATAACATCGTTACGGATTTTATCTCGCAGAGTAACTCCGAGCATAACCCTTTCCATAGCTCGCTGCGCGATTCTGAGCTTCCTCATGCGGCCTGCAGTGAAGGACCACGTCTCGGTTCCATATGTCATCACTGGCAACACGCACTGGTTGTACACTTTGGTTTTGAGGGATTGAGGTATACTCGACGAGAAGATGTGACGCAGTTTCCCGAACGCTGCCCAGCCGAGTTAGATCCGTCGATTGACCTCTCGGTCGAAGTTGGACCTACCTAGTCGGACAATCTGTCCTAGGTATACATATTCCTCGACAACTTCGATCGTAGTGTTCCCAATAATAACCGGTATAGGTGTGACATGGACGTTAGACATGATCTTCGTCTTGTCCATGTTCATCTTAAGACCTACCTGTTGGGAGACACTATTGAGGTCATTGAGCATAGCGCTAAGGTGCTCCAGCGATTCTGCCATTATGACTATGTCGTCGGCAAATCGAAGGTGAGTGATGTATTCGCCATTGAGGTTGATACCGTATCCTTTCCAGTCCAGTAGCTTGAAAACATTTTCCAATGCAGCGGTGAAGAGTTTCGGGGATATTACATCACCCTGTCTTACACCTTTCTGCAATTGGATCGGTTTCGTAGTCTGGTTCTGTACTCGGATAGCCATCGTAGCATTGGTATACAAGCACTGCAACACATCGATATACCGACAGTAAATTCGGCACCGCTGAAGCGACTCTAGCACCGCCCAAATTTCGACGGAATCGAAGGCTTTCTCATAGTCCACATACGCCAGAAATAGCGGAAGATTGTACTCTTCGGTCTTTTGTACAATCTGGAGAAGGGTATGTATGTAGTCTATGGTATTATAGCCTTTTCGGAATCCGGCTTGTTCGGGAGGCTGGATGTCATCAAGTCTGCTTGCGAGACGATTCGTTATGACTCTCGAAAACAGCACGTAGACGCGGCTTAGAAGCGATATCATCATTCAAGAGGGCGTTATCGCCCTTCTTGAAGAACAGGACAACCACGCTTCCGGCGTAGCGCCGCCCCGGATGACGGAATTAAAGAGCTTCTGAAGGACTTCTAGTATCGGTTTTCCACCCGCTTTCAGAAGCTCTGCTGTGATTCCATCCTCACCCGGCGCTTTGCCATACTCATACATATTGTCTATTAAATATATAACAATGTTTTACAGTCAGCGAACCAACCTGTTTTTGCAAGGTGGCTTAAGTAGAAAATCAATAGATTTTCGACCATTCTTTTATTTCTGTGATGATTTACTTTTTTCTTTTATTTATGAAATTATATTATAAAGTTAATAAAAAAAAATTAAAAAATATGTAACAATTTTAGTGCGTCTATGTCCGTATCCGAGGGTATACTTCAATCATATTTTTTTACTTCCTTTACTGTAAAGAAAATTCAGCAGTCATGAATAGACTCTTAATTTTTTACAAACCTCTACTTCGTTATTAATTTTTCCGAACGTTAAACTTACTAGTTAAATTATATAAAATTAAATCAATGTTTTGTTTTGGAAATTTATTTAATTTAAATGGGAAATTTATGCTTGACCCAGGAAGTAGAAAGAGCCAAAATTGGACTCTCGCGAAAAGAAAAGAATCACCAAACATAATTTTGTGATACTTGTTTAATTTTTTAAACTAATAATGTTATAAAGAGAAAACATTTGATTTTATGTATGTTTGTTTGATTGTAATGAATAAACTTAAAAACTGCAAATCCGATATTAAAAATTCTTTCACCTATAGTGAGCTACTTTATCAGACATTTAACATTAATAAAACATTATTTTGGTAAAATAACCTAATCTTACCTGACCAGGTGTAGAGCCGCCGGTGAGAATAGTTGCTACAAAAAATGTTAGTGTAAAGAAATGCTGTTGTTCTATTTGTCCAAATAAAGTACTAATTCAAGACAACACTTTTGCCACCTCCCCTTCCAAGCATTTAGACCGTTAAAAAAAAATGATTCTTCCTGAGAGTCAAAATATGCGTCTACAGCTGCTTTGACCTCGTCGTTTGTCGAAAATCTTTGACCTCCCAAGTGCTTTTTTAGGTTAGGGAACAGAAAGAAGTCTGATGGTGCCAGATCAGGTGAATACGGCGGATGCGGTAACAGTTCAAAGCCACAGTTGTGAATTCCAGCCATTGACTGTACTGACGTGTGAACACGGGCGTTATCTTGATGAAACGGGACTTTTCTTCTGAGCATTCCTCGACGTTTTTCTTTTATTTCCTCTCGTAAACGACGTAGTAAGGTGCAGTAGTAATCAGAGTTTATAGTCTGACCCCTTTCAAGATAATCAATCATAATCACACCTTTCGAGTCCCAGAATACTGAAGCCATCACCTTATTTGCCGACAAAATCGACTTAGCCTTTTTAGGGGGTGGTGAACCAGGTCTTCTCCATCCAGGTTTTGATTGTTGTTTTGTTTCCGGTGTACAGTAATGAACCCATGTTTCGTCCATAGTAACAAAACGATTCAAAAAATCATCTGCATCGGCTTCAAATAACTCCAAACAGTCGCGTGAAATAGTCAATCGCGTCCTTTTTTGTTCAACTGAAAGCAGTCGCGGAACCCACCTCGCAGACACCTTGTGGAAACCCAACTCGTTGACAATGATGTTTTGAGTTCGTTCATAAGAGATGCCTATAATCTCGGCTATCTCTCTAATTTTTAATCTGCGGTCTCCCATTATTAAATCAAGTACTTTTTTAATATTTTCGTCAGTAGTTGACGTCGAAGGCTTTCCAGAGCGGGGTTCATCTTTCACACTCTCTCTACCACGCTTAAATTCTGCTATCCATTCTTTGACGGATGAATATGACAGAGCACAATCGCCTAATGTACTGACCATGTCATCATGGATGGCTTTTGATGATAGCCCCTTCTTATGGAGGTACTTAATGACGGCACGCTGCTCGATTTGCTCCATTCGCGGAAATTATGACCGATTACTTTGTTAATAAATTTATAAAATCACAACTAATTATCGCACACGTTTCGAACTTCACACAATGAACTAGTCTGAACTGAACTAAATAATGTGGGTAGATTTGATTTTTAGAATTGAATGGATCTGTGTTAGGCCGAGTACTTTTAAATCCACCCTCGTATGTCGCGGATTCGATTTCAACACGTATGACAAATACATTATTATACAATACAAACATATTTATACAGTACAAATAGATTTTAATTAAAAAAATATTATATACAAAATGATGCTCTATACTAAGATCTTTCCTGTGTCGTGAGAACGTTTTAGTGATAAATTTCACATGCACAACACAATCGGAACGGAAAACCATTTTTTGCAAAAATGTTGACTCACGCTGAATTTTAAACGCAGGGCTCGCGGCGAAGAAGTCAAGTACACAAACCACTAGTCTACGCGGTTGTTATTCGCTTATTCAGTCGGTCTAAGTCTGAGTATCAAAATCAATTTCATTTCAGATTAATTTAGTTTCAATATGGTCGACATACAAATTTCAATTGATGTTTATAACAGTAACTAAATTGTATAATATTAACATAAAAACTGTCTGAAGTTTTATGAAATAAGTTTGATTCTAATAAGTTATGATTAACTTATATCGCGAAGTAAAATAAGGTTACTTTTGGAAAATTCTCGATTTACGTATAACTTTAAATTGGGTGTATTTGTGTCATATTTAGGAAAATAAGCAAACTTTTAATGAGTTCTTACTGGAAAGGATCAGTCTTATAAAGTCAATATAAGTTCTGCGCATATCGCACACGTGGAACATACTTTTGTAAATGTATGTAAAAGTTATTATAGAAATGACAAATATAATTTTAGATTTATAACATTTGCTGATCGAAACGATTAATCCTTTATTATTTAAACGAAAATTTTAGCATCCAGTTTAATAAGAGAAATTTCACAACAGAGATAAACAAAGACAAATTTCAAATCAAAATTTTAAATTTATTAATACCAATGATCGTAAAACAACGGTCCAACAACACACATAGAGATTCAATTTATTAAATTTTAATTAAATAAATCTAAACAGTATAGTGAATAAAAACCTACAAATGCTCCACCGCTGGACTACCTGGAGTTGTCTGTCACGTGTCTGTAGTGCAGATTGGTGAACAAAACTCTTACGACACATACGAGATACAATTTGTATGCGTCTAATCAGCAATAGCTAATAGAAATTATAATAAATTCAAACTATGAGAAATCTAATAAAGACGTTTACCATGTCTCCTTTATAAAGAAAAAGCTTTTTGGCTTCATTACAAATTCATTTCGCACGTAGCCAACAAATTCTACTAAATCACAACTGTTGGCAGGGCTAGATAGCAATGTAGGATAGAAAGATTTTTTACTGGTACAAAAAGTCTGTTTTAAGTACTCTTTTTAACAAAGTTTATGCTTTAAAACTTAAGTATTAAGATTTTCATAAATTAATAGATTTTTCACTGTCTTCGTCTCCTATCTTATTATAGAAAGCGACACACAGTGTTAGATTCACGAAACTTTACTAAATTCAAAAATTAATCATTTAAAATGCCTTATATCTTCAGTAACAATTTTAACACAGGAGTACATACATACAGTCATGCCTTTTTCCTATGTAAGGGGTAGGCAGAGACCACACTCGTAGCCTTAACACAGGAGTAACTTATTACTTAGAAATAATAAATTATTTCTTAATCGAAAATTAAATGTATATCAGAATCGGGCTTGGCATAAGATGGAAAATATTTTCGATTGTCAGACTTACTATCAATGTTAATTTTTACAAAAATTGCACTTGGCGATATCATCTCCAAGGGCTGACTGGTGGAGAATACCACTAGGCATTGAGTGCGGCCATTAAATTAAATTTATGTTAATGTGTAGAAAATTAAGGAATAAATAAATATACATTTTCAATTTTTGTATCCGATATACGCAACAATATCAAAGAAAGGGATGTCACTAGCGCCTGATGCTGATTTTGATTTGAAATTCACATAAAAACTAAAGCAGTAAAAATGAGACAAGAGAACCACAAATCAAAATACTGTCAGAGACATTTCGTCATATTCCACAGGGATATCACGCCATTATCTTTATTCTTTATCAAGTATGAATGCATACGTCGAACGAGTGGCGCAGTGGATAGCGTACCGGCCTTCTGTGCCGCGTGCCCTGTGTTTAATTCCCAGCCGGAGCCAACTCTTGTGCAAAAACACAAATTGTTGATTTCGGGTCTGGTTGTATTGTGCATGTGAAATGTATGTCTGTAAAATGCACCCACGATACTGGAGGAAATGTTACTGTGGTTCATCGTTTCTTTTAAAAACACAAAACACTAGAACCAATTTCTGTAAGGTGGGTAGCAAAAAGTAACACTTGTTATAATCAAAAACAACGATTACTCAACAACTACATTAGATTTATTTTTGGTCTGCGAAAGTATGACTATATATCTTAATATGGATCTCAGCTGAATTGGCTTACTGTTCGACAAAGACGTAAATCTAGAATTTTGCTTGTCCTTTTTTCCATCTTAAATGATCCATTTTCACCATCTTATCTCAAAGATAAATTTCAGTGTCTCTTCTCATCACATGGTAGGGTTCTTCGTTCTTCCTCCAATAATAAGACTTGTATTCCTACACATTTCACCGGGTTCTTTAGTAACTCCTTCACTGTTCAGGCTGCGCTTCTTTGTAACTCCTTGCCAGATGACATCAGGAAAGTGTCTAATAAATACTCCTTAAAAAAATTGGTTCGTAATTATTTATTAAAGAATCATTACATTTTAAATTGTTAATTTTCTGTCTTCGATTTAATTTTGAATAGTTTTGTGTACAGTATGTGTTTACAAATACATGTATGTATGTATGTGTATGTTTCCTTTTACATATATGTAAATGTTTTTATATGTTTGTGTATATAATTATTATAACATTATTTTATATTATATTTTTCGTCTTACGAGTATATTGTTACACCTACATCAAAATCTCACCACTCCATGGGTTGACTGGGAGAAATTGTCTAAAGGCATTAAGTCCGCCCTTTGTATCCTTTATTTGTGGAGGAAACATTAAAGCTTAATAAATAAATAAATATTTTTAATGATTTCTTATATTTACGCGAACACTACACATTTAAATGAAACTAAGTTTACGGATTTTATCGCGTTTAATTTATTACTATTTATAACCCGACGTTTCGAGTGCTTTACAGCACCCATGGTCACGGGAGGACTGAGGTGACAGATGTCCTGATGTCATAGTTAACCTGGGGTACCTTCAGCTTTTAATTATTATTTTTGGGTCCGATCTACGCAGAAAGAGCTAACTGTGTCTTGAAGTCTTGCAGTGGTATGCTTGGTTTTTGATTTAATTTTATTTATTATTGGATCCCAAGCTGGTGGTAATACCCAACCATCTTCTCTATTGAAATTAGGATGTTTTTTGATTTCAATAGCCTCGCGAATCATCCTTGGTAGGAATCGGTGTTCTTTTGCAAGGATCTGTGGTTTATCAAATCTGATGTAATGGTTGGGATGATCCAGAACATGGTCACAGACTGCAGACTTCCTAGAACGACGATGCTTCACGTCAGCTATGTGTTCTTTTACGCGGGTTTTAATCGATCTTTTTGTTTGGCCTATGTAAGAGAGACCACATTCACAATCTAGCTTGTATACTCCTGCGTCTTGTAGAGGGATGTTACACTTGACAGATGGTAAAAACTGACTTATCTTCTTCGGCGGCTTGAAGAATGTTTTTATGGAAGCCCGCTTCAAGATATAGCCAATCTTGTCCGTGACTCCTCTGACATAAGGTAGAACAGCAGGCACACGCTCGACTGTGGCCGGTTTCACTCGGTCACTGCGACGTAGGCGCGGAACCCGAAGCTTGTTGTCGTGCAAAACTTGCTTGACATGTTGAAGCTCGGCGGCCAGGTGTTTCCTGTCACAGATTCCTCGTGCTCTCTGAAACAAGGATTTACCCACGGTAGCTAACTGTGATGGATGATGGTGAGATTCACCGTTTAAATATCTGTTAGTATGGGTCTTTTTTCTATACACAGTGTGACACAAGGTGTTATTAGGATTTCGAATTACTAAAACATCTAGAAAAGCTAAAGAGTTACTCGTATTTGCCTCTAACTCCATTGTAAATTGAATTTTAGAGTTTAGGGAGTTAAGGTGGTCTAGAAATGCAGTTACTTTATCTGATGGTAAAATTGTGAAAGTATCATCTACATACCGCTTGTAGAATCTTGGATTTACTGGAGAAGTACGGAGGGCTCTCTCCTCAAAGTCTTCCATGAAGATGTCGGCGACAATGGGAGATACTGGGGAGCCCATCGCCACACCATCTACTTGCTTGTGGTACTGTTCCTTCCACAATAGATAGCCAGATGTAAGGCAATGTCTTAGTAGTTCTGCATATTCCGCTGGCATGTTGTTCTCAGCTAGCTTCCTAGATACAATTGAGATGCAGTCGTCTACTGGTAGGCATGTGAATAGAGACTGGACATCAAAACTGACCATAGTTTCATTGTCAGTCAGGTGTAGGTCTTTAATCTCACTGACAAAATGGTATGAATCCTTTGTGTGTGCTCTAGTGTGTCCTCTGAGTGGTGAGAGTACTTTAGCCACATGCTGAGCCAATCTGTAGGTTGGTGAATCGATCTGGCTCACTATTGGACGTAGTGGAGCATTTGGTTTGTGTATCTTTGGTAACCCATACAACTTCGTTGATTTGGCACAAGATGGTATTATCGAACTAACGTCCAGATTCAATTTTTCGGAGTGTTTCTTAATAAGATCGCTAGTCGTTTTAAGCGTATTAGTAGTTGGGTCTGATTTGACCTTTTTATATGTACTTTCGTCCGACAAAAGTTCTTGTATTTTAAAATTGTAATCTGACGTATCCATGACTACCGTAGCATTACCTTTATCTGCGCGGAGGATCGTGAGTTCAGGTCTGTTCCGTAGGTTGATCAACGCCTTTAATTCGTCTTTAGGAAGATTTAGTTTCGGCACCGAACTTCGACGTAACATAGACGAAATGTCTTGACGTATGGCCTCCAAATCTTCTTTATTGATATTGTTTTTAAACAGACAATCTTCGACACTACAGATAATTTCCTCGTACGGTATTCTTCGCGGTGTTACTGCGAAATTCATGCCTTTCGATAATACTTTTAATGTAGATTCATCCAGTGTTTGTTTTGACAGATTATAGACCGCGCGTAATCTATGATCATTGTCCGTCAACGGTCGCGTTCCGTTCATGCGTTGAGATTGATGTTTGACATTTAATTTGGTCGTTAATTTTTGATATTTTTCTATGTGTTTATTTTTGCAATCATTATATCTAGCTGTTTCACGCTTATTTAATGTTTCAATGCAATTATTAAAATCAAATGTCGTTAAAACTGTTTTTAAAACACTGGATAAATTGTCTATGGACGTATTTATGACATGTAGATCGGTACGTTTTTGCTGAATACCCGTTCTTAACAACTTTTTACTTGCCTGTTTTAAGATCTTAGCGCTTCCTCGAATGTCCTTTTTAGCTGATATTTTGACACACGTAGGAATGAGATCATGGTCTCTGCATCTCTTCAAGAAATTCAAAGATGTTATGAATCTTGCGCGCTTGGTCTTGAGATCTTCTAACCGGCGTATTTTATTTGCGATTTCCAGTCCGTACTGGTTCACATAATGATTTCTTATATTTACGCGAACACTACACATTTAAATGAAACTAAGTTTACAGATTTTATCGCGTTTAATTTATTACTATTTATAACCCGACGTTTCGAGTGCTTTACAGCACCCATGGTCACGGGAGGACTGAGGTGACAGATGTCCTGATGTCATAGTTAACCTGGGGTACCTTCAGCTTTTAATTATTATTTTTGGGTCCGATCTACGCAGAAAGAGCTAACTGTGTCTTGAAGTCTTGCAGTGGTATGCTTGGTTTTTGATTTAATTTTATTTATTATTGGATCCCAAGCTGGTGGTAATACCCAACCATCTTCTCTATTGAAATTAGGATGTTTTTTGATTTCAATAGCCTCGCGAATCATCCTTGGTAGGAATCGGTGTTCTTTTGCAAGGATCTGTGGTTTATCAAATCTGATGTAATGGTTGGGATGATCCAGAACATGGTCACAGACTGCAGACTTCCTAGAACGACGATGCTTCACGTCAGCTATGTGTTCTTTTACGCGGGTTTTAATCGATCTTTTTGTTTGGCCTATGTAAGAGAGACCACATTCACAATCTAGCTTGTATACTCCTGCGTCTTGTAGAGGGATGTTACACTTGACAGATGGTAAAAACTGACTTATCTTCTTCGGCGGCTTGAAGAATGTTTTTATGGAAGCCCGCTTCAAGATATAGCCAATCTTGTCCGTGACTCCTCTGACATAAGGTAGAACAGCAGGCACACGCTCGACTGTGGCCGGTTTCACTCGGTCACTGCGACGTAGGCGCGGAACCCGAAGCTTGTTGTCGTGCAAAACTTGCTTGACATGTTGAAGCTCGGCGGCCAGGTGTTTCCTGTCACAGATTCCTCGTGCTCTCTGAAACAAGGATTTACCCACGGTAGCTAACTGTGATGGATGATGGTGAGATTCACCGTTTAAATATCTGTTAGTATGGGTCTTTTTTCTATACACAGTGTGTACCCACCAGTCTCACACCCAAAAATAATAATTAAAAGCTGAAGGTACCCCAGGTTAACTATGACATCAGGACATCTGTCACCTCAGTCCTCCCGTGACCATGGGTGCTGTAAAGCACTCGAAACGTCGGGTTATAAATAGTAATAAATTAAACGCGATAAAATCCGTAAACTTAGTTTCATTTAAAAAAAATATTTTTAAATTTAGCCTGGGAACGAATAGGTTTTTTTCTTTGTGTAATTACTGTATACATTTCGTATCTGCTTAAAAAAGTATAGTAACACGGCTAAGCACAGGACTCCTCTTGTTTATTGAGAGAGCTCACCTTCGTTAATTCTGTCAAATTATAATATAATATATATAATAATAATAATGCATCATATTACGGTCAAAAATTAAAAGTGTTTGCTTGATGAATTTGCAATCAGTGAAATTCAATTACTTGTTGAATGATATGCAGTGTAACTGAAAAGGAGAAAAGTAATAAAGTCAATTTTTGTTTAAATTACTGCGCGATCGCATATATTGTGATGTATTAATTTATCATGATCAGCGAAATTGGTATTTTCCTGCATACGGTGTATAAACGGTTTTCTTTATGTTTATGTTTACATTTTCCAAAGCGAATAGCATCATTTCAATTACGTATACGCCTAATTGAGTTGGGCATATAACATTCAGGCAGATGTAATTTACATACATACATACATACAGTGAAGTCTTTGTCCCACATAAGGGGTAGGCAGAGGCTACTCACGTAGCCCACATTCTGCCCTCGCAACGAGACTGTAACGGGTGGCGAACCAAACTATCTAAGCATCCCTTGTCAAAAAATTCTTACTCCCCATTGCGTTCCCACGAGCAGTATAGTTACAGCATTGCATATTATGGTGTTATTCTGCGCGAATATAGGCTGTCCGTAAAATACCTTAGTCGTCTCTTGCGAAACCTCAGTAGGAAAGAGGTAGGTGCTATTCTACTCTGCCGAACATCTATCGGCTACGTAGTTTAGTTCAGAATTTGCAGATTTTTTGTTATATTTGTAGAATTTTGTATAAAGGTATGAAAGTGACGACACGATCAAATCGGTCATCTATTGGTAAGTACAATATCTGCCTATAACAAATGATGTGTCACCCAGAACACCTCTTTGTGGCACCACACTACGCTCGTCAGCCTGATACTCAAGTTCTCAAGTCATATGAGCCAGTAACTGCATTACCTGACCACAGTCCAACATCGAAACACAGTCGTGTTTACCTTCGCATTACGGCAAAGTAACTGCGTTGGTATCTGCCTAGGTGGATTACAGCATAAGTTATGTCATAGACAAGATTATTATTAGAACTTTGAAAGTCATATGCGGCCACCACACTGCACTCGTCACCCTGAGTTATCAACTGTTAAATCTCATGCGGCCTGTTGTGATTGGGGAAGGATGTTGCAGGTGCTGATTGGAATTATTATTTAACTAGTTTTTTCCGTCTATCTCCATTCTGACATTCTGACCTAATTTCTGATGTTTTGAAATCATCAACCAGATATCAGGAGACTACTTGGCTTCAGTAATTAAGCAATAAAATATTACCACGGAGCTGGTCTGATGATGAAGCAAGATAGCCTCGTCATGTTTGGGATCGTTAAATTTATTTTGACAAGTAGCTATAGCCGTAATAATGAGGTCTACTTCTGGACACAGGCTGCGCTAAAAAAGGTTGATACTAAAATGTCATATTTGTTAAAAGGTTAGTTTACGTTAGTAACGGCAACTAACGAACACATGATAGTAACCGCCCATCCCAATTTCCATGTAAAGAATAAGCAAGGTATAGGTTCATTGTTAGCCCCAAAAACTAATGTTGGATCGAAATTGACATGAAGTAGAGCGGCATTATACTGCAAGTTTATGCTGGTATTTTGTAAGACCGTTGTTCCTAATCCAGTCGATCAATGTCTTGTCACAGAAAGTATGAAACAGTATAACTTGATTTTATTACTTGAACAATCTTGTACTTCGTTATATTGGAGTAATAAACATTTACTATGACTTGACATTAAAAATAAATTTATAAAAATAACAATGTAATATTAATAAATTAGATTAGTCTTTAAATAAACTTTTTCTATTGGTACTTCGTTTGCTGAAATCCGTCTAGGGGGTACCAGGGCGAGTTATTCTGCCGTAAAGCAGAAGTGTGCAAACATTACTGTGTTTCGGACCGACGGGTACTGAGAGCTCGTATAATCACTAGGCATATTAGACCTAAGAACTGATGTCTCAAGGTGACGGGCGCAGTGTGGTGCCACACACAGAAATGTCTAATGGACACAGCAGCAGGTGAACGGTATGCTGGCCTTGTCGAGTCATTCAATAAAAAAAATACTTTCAAAATGGTGTTTTTTTAAATACGTTATTCTCTTTATAACATAAATGCATATGGGCAAAATACACCAAAATTTTTACATAAAAACAATTCGTATACCCTTAACAACGTTACTTTTCAACGACGAAAATGTTGTAGTCGTTATCATGCTATTTACTTACAAGTAGCACGAGATAAGAAGCTAGTGGGAAGATCTAATGTTTATAAATCGCTCTTGAGTGTATTAAATCCCAGATACTGCGACCAAGGTATCTGATTGTGCATACAATGTTTACTACCTTTTGTTGAGAATAAAATTCGTAAAAATTTTGATTTAAAGTTATCTAGTTATATAATAATCCCATTTTAATTAAAAGCTCCATTCGAATTGAACAAAAAAATAAATATTTTAATTTTTATGCAATATTTAATTTAAAAAAAAATTTAAGATAAAGTGCATTTAGTTTCAATGCCGTGTGGTGGCGGCCTAGGAAAATCTACCACCCCCATCTCGTCCCGTGGATGTCGTAAAAGTCAACAGAGGGAAAATATAAACCAGGAGATGGGCAGCAGCATCTTCCTTGAACAGCTAAATAAATAATCAATGGTTGCCAACCCGCCTGCCAAGCGTGACAACTATGACAAAATGTCACGAATGTGCGGGGGAGACCTATGTTGAGCAGTGGACTTGTGACTGGCTGAAATGAGTCAGAGAGTTAGTTAGTACAATATAATCTTAAATAAGAAACGAACAATGTGTTCAATTTGAAAAATATACACACACCTGCACAATTAGCGGAACACAAGAAAAACATTATTTTTCATAATATTTCATTAAAGACTGGAAAGTTATGTTACCTTTTTATATAGAATTTTAATTTAAAAATGGAACATTAGGCGACAGTCATTTTTTTCATCGATTTGTTTCTGTTTTCCGGTAATGCTGATTTGTTAGTGGTTCGATCTCGGTGTGAGGGGAAATTTTAAAGTTTTATAAATTCGATAAATACTCAATTTTATTAGTAAAATTAATTTTTCATCAAGTCAAGGAATTCTGTGTCACCCAGAAAATTTCTGTGACACTACACTGTCCCATCACCCTGAGACATAGGTTCTTAAGTCTCATATGCCCAGTGATTACGCTAGCTCACAGTGCCCTTCAAACCGAAACACAGTAATGTTTGCACACTACTGCTTCACGGTAGAATAACTGGCCCTGGGGTTACCACGCCAGGGGGCCCAGCAGGGCCTACCTAGACGGACTCCTGCCACCAGTAATGAGTTAGTTGAAATAAACTAAAAGTCGCGACTTAACACCAGCAGAGATTATTAGGGCAGATGAAATGCGAAGAAATGGTCATACCTACTGATCTATTGCCGCCAGACTGCGGCAATCAATTTCAACGATTCATCGCAATATTCGACAGTCCCGGTTGACTGACTCTTTTGTGAGGAGGAAGGGCCAAGGCAGAAAATAGTGCACTTCGAGAAGCGATGACCGTTTTCTACAACTTCGAGCTTGCAGGAACTCGCGGGTAACGGCTGTGCAGGTCCGAATTAAGCTTGAAGTCGTGCGAGGAGTGCGAGTGAGCGAGCATACAGTTCGCGGCAGATTTGAAGAAGTGGGCATAAGTTCGTATATACCGGCTAAAGCTACAAAACTTGAGAGACACCATCGTTGCACACGAACATCGTTTTTGGGACATATACCAATGGCCCGCCCCTATTGGTTTCACTATCGCACTCACTTTTCACTCATGAGTGTAGAATGCTCTTAAACCAGATCGATGGAAGGCAGAGAATATAGAGACACAAAGGAGAACCAGAAATTCAGATGAATTTTGAAAATACGGTGACTTTTTAATAACTCTCGGAGTTCGTACGGAGTTAGTGATGGTCGATGGAGGGAATATGACTGCTGATAGGTACATCGGGGATATTTTAGAAGAACACGTTGTGACATTTGCACCCTATAATGATGATACAGGATAAAGTGCTCAGTCAGTCGAAGCGTATCTAAACCATGTGGTGCAGTGGCCAGTAAGATCCCCGGATATGAATCCTATAGAGCATGATTGAGACTTGTAAAAGAAAAGTGTTTAAACCAGAATATCACCCCCAACAACCTGAGAGAACTGCAAAATACATTACTTGAAGAGTGGCAGAGCTTGTTCCAAGATACAATAGATAACATAATTCGCAGCATACCCAGAAGAATTGAAACGTTAGTTAGAGCACGAAGGGGAAACACACGTTATTAGTCATTTATTAATCTTATTAATTTTTAATTTATAACATTGTTTGTGTTCCCACAAAACAGAGAAAAAAGTGTTTTTTTTTTAATTTTTATTATTTTTATAAAATTTTAATTAAAAACTTTCTTAAGTCGATATTAAAAGATGTTTATCAGTTTGTTACTTCGTGTTTGATTATTATTTGTTTAATACACACGTTATTATTCCTATACTCTGCCTTTTTTTAACGTTCCGCAAATTGTGCCGGTGTGTATATGTTTTTAATTTATTTCTAGAGTAATAAATACCAATATCGAATTGAGTTAGTGTTTTTTTTTTCTATTAAAAAGTATCATAGGACTGCATTATATACTAATACTCCTAATTACCGCTTCTACTAAGCTTTAAGCTTATACGAGGTGACGGTTCACGAGAATAGTTCAATAAATAAATAAATAAAAATAAATAAATAGTCAAATGGCACACTTTTATCCTGCGATGTCTTGTTTCGAAGTCCGTACCCTCGTAATCATTAGGCTGTAGCTTCAGCCAATAGCCAATGACTTAGAATACGGTTTTGCATTACCCTATTGACTTTCTGAACTTAGTAAGAGCTTCTTAGTTTGATTTAAAGGCATACAATAAATTAAATCGGTTGAGAATACGAGAACAATTAGGACGGGACTAGTAGTTTCTTTATTAGTTTACCTAAACCGTGTGGCTCAAAACAAAGAAACTAATATTCCTTCTCTTAAGCCACTCGGTTGAGGTTTACTACTAGGAGTTACTACTTAGCTACGAGTGGAAGTTAGAGCGGTTCGAAGAATTACTAGAATATTTTACGAGTTCGACAAAAATGTTTTTATTACTCAGACTTGTAAGTTTCCTCGCATTGAAATATAATTTTTCCCTGACATAAGAAATACAAATTTCATTTGTCAAATGTCATTTTCTTTACAAACTACAACCGTTTCTTAATGAGATTCCTCTGGACGGGGAAGAAACAGGCGAAAGAAACTCCGCAGGTATCCTCTTTTTTAGTCATATTTTCTATTTTCATTTTTTATTTGTGAAATTAAATTAAATAAATATTAAATAAGTCCAATGTGTTTTTTAAATGTTAAATATTGTTAGAAGCACTTATTTTCGCACCGAGACTCGGACTGGCGGAGATGGTAGCAGCATCTCCCTGAAACATCTGAAAAAATTAACTGCGGTTGGCAACCCGCCTGCCCAGCGTGGCAACTATGGCAAAATCTGCTCCTAGACTGTGAGCTACAAACCTTTGTTACAATCTATGGGGAAGGCCTTATTTTTTTTTACGTGGGGAAATGCCTAACGCATACCCGCTTTCAACCACCGCCGCATCTACGGAGAGAGGCAACGCATCACCTACACTCCTCTTCCCCCGCGAGTCCACCTCTGCTGCAAAGGGCAGGATGAGCAGTGCCGACTCACTCCTCCCCCCAGCAGTCCTCCAGTTCGCATCCAGAGTTCCTCTTTATCTTAAGGGGTAACAACGGACCTTGACTCTTCAGTCAAATTAGCCATAGTGAATACTAACGCTAAGGTAGCCCGCTGGGTAAGGTAACTCTTGTGTTAATAAATCATAAGATCTAAAAACAGCGTAAATAACAACCGTTTCTTATTTAGTAGTCATGTACCTTATTGAAGGAAATCGAATTTCCTTAAGGTTGTTTAGAGTAAATGTATCTGTGGATTCAGGAAATGAGCCTTTGATTCCGCAGAGGGTTTTGTAAATAGAACGGAAATTTTGTCCGAAAACTTGATACTCGAAAACACCTCTCGGAAAACTTTGTATTCTTTCTTTTATTTTTAATAAAGGAAAGAAGTTAATTTGCTAAGATCCGCATGCAAAATTTAAAATGCAGTATAGTACCTAGTTTTTAAAGAGCACCGCCCGCCCTTCCTCAACAGCGTGCTCAAGCAAACCAATACTATTGGTTGTATCATTTTAAATTTTGCTTGCGGATCTTAGCAAATTAACTTTCTTTCCTTTATTATAATGGATTTCCGCAGAGTAACGCCTGATTCTATTAACTATATTTTATCATTGTCAAATGTGCAAATACTGCAATGGTCAACCACTAAATTATTCGAAATCATTATCAATGATCTTCAATTTACTAAACAAATATATATTTTTTAGCAAATTGAATCATTTTTTAGTAAAAAATTTCAATATCTTTGGATGCAATTTTAAGTGCTGATTTACCACGTGTTCGGCGGTGTAGGAAAACATCGTGAGGAAATCTGCATGTCTGAGAAATAAAAAAATATTTCGAAGACATGTGCAGTTCGCCAACCCGCATTGGAGCAGCGTGGCGGATTCTTCCTAGCTCCAAAACCCTCTCAGAAATGAGAGGAGGCCTGTGCTCAGCAGTGGAACATTTATAGGCTAAAACTTTACTTTTTTAAATGCAATTATCAATTCAATTCCTTTCAAAATTTAAAAAAAGAAATGAATTGATAATCCATGTTCATACCATGATGAAAGTTAACATTTATATGTTTTTTATAACATTTAGACTTTACATTTAGAAACTTTATGACTGTAATATGTAAGCTAAGATAAGTATGAAAGTTTATATCCAAATGCTTCGTCTGCTTAAATGGCTACATTATTCGGATTACGATTAGGAACCGTAAATTCGTTGATCATCTATAATAAATGACTTGATAAATGTCTCTTGTTAACTGTTTTCCTTTAATACATTGCGAAAGAAGCCAATACAACATTGAAAACGTTTCTTGAAATTCTACATTTTAAACCCATTATATAAAAGATATCTTACTGTTGGGCTTAGTTTTTTTTAAATAAAAATAAAACTACAAAATATTTATTTCTTTAATGTGTGCCTAACATTTTTTAAGCATCTCATTTTCACTTCAAAGGCTCGGACTTCTGTTGGCGAAACCAATCCATTGCTAATTATTCTTAGATTATCACGACTGTGTTTAGAATCCATCAATAATGTTGTACGCGAATGGTAGAACGATAACTTCTCATATGCACCAATGCCACCTCGTAGCTTAACGGAAAACATTCATGCCATACCGGCGATTACCTTGAAGCATGCGTAAGCCGTGGTAGCTCAGGGGCCTGGTGCTCGCCTTTAATTTCATAGTAAGCGAGTAACCTGGGTTCGATCCCCGGTGCCAGCACCTCTAAAATTGTTCTACAATTTTAAGTGCTGATTTACCACGTGCTTAGCGGTGAAGGAAAACATCGTGAGGAAACCTGCATGTCTGAGGAATAGAAATATTTCGAGGACATGTGAAATCCGCCAACCCGTATTGGAGCAGCGTGGCGGATTCTTCCTAGCTCCAAGACCCTCTCAGAAATGAGAGGAGGCCTGTGCTCAGCAGTGGGACATTTATAGGCTGAAACTTTACTTTTTTTTATGCGTAATTGTAGGGTTTATTTTTGATTTTTCTGAACAAAAATGTAAACAAATGTCATGCATGAGTCGATAGACGTTTATTTTTAGTTTATTTGCTAAAATATTATATGGGATGGCAAAATCCTTCTTAGAGAAGAACAGGCAAGAAACTATGACGTCTTTATTTTTTTCAATACCATAAGACAAAATGTCTTTTATAAATTACATACAAGTTACATCATTAATTTAGTTGGCAAGTGAGTTATTTTCACACATATTTATCCTCTTTATAATGAACTATTTTATAATACGCTTTATCTAATAATGTCTTCTTGATCAAGTTCAAGTTTTTAAAAATGTATGTCCACTTTTAGGAATTTCACACTAAGACATAAAGACTTAAAACTATATAGGCTAAGTATATATATCTTATATTCTTAGCCTATATACCTAATAAGACATCATCTAATTATTTTTGAATAACTTATGACAGCGTACGCTGTATGACATTCTAATAAACTAGATTTTAGCTACTTCTAAAGTGCGATGTCTCCACAGTACTGTGGTATCTAATCTCATGTGAAAAGTTGATGAATTGAGAAGTTGACCTATTTGAAATATGAATTATCAGCTCAATAAAAGTTTTTAAAAGCTTTTCTGATTCTTTTTCAAAAATATACGAAGCAACGTACCGCATAACAATGTGAATTTTGAAATGTTTAAAAAATAGCGTTATTCTATTTTTGTAGAAATTTAACTGAAATACGTAAACAATCAATTTTGGAACGCTGATTTAGCCAATTGTGCAAAGTGGGTTGTATTGAACAAAGATACCTGCATACATTTGTCCACTGACGTATCAGTTGAACGCTACTGCCTTATTCTACGCCTATGTGTTTAAAAGTATGATATGAATAGTAGAATTACATACGTGTGGCCTGTTTCAAAATAAATGTAAAAGTATAAAAAAAATATTACAAATTCACGAGTCTTCTTTTATTTCTATCGTCCACAGGATTGCAATTTGAACTAAAAGCGCGCAAAGTCTTGGGTAAGGCACGAGATCAACGCTGCGTGGAATTCATCAGACAAAACTTTTTATACGTAACGTCTTGATCATTTAGTACATTACATTATTTACATCAATGAGTAACTGCAGATCCGATGTGGAAACGATTTTGTATCACAGAGTTATACATCGTAAATCGTTCTATGAGTGTTATAGGATTACAATAAATCTTTTAATGTCCCAGCATAGCTTAAAGCAAATAAAGCTCCAGGATTTTCTAGTCAGTGTAAGGGTTGTATGCTAAAATGTATTCTTACATATTTTTTCAATATCATTCAAATATACACAAAATAATATATTAAGAATTGAATAGAGTTTACTAGCAGACAGTCTATCAAAAGATTTAAACGTCATACTATAATGAATGTTAATTGATCATCACAGTATATTAACACATTATTTGTAAATATTAAAAACATTTTTTTTACTAACCAGTAATTTAAATAATCGATGAAATTTAACTATAACAATAACTTGAGTGTGATCAGCTATTTAAACTAGTAAATTTATCAACATCGTGTACAATTGATATTTTACAAAGTATGTTCAGAGAATTTAACTGGTAACTAAAAAAATCGCAATACAAAATAAGCAAACCAACAATAAAAGAATAATATTAATTTCATTCTCTGACAATGCTGAAGGCGAATCATTACGGTGTATTAACTTAAGCAATTTGTGAAATTGTAATGACTAGTATCATACTTATAATTAATAATGATAGAGTTTCACAGCGACAACAATCGAAAGTATAATTTCTATCTCAAAGCAATCGTGAAAATTTTCTGTAAACATTTTTTCATACACGAAACTTTTAGTTTACTAAATAATACTTTATATACCAGCTTTAACTGTAACCCATCCGTATTTTATCATTGTTTTAAAATAGTAGGTATTCAAAAACAGTTAATGTTACTAGTTTTAATAATAATTAAAGAATGAATATCATCGTTATCATCATCATCATTTCAGCCTATCACTAGTCCACTGCTGAATATAGGCCTCCCACATAGATAGCCACAAAAGTTTTTAGCTCTCATTGGGGGGGGGGGGGGTTCCACAGTTGCCACACTTGCCACGCGGGTTGGCAACCGCAGTTTATTTATTCAGATGTTCCAGAAAGATGCTGCTGCCCCCCCGGTATTAATTTTCCCTCTGTCGACTTTGACGACTCCCCACGGGATGAGACAGGGTGATAGATTCTCTTAAACCGCTACCACACGGTGATGGATATATAGTTATATATTATACTAAACCAACGACTTCGCAGAAGGTACTTTAACCTTAGGTTTTTGTCAAAGTTATCGTTTAAATAAAGTGAGACCATACAGCAGTACGACGCTTCGATGAATCGGCGAAATTAAATGATGGCTATTAGAGTAACAGCTTATAACAGTCCCACTGCTGAGCACAGGCCTCCTCTGATTTTTGAGAGGGTTTTGGAGCTAGAAATAGTTCGCCACGCTGCTCTAATGGTTGCAGGTTGGCGGATTTCACATGAACTCGAAATATATTTTTTCAGAGACATTTTTAGGTTTACTCACGATGTTAGCATTCACCGCTAAGCACGTGGTAAATGAGCACTTAAAATTGCAGAACAATTTTGGAGGTAACGACACTGACGATCGAACTTAGTTCACTCGCATGCTATGAAATTTAAGGGAAGCGTCCGGCCTCTGTGCTACCACGGATTATGACCATACTCTCTCACTATACAAATAGTAGCAGCTTAATATATATACTGCATATACGAGTATATACCCTATTACTGGCAACGAGGCATTATATCGTAACTGGGATTACTATGTAATAGATATTATAGATATTATATTATAGAGGATACTCCGTACATATCTTTTGATAACTTTGTTTCTTAGTAGATATTATAGTAGATATTAGATAGAATAGTCAATATTATTGCGGGACGAAACTGCTCGCTACCGTAGTGTTGTAATGTCCACTCTGTTAATATCTTCTCTCTGCACGTGGTTCCTAGATAGTGTTAAATAAGTAGAAATTTGCCATTGTAAAACTTACGATCAAACCTAAAACAGTTTATGAAGTATCTAAGTAACAGTTTTCTTTCTTCGAATTATATAAATTAGTCTATTACATATAAAGTAAATAATTTCGCATAAAATATGATTATCAATAAAAATAGAGACAGCGATGCAATAATCAATTAGGAAGAAATATAAAGGAAGATATGTAATATCGAACCGTAACAGTGTTACGTTGTAACAAGGTTCTAAAATATAAAATAAAAACATAAATTCATTACATACAAACAAACAAAATAACTAGTTGTTACAACGAATGGAAACCGCGCGCTTTAACTAGTGATAGCATCGTAATGTCCATATAAGGTATTCTTCGGCACCGGAAGTCGGATTCTTTCTAGAACATCTAATAACAAACGCCCACAACATGGAAAGATCCAGAAGAAATACAATAGCGAACCACGGGTAAACTACTCGAAAATGATTCCATTTCGCTCGGTGCGATTATTGCTATCTCAGTAGCACAAGAATTTTCTAGAATATAAACAATAGTTTAGGGCGTGACTTCCTTCGGTTGAACCGTTCTTTCCATATTTCCATCTCGTCTCATTCGAAGGTTCTAGAAATCTGAGAGTACCTATTTGCGCCTCAGGGAGGAGGTAGGCCGTCCCGATATAAAAACGAATTCGCGCAGGTAGAAACACTTTTCGACGCCAGAGAGTTCGCACGACAACTGTACGTAATCCATATTCGTAATTATTTGTTCTCATTTTGAAAAGCAGCAAAATCAATGCTATTCTAAAACAAGAAGAAAATATAAAGCAGATAGCATCAATTTTAAACCCCCTTGGTAAGTTTAATATAATTAATTTCAATAGGTTTGGTTGCTGTTAATTGCTTTTTCGTGTCTGGATTAATTCGATTTCTTCAACCTCTTAATAGAATAAAAATTGCTATGGCTACTCGTATATATATTTCATAATAGTGTTTAACAACGTGGCGAAATGTGACGAGAGTATCTTGAATTTAGTAAAATATAACCTTAACTTTTAATAATTCCGATAAGTTTTTAATATGTTCATGCACAATAATGTTTGAGTACTTTCAGTAATGTGATTGTTTCTTCTAAATAAATATCCGTGCAAACGCACATTAATGTTAAATTGTCATTATGTATATAATGGACGAGATATACCTTGGCTTAAATTGTAATACAAAGCCAGGTCCATCCACAAACATGCTTGCTGTCCACTGCCAATTTATATGATATGGTAATGTAATTGTTGTTGTATTAATTATATATTTTTTTAATTGCTTCGCGAAAGATGCCGACGCCCACTCCTGGTCTCACCTTGTGCCTGGGTATCGGATCTTTCGCGCTTCAAGTGTGATTTCGACGCGTTCCAGGAGACTGGGGGTCCACCGTACGGATAGCAAACTACAGGCTGCTCGCCCACCGTACGGATTGAGAACTACGGGTTGGCCGGATAGTGAACTACAAGTTGCGCGTTCACTGTACGGATTGTAAACTACGGGTTGCATGTCCACCGCACAGATTGTGAACTACGAACTGCACAGATCGGACAGTCCCAAGATAAGTTCCCAGCGCGCATAGGTTGTTAAAGACAGAAGATTCCTCTGTGCTTAGAATCCACACCCCGGTGTAGTTATATCTAGAAACTTAGAGATTATTTTAATTTAATATAATTTTCTTTGATTTGAGATATTCATTTCTTTATTACATAATAAATAATTGTAACATTTTTGTTGTGTTTAATTGTACCCGCCGTCAGGCGGACGTAACAACAGGTACAAAATACCGGGAAGAGAATATACGATCCCAACTCATTCCGTGGGTGTCGTAAAATCCGCCAGAATGAATATTAAAACCCAGGAGATATGCAGCAGCATCTTCCTGGAACATCTGAATAAATAAATTGCAGTTGCTAACCCGCCTGTCAAGCGCGGCAACTATGGCGAAATCCTCTCAAAATTAGAGCTTCAAATTTTTTGGCAATCTGTGGGGGAGGCCTATGTTCAGCAGTGGACTAGTGATAGGCTGAAATAACGGTGATAACGATACATACATACGATTACATACAGTCACGCCTCTTTCCCATAGCGGGGAAAGGGACCACATCTTTTCACTTGCTACGATCCTGACACACATCTTTCGCTTCTGTTACTTTTATGTGCATTTTCATATAAACTCGTCGATTCCGGGTACTGACCTTACCTTAAAACGTCTTCGATATGATCGTGATACATTCGCTAACATCGACCCTTACCGGCGTGCCCATTTACACTCTTCTAATAGATCTGTTTCTTTAATCTTCTCTACGTCTTCAAACTATCTACATACATACATACAGTCACGCCTTTTCCCCATATAAGGGGTAGGCAGAGACCGAGACGTGACGGGTGGCGAACCAAACTATCTAAGCATCCCTTTTCCGGTCTTTGTAGCCACACCACAAAGTTACTTACTCACTTTGTCCATCACAATCACTCCAGCTACACTTCTCAAACTGTTCTTTTCCACAGTATTAATCTTATCTGCATGCATCTTCTGCTAGATCCAACGTTCACTACCACACATCAGCGTGGCGACCAGTACTCCTCTATGTACAGCCAGTCGTACCTTTTTAAATACGTTCTGCCTTTTTTATTGGAATTAGTGGCGAGACAAGCAAAATGTTCAACTGATGGTAAGTGTAATGTCTGCTTATAACAAATGCTGTTTCACCCAGAATAATTTGTGTGGCACCACTACGCCTGTCACTGTGAGATATCAGTTCTTAAATCTTATATGCCCAGTGATTACACTTTCTCTCAGTGCCCTTCGGACCAAAACACAGTAATGTTTGCTGTGAACTCTACTGCTTCACGGCAGAATAACTGACCCTGGGGCGGTACCTACCAAGACAGATTCCTGCATAGGAATCCTACCACCAGTTAAACAGGCATGTCTGGCTACACATAAAGCTATGCAGGCATCATCAGATCAGATGAAGACATGATAGACACGGTACAATCGAATTACAGACAGTCAGACTGGAAAACCATAAATATGAGCTTGTTGAAAATATTGACATTAAAATTTGGTTTCGATAATGTTTCCAAATGCAGGACGCGTTTTGCAGCTGTCATAAAAACTGATCTCTAAGCCGTACGGTTGTCAATTGAAGTAAATGGTGAATCTGAACATTGAGGTACTATCTGGAAAAATACTGTGAAATGAGGATAGTGTTGATCATGAAACGTTTCAATTATTTTTTAAATGTCCCGTTGCGTAAAATTTAATATATGTGATATTAACTGAATAATTCTAAAGTATTTTTTGCAAACATTATTTTACATATCACGTTTGTTTAACGAACTTAAACTCGTGTACCTAAAAAATTCAATACTACGCTTCTAAATATCGAATGAAACGGCATAATGAATTGCTTGTTATCTTTACGTAACTCAAGAGTAGGTAGGTGGCCGGTAGGTACACGTCCGTGAGGCGTTGAGTATCGACAAGAAGAAAAATGTCTCTTTATTCAGACAAGAATTTTTTTTTCATTTTTTTTTTTGGAAAGTGATGTAACAAGCAAAGCGTTCATCTGGTGGTAAATGCAACGTTTGCCCATAGCATTGCTGTGTCACCGAGAATATTTCTGTGTGGCACACTGCGCTCGTCCCCTGAGATCTCAGTTCTTACTCGTAAGTCTCATATGCCCAGTGATTACGCTTGCTCTCAGAGCCCTTCAGACCGAAACACAGCAATGTCTACACACTACTGCTTTATGGCAGAATGGCAGGGTGGTGCCTACCTAGATGGATCCCTGCATAGGAATCCTACCAACAGTAAGACTTCGGTTACATTTATTTAAGCCAATGCTTTGCTTAGCTCTTAGTGCTAGTTTGGCTGCTGATTTAATCAACCTTTTCGTAAAAACTTTGCATTGTATTTATTTTCTTAATACTAGTATACATACATATCAAATAAAAATTTTGACTTCAATTTTACCTTTGTATTAAGAACTAATAACATTTGTATAATAACTTTTGATTTATGGTTATGTTTAAACTTCTATTAACACCGTGGTATAAAAAGTTCTTTTGTAAACTTTTTACATTCTAAGGGTTTGTAAAATGTGCAATATTGATCATAAAAAATCTATTGATCTTTAATGAAAGAATGGTTACTATACATTTAAGCTTATTTCGGCCATGAGCCGAACTTCCTTAGTTCGGTTCTTCAACATTTATATTCTTAAAGTAGTTTTGTACTTACTAAGCAATATTTTATGGTATTGTATGAATTGTTCCATATTATATGGTATAATAATGTGCGTAAAATGTTAAATAACATTTTTAGTAGCCTAGACTCGTAACAAAATTTATATTACGTCTAGTAATCATTGACAGTATCAAAAGAAACGTTTTCTCTATTGTAAATAGGCAACGTCAGGCAGTCTTAAGCTTTGATCCCATAAAAAATAGCTTTTGAATTAAAAAAAAAAAATCAGATACATTGACAAGAACATTGCCTTACTAAGCATTATACCTGTACATAATTTAGGTTTTCAGCCGGTATTATTTTGCGATATACATATGTGCAGTGTATAATTATTGTATTATATTATTTTGTAGCTTTGCACGCAAGCAACAACAGTTCGAACGAATTGTTTCAAAATTTCTCGTTTTATACAAGGGAAACACGCAACGTAACAAACTGCGTAAATAATTAGTCGTGCAAACCCTTAATATATAAATTTTAAAAGAGAGTTATGTAAACGTAATGTAATATTTATGACCTTAGTATTCGAATATAGATTTTCTTTTATATTTTCACTACTTTAACAAAAGATTTTCGGACATGAAAGATTACGCTGGGGCGCGATAACAATGGAGTTATATATTATGATTGATGAACACCATCAAATATTACGTTCATTAAATACTAATGTAATAAAAATATTTACTTCGGAGAAATTAAGTCAATCAATCTTTAACGAAAACTGTTATGGTTATCGAACAAAATATGTTATGAACTTTTTTGTGTATGCCAACTTTCTTATTTCATCATCATTATAGACTATCATAGTCCACTGTTGAACATAGGCCACCCCAGAGATTGCCATAAAACAAAACTTTAATTTTAATTTTTACTTATTAGGTCTTGTACTTGTACAATAAGTCACCAATATCACAGCTTTTATTTAAGTTGGGTGTTTCGTTTGTATAACATTCATCTACATAAGTTTCCTTCTCGCTCACACAGCAAAATGCAAAGTTAATGTATGTAGTGAACTATATACCCATATGACAGCGCATGACAAGATTGATGCTAAGCTTCCCTATGTATTCTCATCATGAACTAAGCTGAACTATCGACTTCGCAATCTGTACTATCTCGTTTCAATATGGCCACCCTAAAATCTTTCTATCCCCTTGGGACTATGAACTTTATGGCTACCCGAATACTATTCATTTGACGGGGGATATGTGGCTTATAATCGCTCAAGCAAACATATGAATAAATTACAAAAAGTCTAAAACCGCTTTCTGTGCAAAGCCACTGTAGTCCGGTGGTTCCAGTGCAACGTAGATCTTCACACCGACAGTGAAATGCCACTAATGAACGCTGTTTTTAGAATTATTCCGGCGGTTTTTCGAAAAAGCCGCTCTCCACCCAAACGGTAGTTAGTAGCAAACTACCGACATAATAAAAACGCAAACAAACGCAAAAGTCGCACGCAAATCGTGTTCGAAGACCCGGAAGTCTCGGCGCCCTCAGATACCACGGTAATGTTAGCCACAATTAACGTATTTTGTATACAGAGATAACAGTAGAGAGCGCTACGCAACATCCAACAACAATACGTACACCAGATCCGCGTCCCAGGGCGGTTCACACCGTCCAAAGTTACCGATACACAAGGTGATAGTCCGAACGGAGGTCCGACACCTCCCTCGAACGGTAATTGGATGACTTATTTTTTCAAAAAAAACTTCGATCTCATTACACACGTCTGACGTAAAAGTAATCTTAATTTAGATGGGAAAGTTTAGGAGTTTATTATATATGTATGTTTGGGTCAAAACAAACCTGGCTCGCAGGCCAGCAAAAACATCACCGAAATGATATTGGGTTATATCAGTTTGTAGAGTGATTTCAACTTTTCTCATATAGACAGCAGTTACCTATATATTATATATAAATAAAATATAATACTGATCGCTAATTTGTTAATCACCCCTTAATCTTACACCGGTGCGCACACACACACATTCATGATTCCTTCAGAGATAAGCATTTGCGTATATTATTTGAAAAAATGTGTCGTCACTAACGGAGGTTCAGTCTGCATGCAAGTAATAATTTATTCATCGAGGGGCTTTCAATGACTATTATTTATGAGACATACAATATTATAATAAGCTGATTTATTTTTATGTGTCTTTATTGTTGCAAACCGGATTAAGCGTTAGGGGGAATCCAACCATTTTGTAAGCGTAATAAACGTAAATCTTTCCAAATTAGAGTGCGCAAATACTTATGTATTAGTTGTTTGTCTTTTGAACTCGAACTTTGACAAAATTTGGTGACATTGCATATAGCATCTGATAATTTACTTAGCGGTTACGCGCCAAGTAACTAAAATCGCTAATCATAGATGCTGGTGTGTTGGCGACTTCAAATATATATATGTACATACATTCCTTGTCATATATATTTACATATGACAAGGAATGTTGTAAGTGTAATAAAAACCAATTATGGAGAAGAGGCATAATACTATTCTATTCAAATTTGTTATACATATATAATTCAAAATGCCGAACGAAGTAACTACCAAATAGTATTTAATATAAATACGGTAGTTTATGTGTACTGTACTATAGATAGGCACAATAATAGTTAGACTTTTTATCAACTTAATAAGTTTTACCGAAAATAAATATATAAAATATATCAAAATACAAAAGATAGTAATAAAATGTTGCCAAATAAAATTGATAAAACATTTTATTACATATTCGATTCGAGGTTTTCTTTGCATATTTATTATACATCCAGAATCATTTTTTGAGGAACGTTTTCAAAAAATTGATATATGTCGAGAAAAAGCTAAAAGCTTTCGCAGCAACCCTCTTACTTCACAGCAGTATTCTATTCAATCTTAAGTCCACATAAGTATTAAGGACAAATTTAAATAAAAATAATTATTAATTGAGAAAATCCTATTACGAAAACTATCCGATAAACCGGTGCTCAGCGGTCTCACTCACTCAGTCACTTAAGAAAAGCGCTCCTATTTTGTATTTTCATCTTTTTACCGGATAGAAGACCGGTTTGTTAGATATGCAGGACTGCACTAAAATATATGAGATAAAACCATCGTGTATAGTTTATATTCGATTTACATAACATGATATAAAAACTTGATAACGCGTCGTAAAGTAACGTAGTATACAAAATATAAATTACACCGCTTTGTCATATGTGGTAGGGCCGTGTGGTGGCGGTTCGTTAAAAGAATACTACCACTCCATCTCATCCAATGGATATCGTAAAAGGCGAGTAAGGAATTAAACTGCACTGTGCACCCAACAGCGCACGGTGGCGATGGGCTCACCACCTATAACACCAAGTGCGTTATATTGTTTTGGTAAAACGTGGATTGTGGCGGTCATCTGATTTGGCAGTGAGTGCCCAGTCTCTGACTACCCCTTATGGGATACAGTCGTGATGTATGTATGTATGTATGTATGTCATACCGCTATTACCAAATGAAGAATATTATGAAACGACACATCCTGTATGGCCTAGTAACAAAAGTATCTAACTATATGAGTGGTATTGGGTTAAAATCCCAGTCGGGGCCAACATTTGTGCTAAAACGCAAATAATTAGTTTTCGGGACCGGTTGTACTGCGTTTGTCCCCAGATTTCTATCACTGATCTTAACCTACGTCCGATCTAATCGCATAGATTTTTGCGCTCGAGACATTGGGCGCGAGAACGTTAGGACAAATAATTGTCACTGTGTTTGGACATACACTTGTGGAATTATTATATCTTGCACATTAGATAGCTTCCGACAGCATTCGAAAGTGTCGTCATAGTCGGAAACCGGCCAGGAGGTCATCATCTTTAACAGTAATTTTATTACATAGTCTTACGTCTCATGGCATAACATAAAGAATGCTGCATTCCCTCACTCAGCAGTAACATTACCTCTGAGTAATGATAATACTAGCCCGGTTGTCCCCAGCGGCGATACTGTTCCTTTAGAAACTTCACCGCAAGAGCTTTTGTCGCATTACCAAAATGCACAAATTCAAATGTATATTTTAACATGACAGACGTTGGCCTGAGTGTGTATATTCATAACAGTAGTTGATATTCTGCAGTGTCATCTAGTGGCAACAAATTGAATAGCATGAAATTTGATCCATTGGAAGAATTAATAATTGTTAATTAATGTAGCAGGTTCCGATCATTTTCATTAAAATAAAATAAATGAATAAATGTTCATAAGAATTTATATATACATAGTGTATCGCTATTAAGGCAGATATACCGTTAAATAAAACGTAAGAAAACCAAAACCTTTTCGGCAAATAGCTGTGGGGCGTCGTTGTATAAAGCCGCTAGGTCGTAACTCTCAGTGATAGATTAGCCTTTTCCGGCTTTTCAACACACTCTTAACCAGTCGTTAAAACCGTATTATGTCTTCCTTACATCTTACGATGCCGTTTATTTTTTTTAACTATGTCACACTTAGACCACGGTCTGGTTTACCTGTATATGTTCTCTTCTATTCCTGTCTATAATCTGGATTCTATTTGATGTTCCATTCATGGATTTTCCTGTTTATGTCTGGTTTATTTAGAGTTTGTCCAATATTAATAGCGTCGGGGGTTTCTTGGATAATTTCCCATGTTTCCTGGTTTCCGTTTTGTTGCCAAATCGGCTCTTTGCTTGGAGTTATGCTCCTTTCTGGAGCTGACACTGCGGTTTCTTTTTGTGTTGAAGTGATTGACTTCTTGCCCCGTTTCCGATTCCTTCTCTTTTTAAGAGACGGTTCAGGTGCCGAACGGTGGACCATTAGCTGTTTGAGCTCTGGGTTTGCTTCCACCGTCCGGGTTTTTTCCCGAGGTTTAGATAAAATGGCCTCTGCTTACGCTACGACTGCGCAACTCCATTCTGTAAACAGGTCACGATTTGTTATTGGCCGTGTGCTCCCATTTACAGCTGGTGAACGTCAGTAGTTCTTCTCTCGGCTATGGGCATTCTCATGCCGGATGTTCCTCGCCACGCTTATTACTAACGCATTCTAGATCACGTCACTATTCACGCACTCAATAAAATTAGCGAACCCTTGCCTAAACAATACACACACAATCACTTTCACACACAGGGAGGTACTATCCGTACTCGATGAGATGATGTCAATTACGTAAACCGCTTGTACTTGACACTGTTGAGCTTAATTATCGACGAGTTCTGCTAATAATTCACGACAGAGTTAGATGTCAAATATATTTTGAAGTGAAACTTTTTTTGCTAAAACTTATTTAGAATTTAATTTAATTTGGCTTTGGAACGGTGTCAGAATGTCGAGCGAGATATTTAATTACCTGTCGCTATTTGACCGATCAGGTTTAAATTCGCGCTCAATTTAATATCAGGTTCAGGCTTTAATTACTTTCACTTCAGTTTTATATATTATAAAAATGAATATTAAACTTTTATTTAAATTGAAATTTTAGTGGCGAAATTTATGTCGCCACATGGGAAGCTCAAGAAATACCTCATATGCCCAACGTCGCGCTATTAAAGATTCTGAGATGCGAACTGTACATAGAACATCTAAAGTTTACTGGAAAGAAGAGACCTCCTGCCAAGTTCAGATCACTCGATCTGGAAGGTTTTCCGTTGAAAGCATCATTTTCCTTCTGTTCGTCTGCCAAATTTAAATTTAAATTAGCCAACCTATTAAGTGAAAAATATCATTACATTCATAAATAACATTCAGCTACAACAATTTTAAATGAGAGGAATTTATCGGCCACGTTTGCAAAGTTAATGTATATCCGATGTCATTTTTTTATTAAAAGTAAAACATTTCTAGGAATACTCATACATTATACTATTACAAAGAGAAATTCTGCTTCAGAATTTTTCGTTCACGCAGTAGTTAAAACTTTGCAAGGGAAGGCTTTGTAGCGGTTTATATTGAAGACTTCTTCGCTGCCTTTTTAGACGAAGTGTGTTTGAATTTGAAATTAAGTAAAGAAGAATATTGTAGAAATTTTATTATTTAATAGCATTTAAATTACGACTGCAACTATATTTATATTTGTTGGATTTATATAGGTTATAGGGTACTCTAAACGAGTTTATCGTTTAGCAAAAAACGAGCGAAAATCACCAATATTTGCAGAAGACTACTAGTTTATGTATCTTTAACATGTCGGCATGATTGATTTAATAGGTAAGAGCTTCGCTAAGGGTCGTGAATTTTGTTCCCGCACAGAGCCAATATGTATATGGCCCGTAGATATTTCCTCAGGGTTTGGATGTTTTACCACCAAACGCACCGAAAACCACAATTAGTGTTGAAGTCGGCGGCGTAGAAGTCAGGAATTCACTATGACTACTAGCCTTTACGGTTATTGTAATGTAACGCAATTTTAGTAAATTTCATACATAAGTATATACAAATGGTTGTCATACATATTTAGGCTTTGTAAGTATCCTACAATAATGTTTTTAAGTTTATGTGCATGTCTAGAAATATTATTTATTTATAATATGTTACTTGAAGTATCTTATAAATAATTTTAGTTTTATCTTACCTTCTCTAGTATCGTGATTCGTTACACGAATACGTGAGAATATTAAGATTATCTGATGTAACAACTTACAGTTTAAGGAAACATTTGAGGTAAACGGAAAATATTTCTGTAACTTAGCTTCAAGAAATACCTGTCGATGTTAGTGCAAATATTGAATCACTTTGTCTAAATTACTTACTTAAGACTATTTAAATAATAATAATAAAAATGTATTTGAGCTGCATCATGATGAAATGAAATATAACATAAAAGAAAAAAAAATGCTAAACATCAATGTTATCCGCAAAATTTGTTAATTTAAACCTAAATTACATTTTGTTAACATAACATGTCTATTTTATTAACCATCATTTCAGCCCATCACAAGACCGACTGCGTAAGTCAAACTCCGTTCAATCGAGGAATCTTGTTCGGCTGGGCAGCGCTGGGGAAACTGCTTCACTATTTCTTTGGTAGAATATGCCTCCGTCTAAAAACAAAACCCTTAAACGTAACCGAGATGTGGTTCTTCCTGCAGTCCGCACTAGGAAGCTCAGAGTAGCTCAGTGAGCAATGGCAGGTGTTTCTCTTCGAGATATAATGAATACGTAATACTTACGTAATGATGTTATTTAATTGCTACAATAAAAAATCTGTTACTGTCGGACACGGGTTATCGCAAGACGGTTTAGGTTGCTCTAACTCACCGGGTTACCCGTAGAATATTGATTGTCGATGAGATGCTATGGTGTTGAAATACACAACAACTAATTTGCAAAAAATTTCACCAGAAAATTTTGATGTACGATACTATTTCAACAAAGCTGCAACGAAACGAATCGTCGAATATCTTCCTAAATTTGATTTATTCATTTTTTATTTTGGAATAGAATTATTTTTCTTATTAATATCTTTTAAAAGTAATTCTGTCGTATTTTTTAGAACATTTTAACATTCATACTATATATCCATGCTAATATTATAAATGCCAAAGTAACCCCTCTCTGTCGCTCTGCCTGTTTGTTTACCTTTTCACGGTTCAACCGCTGAACCGATCTTGACGAATTTTGGCACAGAGATAGCTTGCATCCTGGGGACGGACATAGGTTACTTTTTATCCCGGAGAATAAAATAGTTCCCACGGGATATTTAAAAAACTTTTATCCACGAGGACGAATTCGCGGGTATCACCTAGCGATTTATATTTATGAAAATCATTGATTGCTTTGTACTTCCAATGCTATTTTACATTTTCATTGCATAAATATTATGAGCCTTTTTAGGGTTCTGTATTGAGCAAGAAACCCTTATAGTTTCTCCATGACCGTCTGTCCGTCCGTCCGTAAAGTTGTAAATTCAAATTAATACGTGACTGTGGTTATTATCAAAATTTTATTACAACCGCTTGCAGCAACACATTTTTTTTCACATTATATGACACTTACTTCCCTTGTGAAGTTGGATTTTATAACTCCTTCTTCAGTTACCATCGTCATATGTGCCAGATTTAGACGATATTAGGTTTTAAACCGTGAACTCAATTTTATTAATATGCTATTTTATTAATAGAGAAGCAAACAAAAAGACTCGTATATTGTGAAGTGCAACTACGGAACCCTACACTTCGTGTGGCGCGACACGCACTTGACAGTTTTTTTTTATTTTACTCTGGAAAAATCTAGTCTTCCATTTCATTTTCTCCTGGTCGTTAAATAAATTACACCAGTTCTAAGATTTATAATAACATAAATAAATATAATTCATAACTTCGAAATTAAGTACACTACTAGATATACACTAGTACCTGCACCACAAAAATTGTTAAATAAATTAAATGCTGATTTGTAACGTGATTAACGGTAAAGCTCTTTAGGATGGTTACAGGTGAACGCGAAAATCAAGAGGTTTTGATGAATGCATGATTAAGAAACAAATATATTTTGATGACATGTGAAGTGAAGCGATAATCTTTCCAATTATGTGAAAAATAAATGAGAAGCGAATGTCTTACGGCCGGTGTTTTGCGGGAATTTATGCGGGAAGCATAAATTGAATAGTGAACTAGCGAAAATTTGTAAGGATGGTGATGAATATAATACAATAAAAACCGCTAATTCAAAAATATATTATCTTGAATCTTCATAATCAGTACAAGAGTTGAAAAAGACATTAATTTATTTTTCCCTTAATTACACAACGTAAATATTAAATGTAAGAAGAAAATTAACATTATTATTAATATTAAGGAAAGGTCATTAGTAAAATTAGAGACCCTCATTATTACCACCAAAAATTGTTAATTTCCTTAATTCCTCTTCGTTTTCTTAAAAGCGAATGAAATAATAGAATTTCATTCCGGGAAACATTTTTCTAAATAAATTAAACTCTAACATCGGTACAACTTCCATAAGGTTTTATATGATATTACTTAAGAAAATGTGTGTATAATATGCTGTTTCGTGTCTTATGATTACAGATTATTTTTGTTTATTAAGGGGCCGTGGTAGCTCAGGGGCCTGGTGCTCGCCTTTAATTTCGTAGTAAGCGAGTAACCTGGGTTCGATCCCCGGTGCCAGCACCTCTAATACTGTTCTACAATTTTGAGTGCTGATTTACCACGTGCTTAGCGGTGAAGGAACACATCGTGAGGAAACCTGCATGTCCGAGGAATAGAAATATTTCGAGGACATGTGAAGTCCGCCAACCCGCATTGGAGCAGCGTGGCGGATTCTTCCTAGCTCCAAAACCCTCTCAGAAATGAGAGGAGGCCTGTGCTCAGTAGTGGGACATTTATAGGCTGAAACTTTACTTTTTTTTTAAGGGGCATTTTAGAAATGTTTATTTTTTTAGTCTTCCGCGGTCCTTATATAATGAACAAAATTTTTTTTCTAAACCTGATATAGGTTTGAAAAAGTTTAAAAAAAATCTTGCACAACTAGATATGCATTTCTGCAATCATTGCCTCATCAGTTATAGATAGGTACATTTTCTTATAAAAGACGCAAATCGTTCTCCTGCCACGTCCGTACACAACAAATACATAAATATAGCAGCGATATGTCATTGACATTATTACATGAAATTATATTACCTACAAACAGTTACATATAACAGTCAGTTGAAATATTAAACACACCTCGATTTTGAAACATTTCTTTTCATTTTATTCTTCCTGTCATTTACGTAATTTTTTTTTTTTGGAGAAAGTAACGAAACGAACAAAACGTTCACCTGGTAGTAAGTGCAACGTCCGCCCAAAATAAATGCTGTGTCACCTAGAACATTTCTGTGTGACACCACATAGCGCCCGTCACTCTGAGACATCAGTTCTTAAGTCTCATATGCCCATTGATTACACTAGCTCGCAGTGCCCTCCAAACCGAAACACAGTAATGCTTGCACTCTACTGCTTCACGGCAGAATAACTGACCCTGGGGTGGACCTATCTAGACGGATTCCTGCATAGGAATCCTACCACCAGTGATATTAGCACAAAGCACTCTCAATGTATACTTTAAGTTTTTAGTTATAACTATTATTATGCTAAATGCTATCGTAATATTTCGTTACTTATGGAAATCGCGACCTCAGCGCCTAATACATTTTATGCTTCATATTCTGTAAAATGTAAACAGCTCCACGACTTCAACTGATTTAGCAGAACATTGATTTTTAAAGCTCTTGTCCGCCGCGCTGCACTTGCCACTCTAAAATATATTTACCAAAGTTTTGACAGTAGCTACAGTGTCCCTCAAACCGAAAAATAGTGGTGGTTATGCACCACTCCTCGACGACATAACTGGCTCTGAGATGGTATTCTACGAAGGCGGATTTCTGCATACGAAGGCGAATGCCTTGCCACCAGTAAAATTAATGCCATTTGAAATAGCTTCTAACACAATTAAGAGAACAGCAGAAAAAATTAAATCCAATAGCCTACACTAACTATAGGATGCATAGCTTTATCCTCCAATAGTCTTGTATCGGTAAACGAATGTATCGGTTCCAAAGATAAATTATATTGGAAACTGTATTGTTATTTCTTTCGTAGTATTCGTTATTTCTTTATACTAATATTACTTCTGCACGAAAACCTTTTAAAACGCTTCAGCTATTATTTGAAGAATCAGTGACCGAATGGTTCCACAAAGATGAGCGATACGGAAGGTAGGGTAGCAAACAGTATCAATCATAAGTACTTTTTTTATTATTTTAATTTTTTAACCGTACATTTAATTTATTTAGTAATGCAAATATACAAGCAATATTTTTTAACAAATACTATTATATGTATAATATCAACAGACCCTCGATAGACTCTTATGATTCCACGTTTCAGTAGGTACAACAAATAGACGAAGTCGTTGTATGGCATTGGACATTGTGCGATACAGATTACACTGAAACTGCCTTATTCTGTCGGTGATGATTTTGGAACAGCAGAGACGGGGTATGCATCCAGCGGGCACAAGTCTCTGCAATGCAGTGGTCAGCTTGGGATATGTCGAATATAAAGTATTTTAGATCGGCAGCTCTAGTTAACTATTTAATTATCAGTTCCATCCAGTACAATGTCCACCGTCATTGACTTTGACTTTGGTGCCAAGGATGGCAGACATTATGCGGAACAGATCTACTAAATAAGTGACGCCGACGTGATATGATCGATGCAGTCAGCTTCATCCACAGCAGCAACGTCTTTGGCGGTCGCAAGCGCGGCACCAGATTACTGACGGCACAACGCGTACCTTCGTCCCTTAGCACCTCAACAGTCAAAATTGTAATAATATCGTAAAATTAATGTTACGTTATGTCTTTCAAATACAACGAGAAGAAAAAATTAAAACATTTCCACTACTGAGCAGAAAAGCCATTTCGTATTCTAACAGCGTATTGGATACAGGTGACTCGGCGCTGTGCATTGTCATCTCTCTCATAGATGGGCAGCTATGAGAGAGATCTATATTCAACAGTAAACTTACGATGAGGTAATAATGGAATCATTATTAAATGATGATAGTGATGATATTGAAGTATTTTTTTTTAATTTAAAACTATGCCCGAAACTAGGATTTCTCCTGTATCGTGGATGCGTTTTACAGACATACATTTCATTATCACAACACAACTAGAGCCGATAACCAGGTATTTGTGTTTTTGCACTAATGTTGGCTCCAGCCGGGATTCGAACCCAGGACTTCAGGATCCAGGCCAAGTATTCAGGTACTTTTTTGAATAAGATGTTTTATGATTGTCCAAAGTATGTCCATCTAGTAATAAAAGACTGGGTGTTAGACATGGTGAGATGTAGTCTACGACACTAATTTTAAATATTAAGAAATTGAACAAACACATATCAACACTGGCAAAAGGTACTGAAAAACAGAAAAACAAAAAAGCTTTGTACAGGTTGAGGACAAGAGATTTATGTATAGCAAATATGTGACTCCCAATCTCTTCTATATATTATAACTATAATATTATTTATCACATAACCTTTAACAGCGCGTAACCTTGCCGAGGTTAAGGCCAAAAACTACTTATAATTAACAGTACAGATGAGAATTTCCGATTATCATCATAAAACTGTAATAACTTTTTGAAAATAAATAGTTAAATAATTTACTTTAAATATTTGCAGTCTCAGTCGTGAGTGAAATTGCTAATTCTTTGTTTATATTTCAATTTTAAACAACTGTGACGAAAATGTTTTAAAATGGCAGTGGATAACGGATTATTATTAATGTGTAATTACATTATGGATAAACAAAGGGTGCATGTGCGTCATCAATCATAATTTATTATCCAGTTGTAATCGCAACAGTCGTTCATTCCCGAATTTTTGTTTGACTAAGGTCATAGTAAAATATGTGGTGTGTGGTTATTTTTCACATTTTAACATAAATTAATCAAAATTCTATCGCGTTTACTTTTTATAACCCAACGTTTCGAGCGCTTTACAGCACCCATGGTCACTGGGGGACTGAGGTAACACATGTCCTGATGTCATAGTTTATCCGGGGTACCTTCAGCATTTAATTATTATGGTACTACCACCGGCTTGGGATACTATTATAAAATTAAATACCAAATATACCACCGCAAGTCTTCCAAACACAGTAGCTCATTCTGCGTAGATCAGACCAAAATATAATAATTTATGTATATTACGGATTAACTTTGACATCAGGACATCTGTCTCCTTAGTCCTCCTCGTGACGATGGGTGCTCTAAAGCGCTACAAACGTTGGGTTATAAAAAGTAAAAAGTAAACGCGATAAAATCCAAAAAATCTAGTTTTATTTAAATCAATTTTGTTAGCAAAATGTACAAATTGGGTGCTTAAACACCAACAGACAATGAAAATATCCAAGTCCTTCAAAATGTTGATCCTCTAATTCTACCTTTGGAGGTATTCTATTTCTGCTCAGCTAAACTGAATTATCGAGGAACAATAAAATATTAAAAAATTTGATTTAACGAAATCAAATTTTTTAATATTTTATTGTACTTTTTTTAATATGTTATAGTGTGTACACTTGAGTTGTAATATTTTTAAATTCAAACTTATGAAAAAATCATTACTCCATTTTATTAAAAGTAAGCAAAGAAAATTGGATTTTTCTTTACTCACTGGCTCAGATAACTGGGTAGAGTACTATAAACAAATTTTCAAAATTTAATTAAGCTTATTGGGTATGGATGGACATGATAAATCAGAAAACAATAATATTTGTATTTGTTTTTTAACTCTCGGTCAGAACATTTATATATGTTCTCATTTTCTATTTCTTTTATTTATAAATATTATCGTCACAATGAAGTCCTTAGATTTGAAAACTGTTTCATCGAATTATATAGGAGTACTAATTAAGAGCAAATGTAATACGAATAGATTCCATACTGGAAAAACGAAACCACTTATTTCGCTTCCGGGTGGAGGGAACGCACTCTTATTATCATGTCTGCTCTAAAGTAAGGCAAATCCTCAAGGTTATTCAACCGTGCAGGTATGATAATCAAAGTTGTATTTAAAAAAGACCCGCTTTTTTAAAATCCCTACTTAAAATGAAATCATATAAGCCAATGTTTCAATATTAAAGAAAACATAGCTGATTACGTAAGTACAATGCTTACTATCCAAACATAGATTAACTATAAAATGGTTTTATCGGATATCTTACACACTAGAACACCGAACATGGAACTTCTAATTCACTTCATAACTAGGCAATCAATAATGGTGGCACGTGTACGAGTATAGCAGAAAGACGTATGACAACCCTCGTCAACTATTAAGCTATCTGTCACGTCGTAACCCACTACACGGAAAACGTTTTATTCGCAGCAAAATTTTATTGCTTTCAATTTTCATAGACAAGAGAGCTTATCACGAATAATATGTGATTTTTATAGGAACTCAGAACCTCTAAACTCTATACACCTAGCGCAGTTTAGCAGAACAGCATATCAGGCATGTCTGTTCAAAACAAAAAAAAATAGTACTTTTATGTTTTAATCAATATGATGACTATGATAATATTCATCAATAATGATGAAATTGTTAATGGTTTAAGGGATTCCTCCTTACCAACCTTTCTTCCAAATGGTGCTACGATTCCTATGCAGAATTTGTATAGGTAATTACCACCGCAGGAAGGAAATTTAGATACAATATTAAAATTTTATAATATTAAATATTACACATATCATTATAAGAAAAATTAGTTACAATATTAAAATAGTGTTATTCTATATTGACTTTTTTATCATCATCATTTCAGCCTATCCTACCTAGTCCTCTACTGAACATATACCTACTCTCCTATAGATACCTACTCTCCTATAGATTGCCACAAAAGTTTTGTGGCTCTTATTTTGCCATAGTTGCCACGCTTGGCATGCGAGTTGGCAACCGCAGTTTATTAATTCAGAAATTCCAGGAAGATGCTGCGAACCTCCTTGTTTTCATTTTCTCTCTGTCGACTTTTACGATACCCACGGGATGAGAATGACAACAATGTTAATTTCCAAATGTGATATAAATTATACCCTCTAAATATCAAGGAAAATAAAAAGTAAGAACGTGTTGTTTATTTACTAGATAGATTTGCGTTTTTATCTTTTTATTTTTAATGACTTCTTATATTTTACCGAATAACGTACGTAATAAAGTTCAGTTTTCATAAATTTACTTTTGATGAAATTGAAAATTATGACGTGTACAAGATTTGACGTGGTTTGCACAGAATAAAAATAAATTACATATTGTACAATGAAGTACACCATTGTGCAGGACTGCACTTTAGCATCGTATTAATATTTTTCGTTCACTATTCTATTTTTTTTATTAATCTAATAAAAAGTAACCATTACAAAAAACTTTAGATATACATACCATTTAAAACCAATGAGGTTTGTATTAACGCTATAAGAAAACTACAACTCGACCCTATTAAACTGAATAAAATATAGTTATTTACTTAACAAATACAGATGTTTATGATAACCACAAGGAAGATATTATATATCTGGCACTAAAATGTTACCACGCATATGAGTTTTAGATAAAATATTGTTTCAACTTGTATTTAATATTTTTTCTGTGATTGTTTTGATAAAATCTGAGAGTAATTTGTTAATAAGTCGAGGGACCATGTAGGCGCAGCCGTCCACTTGCCGTAAATGTTGTTAGCTCGATTTTCATATAACCGGTTTTGCGACACAGCACGAGTATATAATAGAAATTTTCTTTAAGTAAATAGAATAAAACACTGTTGCCAACAAAGAAAAAGGCAGCTTTTTTTTCATAATTTATCGATATTTTAGAATTTTATCTTTATTATTAATTTTTCATGCTTTTCTACACTTTTGTGTAATCATGCATGAAAAACATAAAACATAACTAGTCTGGCCATAAATACTGTTACATAAAAACTTTTCATGTTTTCAACTTCTTAATTATTTTGAAGTTAGAACACGTATATTATTTTAAAAACTTCTTTCGATTTTGCGCGGTTCACATATTTTTCGTGTTCATTATCAAATTAAAATATGGAAAATAGGATTGTAATGATCGTCTTGCCCAAAGTGGGTATGGAGCCGTCATATTTCAGACACTTCAAAAGCTTGGTATCAGCCGTATGTTCGTATATCGTAGTATCAACAGATACAACGACACTTCCTCTGTCGAAGACCAGAAAAGATCGGGACGGCCGCGTGCTGTTAGAACTACAAAGGCTGTTAATGCTGTTAAAGCCAGAATTCGTCGAAACCCCATTAGGAAGCAATAAATCTTATCGCGAGAAGTGAAGATTCCCGCTAGGACTCTGTCGCGTATTATAAAACAAGACCTGAAGCTCGGTGCTTATCGTCGATATAAAGGACATGCCCTAAATCAATCTTTACAATTAAAGAGAGTGGATCGATCATAACGCCTTCTGTCGCGATACGCAGGTGAAAGGCACAGAAATATCCTCTTTACCGATGAAAAAATTTTCACGATTGAAGAACACTACTATAAGCAAAATGATAAAGTGTACGCTTACACTTCTAAAGAAGCTGCTCAAATGGTCGGAAAGATACAACGTGTCTTATCAAGGAGTCACAAAACTACATTTTTGAGAAAAAGGAGTGAAAACTTCAGCCAAAGTGTACCAAGATACAGACTTGGATCATGTTGTGAAGCCTCTCAGTAATACACTTCTTAAAAATATACCGTGGACTTTCCAGCAGGACTCTGCACCTGGTCACTCGGGCTGGCCACGACATACATATGGAACATTTGTTTTAACAAACAATGTTATTTCCCTATCTGACTTATTTCAATAATACAAACTAAACTAGGTCAATTTTTTTTATTATTTTATTAATTTTACTTACTTTTGTTGACTTTAGTAAAAGTGGCATCACTATCTGTCTCGCTCACTCATGGCCAACATGTCCAGTATCCATCTCTCTCATCATTTTGCCGTAAAATTAAGAACCTACGAAAAACTTGTGTGAATCAAAAACATTTTAACTGAGTAAAGTGAGGTTTTTATTTTTTACTCGTTTTTTTTTTAGTATTAAACTAATAAGTATTGTACCGTTTTAGATTCCCGATTAAATGCGCCAACTTTTTCAGATATGTTATTTAGGGTTATGGTTCCAAAGTTTAAATGAACAAAAATAATAAAAATTAACCACAATAACCGAAAAATGGTTACAGTTTGACCAAATTTCCGGGTTTTCTTAAAATGCCTATAATTTCCAAGCATGGGATAGATTTTTTTTCTAATTTTTCTCATGATGGTTACGATCAATCCTGTCACCCCGTTTCGGCTTGACGTTGAGTTCTGGGACATCCTGTATAGTGTAGTTTTAGAAATTCCCTTTTAACTCCTCTCATCAACTTTCCGCTAAATTCAACAGATTTTCTACACTGTATATGTCACGACTGGTATGAAGTCGCTACTCAACCTTCTTCATTCTTTCCATCCTCTACAGTTATTTGTTTTGCGGGTTATCTAGCTGACACTGGAATTTGCTCATCTGATCTTCCGGTAAAAATTTAGTTTATACATACTTTCTTTAACAAATGTAGTTTTTTTAATCATATTATTCTCTTACTTTCATCATTTTTAGGAACCGAATATGATCAAGATTCACACAAATAAACAGTTTCAGTTATTATTGTAGTATTGTTAATAACAGCAATTTATTTAAAAAAAACAGCTATAGAAAATGCACGTCACAAAACACAGAAAACTCACATTACATAAAAAGAAATATAACTTTCTTATTTTTCCTTTTTAATTCTTATATTCAACGAGAAAACAGCCGTAAACTGTGTATCCATTAATCATGATCACGCGTTTCAGGCACTTCGCAAGTCTGTCAAACATCGTCACTGTATCAGCACACCCTGACATCTACTCCCGATTCCTAGCAAATGCAGCGTGTCGATCCATAATTTAAGTTGGAAGGGTTCGTGCATGCCGTGAGATAACAGTCCATCAATCACACTTTGCGTTATAAACGGGGCTATTCTCCTTCTTGCAAATTCAAATAGAAAACTATACGATTATGATTCTATGTTCATTAAGTTTTTAACAAATAAAGTGAAAAACTAGTTGGTTACATTTTTTACAAAGTGTATAAATCGAATTAAATTGCACTTCACTAATTAAACAATATATAAGAATAGCGAGTAGCCTAGTGGTAGAGTACCTGACTTCTACGCCAGCTGGAGCCAACATTTGTGCTAAAGCCCAAACCGTTGGTTTTAGGATCTGGTTTTATTGTGCATGTGAAATTGAGGTCTTTAAAACGCACTATTACAACATCCTAGCATAGGAAATCATTTAAAAAACAATGCAAAATAATGCCTTGTTTTGAGGTACCCGTGTCGTGGTCTCGACATCGGTGGTGTATATTGCGTTACGGTAGTGTTTTAGTGGTGGAGGGTATCTGGTGGCGATGATAGTTTGCCTTTGTTCACGCAACTGTGGGAGGGCAGGCGGTGTTCTTCAAAAACTAGGTTATATAAAACATTTTATATTTTGCAGACGGATCTTAGCAAATTAATTTCCTTTCCTTCATTAAAAAGTTATATAAAATAATTACTTAAAAAATCTTATTGGTTACTAAAAATACGTTATCTCTGTTCTTATTAAATATTTCTTCATCGTATTAAAACTGCACTTTCCTGCTTTACATTACAAAGTTATTAAATATCATAGAAATTATTACCTACCGAAATAAGCTGACAATCAATATTCAATCACAAATTAACTTAGGATGCGTAATTGAAATTAAAGTAAAAATCCGGTAGAAGATCATCAATGAATATATCCATTAATACAAACACAATGGGATAAAACGTAAACCACTTATAAAGGTGGTTTACTGGTTCTTTACGAAATCTCGCTTTAGTTTTCATCTAACATTTATTTTGAAGAAGCTCCCACAGCGTGTATATTCATCGGCTTATCGGTGCGTCATGACAAGTATGATTATGACGCGCCCGTGACGCCAGCAGATAAACCCACAGACTGTACGTGCCATCCCTTTAAAAGATCGCCTAAAACGTGGTTAGGTGCTCTGTCGGATAGTTTATGTGCGCATTTAAATTAGGCAAATTTTGTGGGAGTATTAAGAAATATAGTTCGGAGTATTTAAAACCAACTAAAAGTTTTGGTGCCCACATTAATGCGCAAAGTATTTGTTGCATCATTAATTTCATGTCTTTAGTATTGTTCAGTTGCATGGCGGAAAGGCGCAGAATATCAGTAGGGCGAGTATGAATAAATAGGCTGGTTTTCCGATATGAGTCCGGCAGAGTAGAATAGCATCTACCTCTTTCCTACCGAGCTGTCGTAAGAGGTATTTTAGGAACAAGCTTTATTCGTGCAGAATGATACTATAACATTCAATGTTACAATGCTGCTCGTGGAATCGCAATGAGGAGTAAGATTTTTTTTGACTTGTACCAAAATGATGGCGACCTGCGCGATGGTTCGCCACCCGTCACGTCTCATTTCCCGCGGGGGCGAAATGTGGGCCGCGTGTGTAGCCTCTTCCTACTCTCTCCGACTCATACATTGATTGTATAAACGCTCTAGTTTTCCCACGGAAGTTATTGTCATTTAAAGTCTGTGTAGAGAAAAACTGCACCAGTCCGTTTACCCATTTAGGAGGAAATTTTGTAAAATCCGTTCTTAGTGCGAGTCCATGTCGGTAATGGAATTCGTATGCCAAATTTCAAAATATTTTCAAACATATCGTGATGAGTCAGTGGTAAGCCGCTTATTTAGTAGAATATTTTATTAGCGGTTTTTCACTCCCATGCAATTTATATCGCTAATATTCTCTGCTGAACATTAAGGTACACGGGTAGAGAATATATCATGGCAAAACCCGCCATTTTGTATCTGTTTCCAATAACTTTCAATAAATAAATTATAAACTTTATTAAACACCCATATTCCTATTTACTATTTTTCGAATTTAGCGCCAATGTAACTACTGACAATATGCACATAAAAAACTTTTATCTAAGCGATCGAAAGTGAATTACATGTGTAAGCATCTTTATATGTATATAGAAAACATAAACACAATCTAAACAAATAATTTCTTACACAACTTTATGTTTACGAACCAACAATAAGCTCTCTTAAGCCACTTTTAAACAACTTTCATTTGTTTAGTGTGTTTATTTAGGATAACATACATTTGCACACAGTTTTCCATTTGAGTACCATACGCTGACGTTACTATTCAAAGTTCTACCATGAAATAGCTGCAACTATAACTTTGTTATTACTTAAGACAATTTTTCTTAATATATTGTATGGAATTGCATTATACTTATAAGGAAGATTTTATTTAACATAACAAAATCATTTCGTTCAAAGAAGGAAGACACCATATAGAACAGATTAATTTTAATTATTCTTCCTCATCATCAGCCTGTTATTATTTCACTGCTGAACTGAGAAGGGAGGAAAGACTTACCGTATCCACCACGCTTGTCTGCGGAATTGAGGATCCCTGTCGACTACCCTTCGCACCCGACCGCTACTGCCTGTCGTAGGTCAGTTTATTTAAAGTCTGGCTTACGAGTATATTCAAGATGCTTATTCCGCTCTTGGAAGCCATGAGGCTTGAGAGGGATATTATCCTCTACCTATACCTTTAGTCTATGTATATATATTGTAGTTTGCATATATATTTTGACGACCGCGTGGCCTAGTGGTCAGAGTACCTGACTTCTAAGCCGCGGGTCCTGGGTTCGAATCCCAGCCGGAGCCAACATTTGTGCTAAAAAATAAATTGTTGGTTTTTGGGTCTGGTTTTTGTGATTGTCCCCGTGTTTCTGACACTGCACCCTAGCCTACCTCCGATCTTATCGCATCAGCGTTACATCGGGCGCAAGTAGGTTGGGACGAGTGGCACTATAATATCTCCTGCGCAGTTGATGGCTCTCGACAGTAGTCGGTAGTTGTCGCCGTGGTCAAAATCGGCTAGGACAACATCATATATTGTAGTTACTCTTATGACACCGAAAGGGTGAGACAGGATATCAAATTGTTATAAACCATAAGAACTGATGTCTCAGGGTGACGGGCCCAGTATATTCTGGGTGACACAGCATTTGTTCTGGGCAGACATTGCACTTACCATCACGTGAATGTTTTGCTCGTGTCGTCACTAGTTATTGAATGTATTTTTTTAATTTCTACACGGGTTTGCAAAATATCTCTGTCATAGGAAAAATCAGAAAGGCAATTTACTTTTTTCTGGTTAATCGTACTTAAATATAAAATAGTATAACATATGCAATAACGTAGAGATAGCTTGGTAGCGGTCACCTACCGGGGTATAACCATTTACACATTAATAACTTAATAATGTAGTTAATAGAATCAGGCGTTACTTTGCGGAAATCCATTATAATGAAGGAAGGTAAGTTACTTTGCTAAGATCCGCATGCAAAATATAAATATAAAAATGGTGTATATTACCTAGTTTTTTGAAGAGCACCGCCCGCCCTCCTTCAGTAGCGTGCACAAGCAAACTAACACCGCCACCAGGAACCGCCACCAGGTACCCTCCACCAACCACTACAATACCACCACTAGATAATATACACACACAGTAGAACGTAATGAAACGAACAAAACGTTCGCCTAGTAAATGCAATATCTGCCCATAACAAACTCTTGTCACCCAGAATATTTCTGTGTGGCACCACAATGCGCCCGTCACTCTCAGACATAAGTTCGTAAGTCTCATATGCCCAGTAATCACACTAGCTCTCAGTGTCCATCAGACCGCAACACAGTTATGTGTTTGCACGCTACTGCTTTACGGCAGAATAAGTCCCTGCAGTGGCATGCTATTCATATTGTATATAAGACGTTGTCTTTTAACCTAATTATTTCTGTGTGTAGAACGAACGAATTATATATCATTCAAAAATAAATTATAGAATTTTTGGACATGACAATATAATATTATAGTACAAGGTAAATAAAAAAATAACAAAACCATTTTTTTTTTAATTTTGAAGGTTACTATCTTAGTAATAACAAATGTTCGTCTGAAAATCAAAATCGAATCGAATAAGTAACCAAATTACACAGATAAAACATATTTAGAAGTGGCTTATATTATTATTGTACGTGCGATTCGTTTAAAATATTTAACTTTTTTAAAGTATTTAAATGAAACTAATTTTACGGATTTTATCGCGTTTAATGTTTTACTATTTATAACCCGACGTTTTTTATTTATTTTGTTATAACCCGAACTTTTTTAAAGTAATTACAGATTTAGAGTCTCTTATGTCTATGGATAATTTATTTAGTGCCGTAGTAGTAATTTAGTTAGTAAGCAACTTAAACTATACAAAATTAAATCTTTCCCTTTATAACATAACATTGTTATGGTATGTAATATCCACGTAAAGTTAATACATATTATTAAAATGAACCGCGTATTAAAAAATATTTCACTGAGCGCTAAAAGTTTTCATGATCTATAAAAATTTGTTAAATGTAAGTGTAGTTATGATTCAAGTGCTCCACTTCGATCTCACATATCATGCGAACATTGTGATCGACGATTATATTTACATGTTTAAAACAACACAAATAATGTACTTATTTTATACTTATTTTGCTTTTCCTGCTCATAAGACCCGATAATAGATACAAGGAGATTAAAAATTTATCAGCCTGGCCATGAAATTGGAATGCAAGCTTTTTCGTATAACTTTTTTGGATAATATCCACTTAATTCCATGAATGTTTCGTTGCGGCACCATTTTAATTTTTTATTATTGCAATTCTATATTTGAAAAGCTTATCAAAATCTTCGTAATAAAAGGAACCTTACCTTTTTACCAGTAGATACTGTCTTGTCAAAAAAGAGTTTGACAATTTAAAACCCACTAAAAAATATTGAATACTAAAATTAAACATATTAAAAAACTAAAAAAAACTTTATCATATGCCATCATTGTCAGAAGTCTGCTAGTAGTTTCTTATTTTCATTCTCGCCTCACGTTTGGCAAATTAGCGATCTAAGTGCCAAAAGCTCCATCCACACTTTAGATGAAAGTAACCGTCATCAGTCGGGGTATTATAAGTTATGACATACTTGAAATAGAATAGACCGTTTATTGACAGAGTCCACTGTTGTTATTTAATTTAATTTCTTGTACACCACAGCTTGACAGCAGAATAACTTTCTGCTGTCAAGCTGTTGTGTACAAACGCCACTGTGTTTCAGTTTGAAGAAAGTTGGAGAAAGTATAATTATAAGGCATAAAAGACTTAAGAACCCGTGACATAGTAGCAAGAAAAGTTCTGGGTGATGCTGCAACTGATATGGGTAGGCGTGGCACTTACCAATAGAT